>CAXKVI010000002.1:124862071-124874571 GCA_964058755.1 Campiglossa producta | reverse complement strand
TTAAAAGGGCATTTTGCAACAGCAAAGTGAACGCAACAAAATATGCAACGATTTTTTTGTGTTGTTTTTTTTTCATTGCAAGGACTCTAGGCCAGTGCAAAAATTCTAATTTTTAATGCACGAAGAGGCTAAAAATAGGTTAGTTCAACTAGATTTTATTATTTATAGACGGGTTTAATATTCAGAGGTGTGCAGTTTCTATTCTGATATAGAGCCCTCACACCCAAATAAAAACAGTTTATAAAACAACACAGAAAAAATGGAATGAAATGGAAACTCCTTGTCATAGATAAGAAGTGAGACGGTATCGGACGTAAACCTTTTACAAGCGGCGGGATTCAGTGCCGTTATGCTACGGACTTAATCCCGAATAGCAGTTGCGATTCAACATTTGAAAATTAGTATTCAAAGTCCCCACTAGTTATTTCGAGGGAGTTTTTGGACCTTTACACATTCTCTACATTACCATGCCATTACCATTCTGCCAACCAGCGCCCATAGCTAGCATCAAAAATTAATGCTATTCAATACCAAAAAGGAGTGCGAGTAGAAGTAGACATCGAAAAACCAACGCATAAGTCGGTATAACTCGATAATTCGAAAATTTCCAACACTAATTACCACCTTGGCGGCCGCCGTGGTGTAGCGGTTAAGTGTTCGGCCTTCTACACCAAGTCGTGGCGGTTCGATGCCCGGCAAAAGTAACATCAAAAAATTCTTTAGAAAAAAATTTTTCTAAACGGGGTCGCCCCTCGGCAGTAGTTTGGCAAACTCCCCGGGTGTATTTCTGCCATGAGAAGCTTCTCAGCAAAAAATTCATTTGCTTTGCAAGTGCCGTTCGGAGTCGGCAAAAAACTGTAGGTCCCGCCAACTTGTAGGAAAACTCAAAAGCAACACACCACAAGTTGGAAAGAGAAGCTCGGCTAAAAATCTCGTTAGAGGTTATGATAACCTGTTTGTATATCGCCGCCATTAGTTTTTTTTTTAATTACCAACTTCAACATGAATAGAAACGGCGCCTTGCTGAACAAAAATACCCGCTTTTTTATACTCCTTTTTGGGAAACGCGACCGAGTAATTTTCCAAGATTTTATCCGCTGCTGGTTAGCAGACCTGTGGATTGTTGTACGGTTAGTCGGATAACACATAATCTTCTCGTGCAATTTAACTACGCATATACATATACTGTAAACTCAAGCAATTCATTGTTGCATAATACCAACCCAACACCCACACTCCAAACAATCCAACAACAACCACGACTTGCTTTTTCTAGCCTTCACTTGAGGCTTGATATCATCGTAATGTTCGTGTTTTGTCGTAAAGTGTACTAAATAAATTAATGTTGTCGTCGGTTGGCGTTGGCGGGAGATATCAACTCTGCATATTTGTTGCTTTTGTAACTAGTAGATGTTTGCTTTTTTGTGCGTTAACATTTGAATGTGAACAATTTTCTAGTTAGGGCTAACATTCATAGGTACATACAAACATGGATTTTGGTAAAAGGGGCATTCCATGTGAAATCGTGAAAAAGTTGCAAGCGACATCTGCCGATTTGAATGGATTTTTTGTGGGAAGCTTCTTTTATCTCATATCTTAAGGTACATATTATGTATAATATAAAAAAATTCCTTGGAAAATTTAAATTTTTGCTATTTTGAAAAATTTTTTTGTTCGAAATACTTTTTCTATACCTCTTTATAGAGTTCATTTTTAACTTTAAAGACAGGCACAAGGGATGTCTTGAATTTTGAGCAAAATTTTTTGTATTTGCTTTGGCAGAACTTTATTTGATGATAAAAAAACTCCCTAACAAAATTTATTCAAATTGGAAGGGGCCAATTTCAACTATTTGACGATTTGACATGGAATTCCCCATAAATATGTATATTCGTTGATTTCTTTTCTCTACTGGTAATTGACTGTACAAGACATTTGTGGGTATTAGGGTGGGACGAAAAAAAGATAAATTTTTCTGTGGGTTCGGGATAAAACTGAAATTCAATAAAAAATAGTTGCCCGCAGTAAGAAAATATTTACGTGTGGTAAAATGGATCCTTTAAACATAACTTTGGTACACAGAAATGCATCCGTAAAAATTGCATTCAACTCTCTTTGCAGTTTTTGAGTGATACGCGAGCAAACACACCGATAGACATACAAATATTCTAAGAACCCCTTTTCGTTACTTTCAGCGCTCTAATAAAGGAAAAGTACCTTTCTAACCGAGCTTATTCGGAGTTTTCTCCCAATAGTCTTACCTACCTACATTTTTTCCAATATTCTTACTTACCAATATAAACTTTTCAAAATAGATTTCCGGAAAAATATCAAATAGTGGACAGTCTCAGAACCAAGCACTATCTCTATACCAAATTTCATCGAAATCCGTCAAGAGGTCTAAAATGACACAAAAATGATCGCAAAATTACCCCAAAATGATCCAAAGATGACCCAAAAATGGTCCCTAAATGATCCTAAAATGATCCCAAAATGACCACAAAATGATCCCAAAATGACCACAAAATGATCCCAAAACGATCCCAAAATAATCTCAAAATGACCCCAAAATGACCCAAAAATGATCCCAAAAAGACCCTTAAATGAACCCAAAATGATCCGAAAATGACCCTAAAATAGTCCCAAAATAATCCAAATATTGAAAAGTACACAAATACAATAACCGTAAAATGGTAACCCTGGGCGGCAACTCCACATGAAAATATTTTACTTGGTATGTTGCCGAGAATACCTTTTATTTGATACCAACATTGGCACATCTTGCTCCATAATTAAAAAAAATGATCTAGTTGGCAACCCTGTAAACCGCCTCAAGTGCCAACACCGAAGTGGGAATTAAGAATTAAGCATACTATCTCTATACCAAATTTCATCGAAATCGGTTCTCGAGATAGTACCGGTTATACAAAATTACTGCGGTTAGGAGGCAACCCTAGTTGGCAACCCTACTTAAAAATATTTTAGTGGGCATGTCGCCGAAAATACCTTTCATTTTTATCCATATTGACACATTTTGCTCCAAAATTAAAAAAAACGAGATAGGTGGCAACCCCCAAGTATACATATAGGCTACAAAGCGGTCAAGCGATCCCCGGATATACAAATATACAAGTCATAAGATATCCAATAGTCTCTTTGCAATTAAATTACAAATCTCGAAATTAGGTATGTATATGATTTTGTTCTGTTTTTTAATCGTTTCACCCTAGTGTTACCACATAGACATCACTGTGGTGTTCTTAGCGGGTTATTTTACAATTAATGCGTAAACGCAAATGGTAAACAGGCCAAGTCGTTATGTCAACTTAGCAATGCAGTTTGGCTTCCTGCGAATGCAACTACAACAATATACGTCTACTCGTGTTTGTGTTTAGAGAAGCTCACCTGCATGCACATATTCATCGCATAAATAAGATTTTTTATAGTTGACATTTAGGCGCCCAAGCTTTTTATAGACCTACATACCACATTAGAACTGATAGACACATCTAGCTACACAGCGGATTAGTGCACTAATGTAGTTACATATTCTCCACTGCCATTGCAAGTTTCCAGGACTCCAACAACATAACCTCGCCCCTTCTTCCTTGCTGTTTTTCTGTGTTGGAAATATTTGCATGCATCGTTAATCATGCGTTTGTAACATTTTCTATTGTTATTGTTTAGATTGCGTTGTTACTTTAGTGCCTACATTTTTGTTTTTGTAGTTTGTTTTTTATTCCTCAAGTTTTGCGCAAAAACTCTCTTCAGCATTTAAGTGCGAAATTTATGCTTTTAATTAATTTTCATTAATTATGTCATGAGTTCGTTGAGTAAGGAAATGTTCTTAGGACGCAAAATGTACTCATTGTTCTTGTAACATATGAAGGAGTGCTAAGGAAGTTCTAGTTGTCTGTGGGTTTGTTGTAGAGTTCACTATGACGACTTGGGAGCTCGTTTTATAACTTGCAGAGCTTTCGGTTAAGTTTGGAATTATCCCAGCGATTTAGTGGGTTGTTAGATTGAATAAGGTTTCTTTCTAGTTAAGGGTCCTAATAGGAGACTGTGGTTTCTGGTGGACAATAAATATCTAACAGTAGAACATTTGAGAGAAATTCTAGCCCCCTGGGGAAGAAATATCTTATATATAAATGCGCAATGTTCAAAGGAAAGTAATGGTAAGGAAAGGAAAGGAAAGGAACGGAAAGGAAAGGAAAGGAAAGGAAAGGAAAGGAAAGGAAAGGAAAGGAAAGGAAAGGAAAGGAAAGGAAAGGAAAGGAAAGGAAAGGAAAGGAAAGGAAAGGAAAGGAAAGGAAAGGAAAGGAAAGGAAAGGAAAGGAAAGGAAAGGAAAGGAAAGAAAGGAAAGGAAAGGAAAGGAAAGGAAAGGAAAGTAAACGAAAGGATAGGAAAGGAAATGGAAGGAAAGGAAAGGAAAGGAAAGGAAAGGAAAGGAAAGGAAAGGAAAGGAAAGGAAAGGAAAGGAAAGGAAAGGAAAGGAAAGGAAAGGAAAGGAAAGGAAAGGAAAGGAAAGGAAAGGAAAGGAAAGGAAAGGAAAGGAAAGGAAAGGAAAGGAAAGGAAAGGAAAGGAAAGGAAAGGAAAGGAAAGGAAAGGAAAGGAAAGGAAAGGAAAGGAAAGGAAAGGAAAGGAAAGGAAAGGAAAGGAAAGGAAAGGAAGTGATAGGAAAGGAAAGGAAAGTAAAGGAGAGTAAAAGAAACGAAAGTGAAGGTAAGGAAAGGAAAGTAAAGGAAAGGATAGGAAAGGAAAGGGAAGGAAAGGAAAGGAAAGAAAGGAAAGGAAAGGAAAGGAAAGGAAAGGAAAGGAAAGGAAAGGAAAGGAAAGGAAAGGAAAGGAAAGGAAAGGAAAGGAAAGGAAAGGAAAGGAAAGGAAAGGAAAGGAAGGAAAGGAAAGGAAGGAAAGGAAAGGAAAGGAAAGGAAAGGAAGGAAAGGAAAGGAAAGGAAAGGGAAGGAAAGGAAAGGAAAGTAAAGGAAGGGAAAGGAAGGGATAGGAAAGGAAAGGGAAATAAAATACAGAAAAAGGAACATTGAGTAAAGTAAAGGAAAGAAATAGAAAGAAATAACAGGAAAGAAATGGGAAAGAAATGATAGGAAAGGAATAGAATAGAAAGGAAAGGAATGGAAAGGAATTAAAAGAATATAAATATACTTCAATTCAAAAACTAAAATTTTTTTTCTGTAATATCACATTTTTTGAGTTATGACGACGTTGCAGCAAACGAGCGATATATATTAGAGCGTCCCAAAATTTTGCTTCGAAATTTGATATGCATACCCTCTATATCGGTGCGTTAGTCAAAATCTCAAGTGTGCGAAATTTTATTGTTCTAAGATAACAGCAACCCGTGCCAGTTTTTAATTAAAGTTTTAGCTGGCAGCTTATGCAAAGTTCGCAGAAAACTACATTAAAGCTTCGAAAATCATTAAATTTTAATATTTATTTTTAAGGACAATAGGATCCTTCAAAAGGATCTTTTCACCAGAAAAGAATATTGGAATTTGAAAAGTACATTAGTAGATTGCGTACCAATATGTTTTCTAATTATGTATGTACATCTTGAAACTTTGCAATTATAGTGCACTCTTTATAGGTCATACACGGCGTATGAGTAACATATAGTAGTTATACAAGAAAGAAAAGTTCAGGTACATACATTTTACTCAAGTTTTGATATGGTAATGATTACTTTTAATTTTTTAAAAGTAACCTTGATGTTTTGGCCATTACTTTCTAAAATATCAGTTCTTAAAATCAATTGCCTATGATCTGACTTGTAAATCGACCTACGTGCTACCTACCGACTATATTAGAAAAATCACACATCAAACAAGCACTTATACCACCAGTTGCTTTGCGCCGTGCGATACACAATTCCCCGCGCCACACTTATTTATTGTTGCCTTGGAATTTCCGCTTAATTCTCATGTTGTCCTTTTGTTTTGCAAACATATTCACTAGTTATGTCACTTACATACTTACCGACGTACTGCTTGGCTATATTACCTCTGTTGCATGCGTTTCGCTTCAACGTACTCGTATTTGCTAGCACTAATGGTTGTTGTGAGCTTTTGTTGTAATTCTTATGCACTTTTTTCTTTTAATTGTTATTGCTGCTTTTTTATTGTTCTAGCAGCTATGCTTAGCGCATATTTACAAATACAAATACTTGTACCAAAGTACAACTAGAGTCTTTTGTTCATTTGCTGTTGTCCTGTGGGCACTACGTGGTGGGTATGCGTGTTTGAGGGCTCTCATTTCTATGTTCACGTCTATATTTATGGTTCTTATCATTTGCCATGGCTTTGTCTTGGCTATAAAATGCAGTGTTGCTCCATTTGGCATTGGTATGCACTGACAGCTATAAAAGCATGCGTATTTACATATGTGTTATGTGTGGGTCACTTGTTAGGCATTTTTTCAACTCACTTTCCGCCTGTACTGACTTGGGTATTTTACTGTTTACTTATTTTTTCAATTCTTAATTTCTGTGTTGCTAAAGGTAAAGGTAGCTTTTTGAGCAGTAATCTTTGGTCACTGACTAAAAAAAAAACTAGATGTATATTTGAACGATTTTCCGTCATCCCTTGTCAAATTTGGTTTTGTAACAAACCGGTTTCGTTCTCACGAACGAAATCAAACACTGAAGATGGCAGATCGCCGAAACCGGTTTGTTACAAAACCAAATTTGACAAGGGATGACGGAAAATCGTTCCAATATACATCTAGTATCCACCCTGTCGGAAAAAGACAAAATCAAATCAACTAAAAAAAAAACCCTTTATAAATTATTGGAAATAATTTTTCACCAATACTGCCTAGGTCCCACTTTTAATCTTCCATGCTTCTGCTCCATATATCAGCTTTGTTTTATAAGAAAGTTTTCTTTCATATTTTTAGGCAGTAGTTTGGCAAACTCTCCGGGTGTATTTCTGCCATGAGAAGCTTCTGAGCAAAAAATTCATTTGCTTTGCAAGTGCCGGTCGGAGTCGGCAAAAAACTGTAGGAAAATCTCAAAAAGCAACACACCACAAGTTGGAAAGAGAAGCTCGACAAAATCTCGTTAGAGGTTATGATAACCTGTTGGTATATCGCCGCCATTAGTTAGTTTCTTTCATTTTGACTACCAAAGATTACACCCTTCCTTCCTTTTCACCCACTCATCGCTGTCTTTCACTTATTCACTTTACCTCCATTTGCCTGCCGCTTTTAGCCATGGTTTTTTTTTTTTCCTTTCCCCAGATAAAACGCATTATCATAAATTATAATTAAAATTTATATGCTAACATTAAAAGGCGTGCGGAAATGTCACACACACGTACTTCCTTACTCCATCGCAGTTTGCATTGTTTATTTTTATACAGCAGGAGAATTTGAGCCTCGCTCTACATTTGTATGTGACTCACATTTATTAAGCAGTTAGTGTGAAGTTTGAAAAATTGCTGTTTTCATATTTTTTAATTGAGGAAACCTTTGCAAAAATTGTACATTAAGAACCAGTCAGAGATGTCTGGGTTAATTGCGTAAGTGCATAAATGTGTAATTGGCGATAAGGCGACAAGTCATGGATAATATAATGGACTAATGGTGAAAAATGTAGCTGCTGAAAACTTTTGTGTGACAGATCTAAGAATCGAAGAAATAAAATGAAATAAAATAAAACAAAATTAAGTAAAAGAAAAATAAAAATAAAATAAAAATTAATTAAAAAAAAATAAAACAAAAAAAGAAAAAAAAAAACAAATAAAAAAGAACAAAAAATAAAAAAGAAAATCAAATAAAAAATAGAATAAGGTGAAATGAAAAAAAATGTAGTAAAAAATTAATTTAATTAAAATAAAAAAAAAACAAAAATAAATAAATTTGAGTAAGTAAAATTTAAAAAAAAAAAAAAAAATAATAAAATAAAATTAAAAAAGAACAAAAAAAAAAATTAATAAAAAAAACAAAAAAATAAAATAAAATAAGGTAAAACAAAAATAAATAAAACTAAGTAAAATTAAATAAAAAAAATAAAAAAAAATAGTTGAAACAAAAAAAAAATAAAAAAAAATAATAAAATTAAATAAAAAAGAAATACAATTAAACAAAACAAAATAACCTAAAATAAAAAAGTACACGTTGGGCAGCGCTACACTCCGTTACAACAACATGAATCAAAAAAAATTTCTAAATTTTTTTTTAATTAAATGATACAACTGATGAACAAATAAAAGAAAAAATAAACAAACAAAAAAAAAAACATAAAATAAAATAAAATTAAATAAAACAAAAATAAATAAAAAATCAAGTTCAATAAAAAAAAACCAAAAAATAACTTAAAAAACAACAAAATAAAACAAAGATATGTATAACAAAAAAATAAAATAAAAAAATAAATAAATAAAATAAAATGAAATAATTTGAAATAAAAAAATAGTAATAAAAAATACAAAAAAATAAATAAACAAAAAAAAAAATGTATAAAAAATTTAAAATAAGATACAAAAAAATAAACTATAATGAAATAGTTAAAAAAAAAATAAAAAAAGAAAAAAAATAATAAAATGAAATAAAAAAAATAAATAAATAAAATTAAGTTAAATAAAAAAAAAATAAAACCATAATTAAAACAAAAAAAAAAAACTAAAAAATAAAAAAACAAATAAACAAAACAAAATAAACTACAATAAAAAAAATAAATAAAATGAGATATAATAAAAAATAAAAATAAAAAAAAAAAAAAAAAATAAAATAAAATAAAAAAATAAAATAAATTAAATAAGATAAAGTAAAATAAAATAAAAAAATGAGATACATAATTTGAAACAAAAATAATAAAAAAATTCAACAAAAAAAAAGAAACAAAATAAAAAAAAGAAAAAAATATAAAACAAAACAAAAAAGGAAATAAAATAAAAAATAAGTTAAATAAGATAAAGTAAAATAAAATTAAAATAAAATAAAATAACATGAACTAGTTTGAAACAAAAAATTATAAAAAAATTCAACAAAAAATAACAAAATAAAATAGGTTAGGTTAGGTTCAAGTGGCTGCCGCAGAGGCACACCTAGGCCAGTATTAAAAGGCCCGTTGTGATACCACCAACACTAGGAAAGTCAGTTCCGGGACCCTGCCATATGGAAAATCCCGGTATTAACGGAATTCTCCACATAGCATAATCCCGGGACTGACCCTCCTATACCGACACCGTTACTCCTCCTCGAACCATTTAGATGACTTGATGAAGGCCAGCAGGTCCTTTATGTCCAGCTCCGTGACCTGTCGTAGGCTGACCAGGAAGGGAACTCCCAAAAAGCGCATTCTCGCGCCACTTAAAGCCGCGCAGTTGCAGATGAGGTGCTCCACCGTTTCCTCCTCCTCATCATCCTTACAACTCCTACAGCATCGTCGGTTGTTGAACCGATTAAATGATAATCTTAACTGATTGATGCTCTTAATGGAAAATTAAAATTTCCCGAGCTTATGCGAGTGTTGAACGAAAGTTCCCACGAATCGTAAAATTATTACCTATATACAAAATAAAATAAAAAACAAAAAAAATTAATAAAAAAAATAAAAAAAAAAACGTAGTAAAATAAAGTACCTTAAAATAAAATTAAATCAAACAAGTTAAACAAAATAAAATAACATATAAAAAATATAAGAAAAAAATTAAAACTTGATAAAATAAAAAAGTAATTAATATAATTAATATAATTTAATTATTTTTATTTTAGTTTTTTTCATGTGATTTTGTCTTATTCTATTTTATCTTATTTTTTTTATTTCATTTTATTTTAATATATTAAATTTATTTCATAACTAACTATTTTTTTCTACTTTACTCACTTTTTTTATTTTATTTTGAGCTGTTAGCTAGAAGTATACAAAAACTTGAGAATATTTTTTTGTATCCTATAAAATTTTGTTATTAATATATGCACTTATTAAGTCGTCAGTTGCGCTCCATTTAAATTTTCATTCACCCTTAATAGTTAATTCTGACAGTTGAAGAATTTTTGATAACTAGCCATAGCAAAACTCTGAATGTAAACTTATGCCTGCGCCTGCATGTGAACATACAAACAACTTCCTGCCGTCGTAATCACTTACTTACTGTTGAAATCAAGCATTATTTTTATTTTGGTGTTTTTTTTTTAATTTATTTTTCTTATTTATATGTTAAATAAAAAGTAATAAATAAAGTACCGGAAATGTTCATCTTTTTGCTAAAAAACTAAAAGGCAGCAAACAAAAATCTAAAATGCAAATGAAAGTATGTACATATAGTGTAAATTTATTCACATTAGTGCATATGAATCTGATATAAATATGAATAAATGCAGTTGTAAGTGGTCTGCCTACCGGTAAATGTTAGCTTTTTCGCCCATTAGCATGCTTGTTATAGAATTCACATATTACTAACTAACGAGTGCAGCATACCCACTTACACACATACACACTCACCCCACTTACCTAAAAGTGTTTATGCCTAACAGTTGATTTCCTCAATTTTCTGCATGTGCAATTTTTAAGTAGAATTTTCTACAAAAATGACCATTCACTATTTCATACTTATGCCATGCTTTCACCTCGAATTTAGTGATTTTACCAAAATCATGCACTTAAGCAAATACTTAGGCACATGCAAGTATTTATAGGTATGGTAGACTATCCAGGCTTGATTGGAAAGTGGTTGTGCTTATGTAAATTGCTTTATACTAGAATGTGTGTGGTGGCATGCAATCGTGGCTATAAAAATATTCGTACGTGCACCTTTTTAGGTTACTCATACGCCATGTCTTCTCGTGAATTTTTAATATAGGCAATTTCCAATTTACTGATATATCTTATTTATATTTGAAGAGTATTTTAGTGCTTTAAGTATCAAGAAATTTTCTTGTTGGATGCCTTCTTGATTGCCTACAAATTTGTATTACTATTCTTATACCCAATCGAAAAAATAAGTTTGTGTGTGCCATGCCCTTTTCTCCATTAACACCCACTTTTTCCTGTAAGAATGGTATTGATATGGTATATCTCCATACCAATTTCCAGGCCCCTGCGATACCGTACTATATCTACACACCAATTTTCAGGTATTTAACTTGACCCCTTATAAAGAAATTTGTATAGAAGGTTAGGTTGGGGTTAGGTTGAAGTGGCTGCTGCAGAGGCACACCTAGGCCAGTATGAAAAGGCCCGTTGTGATACCACCAACACCAGAAAAGCAAGTTCCGGGACGCTGCCATATGGAAAATCCTGGTATTATCGGCAGATTCGATTTACCTAACAGATTAAGGTTTGTTGCCTTGCTCAGCGTATGCCACCATACCGCAGCTCCATAAAGCATGATTGGTCGAATGATCGCAGTGTAGATCCATTTGCATATTTTGGAGCTGAGTCCCCATTGTTTGCCTATGGCTCTTTTGCACGTGTAGAGTGCAATACACGCTTTCTTCTGGCGCTGAAGAACATTCTCCTTCCAGGTTAGTGCTAGGAACTTGCCTTTGTCAGGCGCACGTCGTTCAGTTTTGGAAGGTTTAACGGTATCTTATAGCGGTTGGTGAAAAGGGCCATTTCGACTTTTCCCGGGTTGATGCTCAGTCCGCAGTGCGAGCACCACGAGGAAACCTCTCGCAGTGCTACTTGCATCAAGTCGCACAGGTTTTGTGGGAATTTGTCTCTGTATACAATAGCTAAATCGTCTGCATATGCCACTACCCTCCCGCCCCACCTTCTTGTGCCTCGCAGCAGCGAGTTGACAGTGAGGTTCCATAGAAGCGGGGAGAGAGGCGTTCCCCTTGTGACATAGCGTGATAAATCAACCGTTCCCAGTAATGAAACTATTCTTATATAGGATGTACCACGCCCCCTTTCTCTATAACTTCCACCTGTCACACCGACAACTCACACTTTAATAACCATGCCAACTTTCAGGCTCCTGTCGTGAACCTTTTATTAGAGATATTCAGCTTAAAAAATGTAATATATATGGGAGGTGTCACGCCCCCTTAATATATTCAACCCCCGAGCTAGAATTCTGCACTTAAAATTTAATATTCGATTCCTTCTCGATAAAATGGTCAGTACCTGTCTAGGAAAAAAAAAATAAAAAATAATGTATCAGCAATTGAAAAGCATTTTGTAGCAGAAGCTGTACAAATCAACAACAAGCACTACATGATGACCATTTGTTGCAGATGCAATGGTAAGGAAATAACTACACCAACAACAAAAATAACAATAATTTTGTAGAAACAGCAGTTCAATTTCAACTTATTACACAAAAGTGTATTGAATTTGGAACCTCGAAAAAAAACATATATATATCCCTAAGCGCAGACGTTGCAGCATTGATGCAAGAGAAAATTATAGGAAAGAGTGAGGCACACACAGAAAAAAGTGAGTGACAGGCTGTGTGCACAATTTCAATGCTGCGAATGTACATACATATGTTTGTGTGTATGTTAGTACAACGCTCCACATATGCACTCGAGCG
>CAXKVI010000002.1:124852071-124857071 GCA_964058755.1 Campiglossa producta | reverse complement strand
TTCACTTGGTTTAGAAAACATGCAATAAATACTTCAAGTATAAAATAAAAAGGCAAATGCGAATACATATGGATCGTTCTATGTCAAATAAAGTAGAATGAAAAAAAAAATAAAATAAAAAAAAATAAAATAAAATAAAATAAAATAAAATAAAATAAAATAAAATAAAATAAAATAAAATAACATAAAAAATAAAACAAAATAAAAATAAAAAAAAAAAAATAAAAAAAAAAATAAAATCAAATAGGATAAAAAAAACTAAAAAAAATAAAAAATAAATAAAGTAGAATAAAAAGGCGTAATCAAAAAAAAAGGTAAAAAATAATAAATCATAAAACAAAAAAAAAAATTAAATTAAATAAAAGGAAAAAATAAGTTCGGCTAAACCGAACATTAAATACCCAGCGGTAGTTAACTGAACGGGATAAAATTACCATGACCAAATTTCATCATTCTACTGTAATCAATTTTAAAGTTATGACCAGTCGAATTTTCAAAAATGCCTTCTTTAAAAATGCGCGGTACTACGCCTACTTATAGAATTTAAAAGAATATCAGAATGGAATGACCAGGAGGATTTACCTACCAAAATATAACACATTAGCTTTCACCTACCGAATCATTGCAATTTATGTGATTTCGAAATTTTCGATATCGAAAGTGGGCGTGGTCGGAGGGCGATTTTATCCCATTTTATCAGGTATACTCCCAACGATACTAGTATGATTTGTGCCAAGTTTCATGATTCTATCGTAATGTTACGACCAGTCGAACTTTCAAAAATGCCTACCTTAAAAGTGGGCGTGGCAAATCATCATAATAGGGGTATACACCTATAAAATTTTATAGTTTGAGCCATTTCAGCTATCGAAAAAGGGGGCGTGGTAATCATCCGATTTCGCCCATTTTCAATAGCAACCTACCTTGGCCAGAAAGTCACCTGTATACCGAATTTCATGCAAATATCTAAATTTTTACTCAAATTATCGTGCACACGGACGGATATATATCTTTTCTTTCGTGGCGTTACGTAGTACCATTATGTGGACAAAATTATCATACCCTTTTACTAGTATTACGCTGGTTATAAAAAAACTCAAAAAAGTATTTGGATGGCAAATTATTGCAAAACCATTTGTAAATTGATTATTTAAACATTCAACTCATATTTTCAATCATAAAAAATAAGATTCAATAAAATTTTTTTTTTATTCAAATTGTTACGTATACGCCATGTAGCACATATTAAATAAATGTATTCAACATGCAAGTATTTGGGTTTTGTTTTGTAAGTCACCACATTTCAACTTAAAACAATCAACTTAATTGAGCTAATCAATTATTAATTGATATTTTTTCTTTCGCATTTATGAATAGCTATATCTTTTGCGCTCTACTCAAACAATATGACAAATAAACATACTGCATAATACTAAATATGTCAGTCACATAAAAATGCTTTTGCATAAATTAATTGAATGTCGCTTGCTTGTTTGCATTTGTTTAGCACTTGAAAATTAATTTGACAAAGTAAATATTGCATACATAGGTATGAATATATTTATGCAAAAGTCGTCATAATGCAGCTGCCAAAATGTGATGGAAATTTTATGATGCAGTGACATTATACATTTTTGTTGGCACACATTACTCATACGCCATAGTGCACAAATCTGTCTCCCTTCGTTTTAGTTGTAATGAATTCGTGAAATGTTGACATTTGTACAGCAGTACTTGCATTTGCATTAAATATTGCAATATAAATCACGAAAAAAATCGACAAGGACTAAGCCGATAAATGATGCCACAAAAAAATATTTGAAATATGTTCCACATTCGAGTGCGTTATGCAAGTATTATTTATGTACAGAAATATAAGTGAACGCGTTATTTATTATCTAAATAAATATGCCAACAACAGTTACACTCTAAAGCAGGGGTCACCAGGTTTTTAAACCTACTGGACCATACACAACAACGGCATACTTTTCACAACAACATCGTTCCTGGAATCACGAAAAATTACTCGAAATAACTTTTGAACTAGGAAAAAAAAACCAAACCAGCAAAACTGCAGATGGGCCAAAAGGGCCACTAGGTGGCGATGCCTGCTAAAAATTGTAGCGTTGTTCTAACAACACCAGCTGTTTGTGGTTGATTTGTAGGTAGTGGTAACAGCTGTCGTCTTTCACTGCCATTGTGGGAGCTACAACGCAAACATGTTATAAAATAAAAACGGGAAATTACAGGATTAGCGGCTATGGCTTTGGCTGCGTGATCAGCATGCGATACGGTCGCTAAACTTAAACGTAAAAAATTGATTTTGAGTCGACATTTCATAGATTAATTCTGGAGATGTGCAATTATATTTCAGACTTTTGCCGTTGACTAGCATATACCCGCGGCTTTGTCTGTGAAACCTACAAAAACGAACCGTAAATATCCGGTTTCTCAAAATTTCAACTCCAACGCCACCTAGCGGCCCAAAATTTTGCAACATTTATATCAACAAACGTATCAAATATGAATGAAAGCACGGTTTATGTGAATATAGCGATTCCAGCGCCATCTAGCGGGGAAAATATACTATGTCGAGAGGCCGCATCCAAGAATAAACTGTCAAAATTTGGCAAAAATCTGATATTTTTTTCATACATATAAACTCGCTATTATTGAAGAAGTCGTAATCGTAGATATAAATAAATATTTCCGATGTTTCTAGATTTGAACATTTTATACGATACCTTGATTTTTATCGTTTATTTCTAGATGTTTTATTTTAAAATTATGACAACAAAAAAATATAACTTTTAGGACAAAGACCGATAACCGATAACAATAAGTCAGATCTCGGCTTCGTCGACTTTTTTCTTGCCTCCAAAACAACATCTGGTAACAATATAGTTTCAACGTCAAAGGCAATTTATAAAATTAAAGTGCAATGGTCAACGCACAAGCAAAAATAACAACATCAAAAAGGTCAACAAAAAACTAAAACTATAGAGGGGTTTTTTTTATAAATATTTTTTTAAATTGGCAAAAACCTGCAAATGGCAAATTGTATGCCAACAACAAAACAAATCCAATACCAAATATATGTTACACATGCTTATTGCCTATAAGTGCGGGTGTATGTACATATATGAGTGGTTGTAGATATATGTAAGTGATTACAAACAAATGGAATAACTTAGCTAAAAAGCTGCGCAACTGAATTAGAGAGTATACGTTTGAGTGTTTGAGTGCTGTCGCGCTGCTGCAAGTGGCAAAATTCAATTTTCAAAACGCATAATAATAAAACAAAAAGCATACATACATATACCATATGTGCAATTTCGTGCATTTGTTTGTTTGTGTGGGTGCTCTTGTAATAATAGCAAAGCATAAAGTGGAAGCCGTGCGATTGCAACAATATCAACATCTGCACACAAAATGCCAATGCATTTAGCCCTTGCATAACCTTAACTAAGCAATGCTGTGCGTTTGTGTATGTGTGTGTATTTGTTATGGGTATGACTTTGTTTGCGCTTATTTGTTATTGCTGCTTCAGTGCTAGTAAATATTAATTTTAATTAAAAAGCAGTCATACATTTCGGTTGCGCTAGTTTCACTCATGCATTTAATTCGCATATAGAGCGAAATTTTTTATGATTGCAATTGACGGCTGTTATTTTTGATATATACTATGAGGCTTTGGATTTTGGGTGGGTTTAAATTTTGAGAAATTGTGAATCCCTTTATCGCCTTGTCATGAAATATTTTTTAATCACCGATGTTTAATATTTTTTGGTGGAAAACTTATATCTCACGTAAAACTAGGCAACTTTTCCTATGTAAATTTCGCGACTTAGCCAAAAGAAAATATTTTCATGTTATCTTTTTTCTTATTTAGTTTTATTTATTTAGATAATATTGGATTTTTTTGTTTCTTTCCTTTATTATATTGTTTTATTTTATTTTATTTTATTTTATTTTATTTTATTTTATTTTATTTTATTTTATTTTATTTTATTTTATTTTATTTTATTTTATTTTATTTTATTTTATTTTATTTTATTTTATTTTATTTTATTTTATTTTATTTTATTTTATTTTATTTTATTTTATTTTATTTTATTTTATTTTATTTTATTTTATTTTATTTTATTTTATTTTATTTTATTTTATTTTATTTTATTTTATTTTATTTTATTTTATTTTATTTTATTTTATTTTATTTTATTTTATTTTATTTTATTTTATTTTATTTTATTTTATTTTATTTTATTTTATTTTATTTTATTTTATTTTATTTTATTTTATTTTATTTTATTTTATTTTATTTTATTTTATTTTATTTTATTTTATTTTATTTTATTTTATTTTATTTTATTTTATTTTATTTTATTTTATTTTATTTTATTTTATTTTATTTTATTTTATTTTATTTTATTTTATTTTATTTCATGTTATTTTATTTTATTTTATTTTATTTTATTTTATTTTATTTTATTTTATTTTATTTTATTTTATTTTATTTTATTTTATTCTATTTTATTTTATTTTTATTTTATTTTTATTTTATTTTTATTTTATTTTTATTTTATTTTTATTTTATTTTTATTTTCTTTTTATTTTATTTTTATTTTATTTTATTCTATTTTATTTTATTTTTATTTTATTTTTTTTTATTTTATTTTATTTTATTTTATGTTTTTTATTTTATTTTATTTTATTTTATTTTATTTTATTTTATTCTATTTTATTTTATTTTTATTTTTATTTTATTTTTATTTTATTTTATTTTATTTTATTTTATTTTATTTTATTTTATTTTATTTTATTTTATTTTATTTTATTTTATTTTATTTTATTTTATTTTATTTTATTTTATTTTATTTTATTTTATTTTATTTTATTTTATTTTATTTTATTTTATTTTATTTTATTTTATTTTATTTTATTTTATTTTATTTTATTTTATTTTATTTTTATTTTATTTTTATTTTATTTTTATTTTA
>CAXKVI010000002.1:124812071-124847071 GCA_964058755.1 Campiglossa producta | reverse complement strand
TTTCAGAATTTGCATTGAAAATGCGCAAACAAATAATAAAGTTTTCCCATTCAATTATAGTACAAAAGGAATCTTCAGCAGAATGAGTTAGGAAGTATTTAGCTTGCAGAAGAATAATTGCAGCTATGCTTCTATGCTTGATTGTTAACAAAAGCAAAGGAGAAGACGTGTTAAGAAAAACTTTGTGCAAACTGGTAACAAATATATTGTTGGAAAGGTGCGAAAAAATCACGTTTTATAAATGGAAGTTGTGGTCAAAACTTTTCATATCAGGCACTTGAATTGAGTTATTCCAAAAGTAGATGGGAAAGAACCACATTAGCACTAACCAGTGCTGGGATTATAGGGCCTTGATAGGATTTTTCAATGGTTCATATACTGCGCCTCAAAGTATGCAATATTTAGTACTGATTAGTATATTTAATTTACCTCTGCACGTGCAATGCTGTTGAAACTGCTATGCGAAAAAAGCGAGTTAATGGTACAAATATTAATTGTTTACGAGTTAAAGCACTTATAACGCCGCATACTTTCAGGCGCACCTGATTTTAATTCTTTACGACGACCTAGTATCTGCGACGACCTGTATCTGCAATTTTAAAAAATTTAGTAAGCATTTTAAGTCGCTTTTCAACAAAATTATTTTTTAAATAGGAAAAAAGAAAATAAAAAAGAATAAAATAAAATAAACTAAAGAAATTTAAAAAGGAATAAAAAAAACTAAAAAAAAAAAATAATAATTCAATAATAAAATAAAAACAAACTAAAATAGAAATAAAATAAAAAATAAAAAAATTAAAAATAAATACTGTTTTACAAAATAAAAAAAACGTGCATTCGAAATAAAATAAAATAAAAAAAATTTAATTTAATAAAAAAATTTAATTAAATTAGTAAAATGAAAAAAGAAATAAAAAAAAACTAAAATAAAAAAAAAAAAATAAAAAATGTGCTTCATTTAAGAATTTTATAAAACCTCTTTAAAATATCACATTCATTTGCTTCGACTGTGCTGCTGGCTGTCCTTTTGTGGTCGCTTTAACACATCTACGCTGCATATAATTGTCTTCCTTTACTTTCAGATATTTTTTTAAAATTATTTGTATTCGATTGCTTTGGCTATTGCCTTACCTGAGTTTAACATTTCCCAACATGTGTAGTTGCTATTGTAAATGTATGTATGTAAATGTGTATGTATGCAAATTAAGGAAGTACTTCAAGTTATCTGTTGAAGAAGTTTTCATTTAGTTCTTATTTTTTTCATTATTCATTTCCTTTTTGTTTTTACTTTTCTTAAGTTTCATTGTTATGCAAAACATGCCTGGTGAGCCTATGTAGACGTTCTTGCTGCTGGCGGCGGCTTTTGTAAGCGATACTTGTTTTTGTCTGTATTTGCTGAGTTCAAAGAGTACTCAGGTAGTATCGGGAGAGGGTGTAGAAACAACTAACAAAGTCATCTCAAGAGATCGCCAAGCTAGCGCAGATAAATCCATTATGAACGCACGTTTGCGCAAATAACAGAGGGAGACTCCGTTCAAGCGAGAGGCCAAAGCGGTCATGCACGCAGACATTTTTATAGTGGTTTTTGGACGTATTTTTGCTTGAATTCTGCAAAATTTAATAAAGTTTTAAATCATAGATACAAAGTGATTTGGCCTTAAATTTTCATTAGAAATCTGAAGAATCCATTGGATTATTTTTTAAATTATGATCCCAAAATTACCCCAAAATTACCCCAAAAATACCCCGAAATAATCCCAGAATTACCATATAATCCCAAAATTACTCCGAAATGATCCCAAAACTACCCTTAAATGATCCCAAAATTACCCCGAAATGATCTCAAAATTAAGCCAAAATTACCCTAAAATTACTCCGAAATGATCTAAAATTACCCCAAAATTATCCCGAAATGATCCCAAAATTACCCTAAAACTTGCACCGAAATGATCCCAAAATTACCCCAAAAATACCCGGAAATAATCCCAGAATTACCATATAACTACCCCGAAATGATCTCAAATTACCCCAAAATTACCCTAAAATTACCCGAAAACGATCCCAAAACTATCCATAAATGATCCCGAAATTACCCCGAAATGATCTCCAAATCATCCCAAAATTACCCCTACAATTTGCACCGAAATGATCCAAAAGTTACTCAAAAATTATCCCGAAATGATCCCAAAATTACACCGAAAATGATCCCAAAATTACCCCAAAATGATCCCAAAATTATCATAAAGTTTCCCCGTAATGATCTCAAACTACCCCAAAAATTACCCCAAAATTATTCCAAAATTACCCCAAAATGATCCCAAAATGAACCCAAAATGACTCTAAAATTCTCCAAAAATTAACCTAAATGATTTGATTTATTCGTCACTCAAAAATAAAATAATGCCCATCCCTGGAGTGGAGAGTGCAATAGGAAAAATAGAAGTACAAAGAGAGTGAAGCGCCGAGAGCAAGGAGAAGTACAGAGCTCAGAAAAGATGAAAAATAGCGATATAGTGCAAGAGAAGCTGAAAGACAAATTGTAAAAAATGTAAAGAGAACTGCATTGCTAAAAGGAGAGAATACAAAAAGAGACGGTAGTGTGAAGAAATAAAAAGAAAGAAATAATGAGGTCTGGCAGAAATTGAAAAAAATTAAAAGAGAATTTTATTGGCGAAGGGACAGAATAAAGAAGAAGAGATGGACATATTCACGAATAGATAGAAAAATGAGAAAAAAGATACGAAAGAGAATAGGAGAAAGAGTAAAAAAGGATTTAAGAGTACAGGGAGAGTGAAAGGAGGAGTAGAGGGAAAACATAGTTATATGAAATGAGCAAAAAGTAGAGAGGACCTAAAGAAAAGGAAAAATAGAACGATATAAAGGATAAGAAAGCGTAAATAAGGTGGGAGAGAAGCTACACAAATAAAAGAGAACTGGGTTCATGTAGGGAAAAAAAGTGAGACGGAGATGTAGAGAAAAAAGGAAAGGAGAGGAAAGAGATTTACAGCAATGGACAAAGCAAACTGGGAAGTACAGGGGCAAAGAGTGAAGTTCCAACAGAAAAATATAATAAAAAATAGATAGAGAACTACACTGAGAAAATGGGATAGTAGGGAGAGAGACAGATATATAGCGAAAGACAGCGAAAATAACAGAAAAGGGCAAAAAGGGAAATATGCGGGCTCTACTTGTTCTTTTTCAAGGTGAGAACTCGACTAAATACGAATTCATTGAACACACAGCAAAAGCAAAAATAAAGCTAGAAAAACTTAAATAAACCTTATAGTCGCTATTAACCTTTACCCTCCCTCTCATCCCCACTAACAAAATTTTTCACATAAATTTTACACCACATATGTTTATGGCAAATTATTTTTTATTTATTTATTTTCCACTTTGTAACACATTTTCTGCACTACTAAATAAATAAAGGGCTTAGCTAAGCGGCAGTTGGTACTCATTAGAAAATTATTTCGGTAGACCAAACATTAATGCTGAGTCGGAGGCTTTCACTATTAGGGGCAGCAAAACAAAAAACATTAACAACAAAGAAAAAATCGCCAAACCAGCAGTGCAAATTACGGTTAATGCGACACTACACATTAGTGACATAAACAAAAAAGGGGTAAAATAGAAATAGCAAACAACAACAACAACAAACACCACAGAGCAGCAACAAAGGAACGTAATTATTTTTGCATATTTCGCCAAAAGGATTAAAATGTTGAAAGGCTATACAAATGGCTAACGGTTATGAGAAAATGAGTGCGACTGGCCAGCAAACGGCGTTAAGTAACCCTCAGGCAAATGAACGAACATAATAGCTAGCCCATAAAAGGCGAGGAGGCCGACGAGTGTGTGCGAGGAATAATACAGTTAAACTCATATGCTAGTTGCCAAAAAGGTTCAAAAAAACTTTTCAAACTTAAAAGTGCGTCCAGTGTGCGCCAAATGTGCTACACAAATTGCTTTATAGTGATTTTGGACTAAAGCTTTGCGCGCACACATACACACACACAAGCTTACATTAATAGCTCTATGTGTCTTTGTTGTTGTTTGTTGCGTTATTATGCCAGATGTTTGAGTATTTTTGGGTGCGAGAAAGCGAGTGCAGTTTCGCCAAGCAATTATAAACGAAATTAGTAATAATTATGCTAATGCTTTTGTTTGTGACTGTGATGTGAACCTTTTTATTTTTTGCTGTGTATGGATTTGTGTTTGTTGTTTTTTTAGTTTTATATTTCTTTGGTGCTTTGTTGTTAAGTTAATTGTGTATTTAGAGCGTGAACTTAGAATGTGCGTTCATGTATAAGTCAAAAGGTTTATGGGTGTTATGAGGGCGTATTTGTATTGTGTGCATTTCTTTAAAGAATTTGAACCAGTTAGATTAATATTTCGAATATAAAAAAAAATTAAACAAGGTTTTACGCAAGGCTACGCCCGCTTCGAGGAAATAATCGATTTTGTGCGAATATTCCAAAGCTTATGCGCCAACGAATTTTGACCGATAACTTTGTTATCGATAAATATATCGAAATGAAGCAAAGTCCAAATAAAAGCTTTGTGTATGGCTACTCACAATCAGCATTTCTTAATACTAGTTCTTAGAGTAGCAGTAAATGTTTATTTTTCACACTGCCCATATCACCGAATAAATTCTTGCTATAAAAAATGCTATCAAAAGAAAATTGCTGCATCCTTAAATGCTGCTCATATAACCCAATGACTGACTGCTCTTATTTAAAATGCTCATTTCCTGCTTTCACCTAATACTCACTTAAGGTAATTTTCGCATAAAAACCATGTCTTCCTAGAGTGCCACACAAAGCTCTAGTCATCATAGCTACCCATACATACATGCATAAGAAGCCATGAAGTAAAGTGAGCTTTCAGCACAAATACAAATATCAACTTGATATAACAGAGATCGCTTAACAAACACACGTTGACTTCCTAGTAAATGTAAATACAGAGGTATGTATGTATGTGTGTGCAACTGGCCGTTATATTTGTATTGTACTTTTGTGTTAGGAGGTTTTTGACGAACTTTACACGTTCTCAAGCAGTTAAACCGATTTATGTGTGTTAGTTATAATAAATAACTTTACCTACTTATCTAGCAACATACATACATACATACATTTAAACATATTTACACTAGAACCTTACCTTTTGCGGTATAACCAACTACTTACAGCCATAACTTGCTTTCCGCTTTTAGCTTAGTTTTTGAGCAAGATGGAAGGAAGCTAAGCACTCACTCAATGTTACTCATACGCTATGGCATCACCACCACAGTCGACCATTTCCGTTGTGACCTGCATATTTGCGCTTCCGCTTAAAGTTTTACACAAACTGTAAATGGACGAAAAAGCTACAGCATCCATAACAGCAAACAGAGGTTGTAACTTCTACGTACTGTAACAACAGCAAAAACTGAGCAACAACAATAATCTGTAAGGCAACGCTTGCAACTCAGCTCAATGTCCGCAAGGTTAGCCTAACAACAGGCGTGCAAACTTAGCCCAGTTACATTTATGTGCGTGTAATTTAGAGAATATTTAGTTTTTGTTTTTCTTGTCGTTGGTGTTTAATTTTAGTTTTAGCTCTTGCTGTGCTGGCATTTTGGAGCGGCGAAGCTTTGAAGAAACAAAGTCTTAAGGGATTATAAAGTTGTTGAGCAAAAAAAAAAGGAGTAGAAAGGTGTACGTATAGTGACCTTGGAAATTCGAAATGTTTACCCGATAATTTTTACACTAAATGATTCTACTGATATTTCGTTGCTGACTTGTGCGTTGGGTTAGTTTTAATTAATAAAATTATTAGTTCTTTTTGCTTTAAATTTTACTATTTTGACTGTTTCTCGAATAAAGGAGCATCATTTCGAAAAAATTGTTAACGCCTAAAAGTATGCAATGTTTTTTCACTCTTACCATAAAACCTTGATAAACATCACTTCTATTTGTAATTTACAATCCTTTTCGAATTTCATTAAAAAAAAAACAACCATAAACCTCTAAAGAGATTTTTGCGGCATGCTTCTCTTCCAATGTGTGGCGTGCTGCTTGGAACCTTTGCCTACAAATGGGAGGGACTTACAGTCTTTTGCCGACTTCAAAGGGCATCAACAAAGCCGAGGAATTAAAGAGAAGCCGCCTATGGGAGAAATACTTTCGAAAAGTTTTGTGTTCGTGACTTATAGCGCACTTTAAATTTAACATTATATACTTTTAGGCGCATCTTATATGAAAGCTTGCGAGTTTTATTATTTTTATTTTTTTTTTGAATTTATTTTTTGAAAATTTCAAATTAATTTTTATTTATTTTATTTGGTTTATATTGTATCCTCATTTAAATAAGCAGGAAATATCCTTTTGCTCAACGGGACTAAGGTGGCCTGCATTTTGCATTATCCTCACATTTTAGCATTTAGCTCAAAATGTAGCATTTCTTTCTACATTTACCATACAAATTTTGAAAGCTAACTGCCGCTTAATGCTTCTTTATTTCTGTCATTAGCATTATAAATGCTAATACAACTCTATCAGCTTCGAAGATTCAGTAAGAACAAAAATTTCATTGTATGAAGAAAAGGTAAAAAAAGTGTTGCATACTTTTGGGAGAACTGCTTTTATATTAGGGTTTCTTCTCACTAAGCAATTCAACGTTCTTGTGCAAACATTTTTCCTGTTAAAAGTTACAATTTTCTAGGTGAAGAGTTTCCATGTTTGTTTAAACAGTTGGTATCTTTACCCTCGAACTCACTTTTATAAAATTAATGGATTTTATATGGAAAGGCAAGCGTACTTCCACTTGTGATGTAGAAACCATAGTTTTAGGCGTTTTTAATCTGACATTTTCTTATGACCAGAAGCTGACTCAAAATCTAACATGGCATACTATTAGGCACACCCTATAAAGTTGAGTTTTAACATCTTAAACAATTCACAGAATCTGCTTAAAGTGCAAATATACGACAATAACCTACTAACCTACCTAAAAAATAAAAATAAATCTTTTTTTTTTTGTAATTTCTACAGTGGTCTGCTTCAATGGCTTTAATGAGAGCTTTTCTCGCCTCAATTTCACTCCTCTAGCAATCAACTTGATAAAGCGCTTTAACATTTGCAAACTCATAAGTCGCATTTCAAAACAAATACACAAAAACAAATATCCGCCTACTTTGTTGACGTTGCATATATTTTGTAGCATACTTTTAGGCATGTCGTTTTTGTCGCTCTAAGCAAATGAATACGTTTGCCGTTTGTTATTGTGCTACTATAGACCGTCGTTGATTGTCTGTTAGCGTCCAGAATCCACGGCTTACAATCAAAAGCGAAAATTAATGAAATATTTACATGCAGCTTATAACGAACTTACATAAACGACAAAATGCCAACAAGTAAACAAAGAAGACAAAAAAAGAAATAATATCAAAATGAAAACAAAGACTTAGATAAATAAGACAAAGACAAATTGCAAATTAGGCGAGAAGAGGACAGTGTGTTTTAGTGATGAGAGCAAGAGAAGACGAAATTATTGTGGTTTTAAATATTTGATAGAGGCAAGAAGTGGAGTCTTGAAATGGAGAGTTAAGCCGAAAAGTATGCATAATTTGAGATCGCATTATAAGAAAGGAAAAAAAATTAAATATTATAAAGAAAAAAAAAAAAAAATAAACTAAAATAAAATAATATGAATAAATCAAGGGCTGAAACCGGAACCGAAACCGTAACCGTAACCGATTAAAATCGATTCATTTTTCAAAACCGAAACCGAAACCGTTACTTTTATCTGAAAGAGAACGAAATCGTAACCGTTTCAAAAGCCGAAACCGGTTCCAAACGGTTTTGAATTTTTTAATGTCTTCTTTTTGTGAATACATATTTTATTTTACCAAAGGCTACCCTGAATAATTTTCATGGAAGATGGTTTAGCAGCGTTACAAAAGACACGGTCTGACTTCAATATCAAAATTCTGAAAGAGGTAATTGAACTGAAAAATTACGCGATCCGAAAAAAAGTGTTTAGTGGCCCGTCTCAGAAAGCATCACTCACATTAATGTTCCACTCTATAATTTTTCTAATAGAAAAAGCATAGTTAATTTTTTAAATTTGTTTTGCAGATGTTTCTTCTATAAATAGCGGCAGTAATATTTTTTCCTATATTGGGGAAAATCCATCATGACTACCGGAATAAAGTTATAAAAATTCAGACTTATTTTGCATTTGGCTACATATTTGAGTTTTGTATGATAATTATTTGGCGACCGAAACCGTAACGAAACGAACGGAACGTAACCGAAAACGAAATAAATCTTGAAGAACGAAACTGGAACGAAAAAATAAATTAAAAAAAAAAAAATAAGAAAAAAAAAATAAATGAATAAAAAAATTTGAAAAGATATTATAAAAAGTTAATTGCACAAAAAATATAATAAAACTAAATGTAATAAAAGTTAAAACAAAAAAAAAAAAAAAAAAAAAATAAACCACTCAGATAACTTAATGTTGCAAACTTTCAGGCGACAGTGCTATTCTTTTAATATTATATTTCAAAGAAATCTAAGGGATTTAAATCTAAAGCAGAAAATATTAATTTAGTAATAAAATACAATTATTTGAAGGGCTCAGAACCAAAAGAATCTAAGTGACATTTTTTTTTTAAATTGAGTTATACCCATATTTGTATAGTTAAATATAGTGTCTATTTGTTGACAATGCGATCCAAGCCATTTTGGACATTTTATTGCCATATATTTGCCAGGCCAAAAACGTACAAAATTTTATTGCATTAATGATTGGAGCCAAAATGGATCTAAGTGCGCTCCTCCAAGCAATAAAATTCAATTGCTCGGCCTAAAGAACATTCAGAATTTTTTCAAGTATGCAGTTTTGTAACCCGTTTAATTTTAGTCTAACAAAGTGCTAAACTTAAGTTCGTGAGAAGTTTCGCTGATTTTTGGCAATTTTTTTTCTGGATCCAAGCGCACTTAGACCCTTCTGGCTCCAAAAATTCTTGCAATAAAATTTCGAAAGTTGATTGCTCGGCCAAGAGAACATGTAGAATTTTTTCAAGTATACAGTTTTGTAACCCGTTTAATTTTAGTCTAACAAGGTGCTAAACTTAAGTTCGTGGGAAGTCTCGCTGAGTTTTGGCAATTTTTTTTCTGTATCCAAGTGCACTTTTTATAGGTCCTACACGGCGTATGAGTAACATATAAAAATAGAGCTTGCATCCAGAAAAAATTTCCAAAAATCAGCGAGACTTCTTACGAACTTAAGTTTAGCACTTTGTTAGACTAAAATTAAACGGGCTAAAAAAGTACATACTCGGAAAAATTCTACATGTTCTCTTGGCCGAGCAATCAACCTTCGAAATTTTATTGCAATAATTTTTGGAAATTTACAGTTATTTTCCATCTGCAGTAAGCATCCTTTGAATTAAATTCAGATAGGAATAACTTCAAACGCATTTACCAAGAATTTAAAAAAAGTAATTTACTTTAACCTTAATTATCTCAATTCAACGTCGATGTTACCTAGATCCTTTTGGTTCTAAGCCCTTCATTTCATATTTATGGGCAATCTGTACATCGGCTCACATAAAATAATATAAATTTCGAACACCCAAGCACCATGGCGTATGAGCAACATCTACCATTGCTCAAAACAAGAAGTAGAAAAAAAATTATTAATAAGTAAAGAGCCATCATCAATATATTGCAACAAGCAATAAACTTGAAAGTGTACTTGAATGGTAATTCATATTTTCAATTAAATCACTCACACTTCCAATCAAGTGCATATACTTGTATGAAGTACTTCAAACATTTGCATTGAACGTGGAAATAATGAAAAAAGGCCTGCCTGCATGCCAAAGCACTAAAAGCAATGAATGCATTGAATATGAGGGAGAGTTAAAAGTATGCAAATTGTTGAGCCACAATGAAGAGGCTGCACATATTGATTGCATTTAATTATGGCGTGCGGAAAGTAGTGATGTTTTGTTTTTGTAACGCATTTTATTGTACTTGTTTTTTAATTGAATGAGGGCGTATGTGTGAACAATCACTGAAAGAAAGTGAAAAAAAGAAAAACACGATTTAAAATATAAATGAGTAAAAATCGTTTTGCTTAATAAAAATATAAATCAACAAAAACACTCGCTTTGCAATGAAAGTAGGATAAGCGTTTGCAATATGAATATTTCCCATTTTGGTATAAAGCGGCTTGCTTTTGGTTGTTTTTGTATGTCTGTATATAACAACATGTTATTCCTATCTCTCACTTATCAGCAAACTATTACTTATCAACGATTTCATCAATGCAAAGCAAGTGTTAACAACAAAAGCGTTGAGTATGCGCTGATCAGTTTGTGTGAATTTATTTGAGTGGTGATGAATGGAAAAAATTAATTTTCGCTTTTGATGGAATTAAAAAAATAAGATAAAATCCACACTAGTCAAATTGCTCTTATAAAGCATGTGTGAAATGGATATACGTTGAGGTGAGGGACGAATAAATTGTTAAAAAGGCTTTCGAAAAGTATGAATTTATGTATTTGTTTATGGATTTATTAGTCATTGCATGTTAAATTTTCCTATAATTTTTTCTATTTTATTTTTACTTTTAATTTAATTTAATATTATTTATTTTAATTTAATTAATTTCAAATTATCTTATTTTATATTTTTATTTTCTTTTCTTCATCTTACTTGATTTAATTTATTTTCATTTTATTTTATGTTATTTAATTTTTTTATTTTATTTTATTTTAATTAAATTAACTAAATTTTACTATTTTTTTGTTTTTTCATATTAATTTAATTTTATTTTACTTAATTGTTTTTATTATTCAATTTTTTTATTTAATTCAATTTAATTTATTTTTTTTTTATTTTTTTTTGTTTTATTTTTATTTAATTTTTTCAAATTTAATTCCGTTTTCTTGAATTTTTCTATTTAATTTTATTATTTTTTATTTTTTTTTAATTTTTTCATAATTTTTCGTTCAAGTTAATTTGATTAAATTTTTTTTTTGAATTTTTTTATATCATTTTTGTTTTATTTTATTTTATTTTGTTTTGTTTTATTTTATTCTATTTTTTTTTTTAATTTTTTTAAATTTTATTTTGTTTTATTTTATTTTTTATTTTATTTTAATTTGTTTTGTATAGTTTTATTTAATTTAACTTTCTTTTATTTTATTTTGTTTTGTTTTATTTTATATTATTTTATTTTTTTAATTTTACGAACTTTGTGAAAATTTTGGGATTTTGGATCAGTCGAATATTTTTTATCAAATTATTCCTTTTGAGTTTAGTTCGATGAACAGTAAAGGTGATGAAACATTTCGAAGCAACAATACAAAGCGGTGTGACAAGATCCTTCAACAAGATCGAAATTGCAGTCATCGTAGTTGTTTTCTACGTATTTGGCATTTTTCAACTCGTTTTCGCCAAAACTCCAAAAGAATAATTTGAACCCAAATTTTCAAAGTTCGTAAATATAATGACCAATAATAACAACCACTAAATTTTTAATTTAATTTTATTTTTTGAATTTATTTTATTTTATTTTAATTTATTTTATTTTATTTTATTTTAATTTATTTTATTTTATTTTATTTTATTTTATTTATTTTTTTATTTTATATTGTTTTATTTTATTTTATATTATTTTATTTTATTTTATTTTATTTTATTTTATTTTATTTTATTTAATTTTATTTTATTTTATTTTATTTTATTTTATTTTATTTTATTTTATTTTATTTTATTTTATTTTATTTTATTTTATTTTATTTTATTTTATTTTATTTTATTTTATTTTATTTTATTTTATTTTATTTTATTTTATTTTATTTTATTTTATTTTATTTTATTTTATTTTATTTTATTTTATTTTATTTTATTTTATTTTATTTTATTTTATTTTATTTTATTTTATTTTATTTTATTTTATTTTATTTTATTTTATTTTATTTTATTTTATTTTATTTTATTTTATTTTATTTTATTTTATTTTATTTTATTTTATTTTATTTTATTTTATTTTATTTTATTTTATTTTATTTTATTTTATTTTATTTTATTTTATTTTATTTTATTTTATTTTATTTTATTTTATTTTATTTTATTTTATTTTATTTTATTTTATTTTATTTTATTTTATTTTATTTTATTATATTTTATTTTATTTTATTTTATTTTATTTTATTTTATTTTATTTTATTTTATTTTATTTTATTTTATTTTATTTTATTTTATTTTATTTAAATTAAATTAAATTAAATTAAATTTTATTTTACTTCATTTATTTTAGTTTAATTTTTGGTATTATTTCGTCTTCCTCCTTTCCTTTCTTTTTTAAGGACCAGCGATATTAGTCGACTTGCCATGGAATAACCCTTATTCAATACAAGTTTGTATTTATTTAAAATCCCTCGGTGTAATCAAGCTGCGAGTTGATAGCTTCTGCGTCCACATCGAAAAAGAAATTAATTGATATTTTATGTGAATATTATTTAAAAGTATTCGTTTAATACCCTGCGCTACAAAGGCAATTGGCGGTTGCAGCGCAAGAACAAGAGAGCTCAACATGTAGGACTAAATGCAGCTAACGTTTACATATCAAATTAATAGGCTTACGCCAAACCACATATTCAATTCATTTACTTTTCATATGCTATAAAGTAGTTTAAACGAAGCCATAAAAAAATTTTACTCAACCAAATTCCCAAAAAAAAAGAAGGAGAAAAAGTGAAATCTACTAGTGCCATTCGCACGGGCATATATACACGTGTGCAGCTCACAGTCAATGCTATTATCCTTGTGGTAGAGGAGCTTAAATGCGCTGCGCTGTCTGCCACTTCAGGAATTTATAACGCATATAAATTTTACAAAACGCCCACAAAACAGAGCGACTGCACTGTGCAGTTTATGAAGCAATACATTTCGCGCAAAAGCCATATGCACACACATAGAGCACATACACACACCCACTCACATGCAAATGTACACCTACAAAGTTGTGGTATTAGCGGTAAGAAGAAGCAGCACAAGTAGATATCTCAAACGAAAGTTGAAGTAATAAAAAACGCGAGCTGACTTTGACGCTGCTGACTATTTTGCATGTGAAATTTGTGTTGGGTTTGTGTGTGTTTGTGAGTATGAACCCTGTAGGCAAAATCTCTTCCAGTTTTTAGCTCATTTGGATTTTAGATTGGAAGACCCTTTTTAATACCCTCTTCTACAAACATTTAACGTCGAAACGTATGAACTAAAAATTACCTTCACTGGCTATCGAATTTCCTATAGGGCATGTTCCACACAATCACATTCAAATATGTGGCAATTCGCTCACATTTGTAACCATTTAAATGCATTGCTATTTTGCTTCAATTGCGCGCAGTCTCTCTCTAGTAGTTGTTGCTGTTATGTTCAGCTATATTTTATAAAGTCAACCAGCTTTTTGCTTGGCATAAAATTTCAATTCTTTTTTTATTCTTCCTTTTCTTCCGACGCTGTAGCAACTCATTTTGGCAATTCGCGCACGAGCGCTACAAAATACCATTGAAAGTCTCATTGCAATAAACTTCATGCTGAAGTGGCTGCAATTGAGTTGAGACAACAAAAGCTGCGCTCGCATACATACTCACATGCCAGAGAGTTTACTGCACGCTTAAGAATTGAAAGCTTAATAAATATTTTGCATTTGTGATTGTCACATTGGCGTATGTAAAGCAGTAAAATTTTGAGAAAAAATTTGAGAATGCAAATGAAGTTGGATTTGTTTTTTTTTTTTACATTTTACATGCTGAGCGGGTAGGAATTGTAGCGTATTGAGCTTAAGTTTAATTAACTTCCAAATGTTCTCAGTGCATTCTGAGTTAAATTTAGGACTTATGCCAAGATAAGCATCCACTTTTCAAACAGGCCTACCACTAAGATCATGATTATTATCAGTAATCAGAGGAGAAAAAAACAAAATAAAAAAATAAAACAAAATAAAGTAAAAAAATATAAAATAAATTAAAATAAAAAAATAAAATAAACTAGAATAAAATAAAAAAAATAAAAATAATGAAATAAAATAAATAAAATAAACTGAAACAAAAAACAAAAAATTAAAAGAATTAGAAAAAAAAAATAAAAAAAAAATAAAATAAAACAAAATAAAAAAATAAAATAAAATAAAATTAAATAAAATAAAACAAAATTAAATAAAAATAAAATAAAACAAAATAAAATAAAATAAAATAAAATAAAATTAAATAAAATAAAATAAAATAAAACAAAATAAAATAAAATAAAGTAAAATAAAATAAAATAAAATAAAAATGTAAAATAAAATAAAATAAAATAAAATAAAATAAAATAAAATAAAATAAAATAAAATAAAATAAAATAAAATAAAATAAAATAAAATAAAATAAAATAAAATAAAATAAAATAAAATAAAATAAAATAAAATAAAATAAAATAAAATAAAATAAAATAAAATAAAATAAAATAAAATAAAATAAAATAAAATAAAATAAAATAAAATAAAATAAGATAAAATAAAATAAAATAAAATAAAATAAAGAAAAAAAAAATAAAATATATGAAATAAAATAAAAAAAGAAATTAATAGAAATAAAATAAACAAAATAAAATATTATTTAAATCAAATTAAATTAAAGCAGTGCTTCCAACCTGAAATATCTATTCACATATAAATCTAGGCCAAGGTAAAGTGGGATTCCTTCCATCTACTGCACAGTGCAGAACAAAACCTTACGCAATTTAAAATGTATCGCAGTGGTCATAGCCTGGCTTACTCAGCACATATTTTTGTTATAACCGATTATTGAGAAAATCTGTTAGACAAATCCTTTTGAAAATCATTTAAAAATAAATATTAAAATTCAAAAGATTCACACAAAAATTGGCTTAAACGTTCTTTCAATGCAATTCAATTAAAATCATTCATCCCACACAATCCACATAATAAAAAGGGATAATACAAAATTGAAAATAGGAATTAAAACAATTGCAAATTTTGCAAAAATTTTCTTCACCATTTCCGACATTTCGTAAGCTACTTCACAAAAGCCAAATCACTCCAACTAAAAACTGCATTCATTCAAGTTGTTCATTCTATTGTATAACTAACAAGATGAGTTTGTCTCCGTAAAAATTTTACTGAAACAAAAGAAATCAAAGTAAGCATGAGAGTGTGTAAGAATGTTTGTGTATTTGTGTGGTTGTGTGTGTATGCATTCATATAAAGAATGCAACAGAGCAAAGCTAAGACACAATAGCCGAAAACACTTCAATTTCATTGGAATCCCTTGTTTACCCATTTGCGCTTGGCTGCATTTGAAAAATAAAACACATTTAGAAACACACATACAGGCACACATACTCATATACATAGATACAGCTAAACAATCAACATAGCTGGCATACTCATATGGCACGTAAGTCAGTAAGCTCAAGGCACTTTGAGGACATGAGCAGTACACTTTGCAGGACAAAAGCCTATCCCCAAAACAAGAAACACAAAAAGTGAAAAAAAAAACAAAAACAAAATCAAAATATGCTTAGACCAAAAATATAAATCGGCACGAGCTATAACTTAAGAGACGCTTGTGATGCAAGTACGAGCGGATGGGCGGGTAGTTTAAAAACTAGAAAACTTGTGGTTAAATTGTATGTGCACTACACACACACAGACGTTAACAATACAAGCAGTCATCCAGCCTACAAATTCGTTGTTGGTGGCAACAATTTGAGTCAGAGCGGCATTAGGGGCGCAGTGAACTGAGTTCAAGCTATACAAACACACACACACACGTGCGGAGATTTGTGTGAGTCTCATAATAATATTTGATAGCACACATCGGACTATGAAGCGTAAGCAAAGTCATATAAACATACTTACATTAGAGCCTCATATGTATATGACCATATTTAGCTGAAAGCCTATCTTTAAGATGTGTGTTTGTGAATTGGCAAGGCGCTTGTGACAACTGCCTATAAATGCCAAGCAACAGACGACGACGACGCAATGTGTGCAAATTTGAGTGTGTGCTATTTACCAGGCTTCTTCGTCACACCTACCTTCACCCACACACATATTGCACTCACACACATGAGTCAACTAATCGCAGGATATTTTGTATTTTATTCTCAGTTTGGTAGAAAATTTAGTTGGCTCAGCGCCAAATTTGACACAAGGGAAAAAGGCACAACTGAGGCAGTAAAGGTAGAGCACATAAATGAACAGTGGCGGCGAAATGGAAACATAGGCATAAATATCAAAAAAAAAAATAAGATAAAAAAATAATATAAAACAATAATATAAAACAAAAAAAAAAATTATTAAAATAAAATAGAACTAAAAAAAATAACAAAATTGTAATGGTATGGTTATGGTATGGTTATGGTATGGTTATGGTATGGTTATGGTATGGTTATGGTATGGTTATGGTATGGTTATGGTATGGTTATGGTATGGTTATGGTATGGTTATGGTATGGTTATGGTATGGTTATGGTATGGTTATGGTATGGTTATGGTATGGTTATGGTATGGTTATGGTATGGTTATGGTATGGTTATGGTATGGTTATGGTATGGTTATGGTATGGTTATGGTATGGTTATGGTATGGTTATGGTATGGTTATGGTATGGTTATGGTATGGTTATGGTATGGTTATGGTATGGTTATGGTATGGTTATGGTATGGTTATGGTATGGTTATGGTATGGTTATGGTATGGTTATGGTATGGTTATGGTTATGGTTATGGTTATGGTATGGTTATGGTATGGTTATGGTATGGTTATGGTATGGTATGGTTATGCTATGGTTATGGTATGGTTATGGTATGGTTATGGTATGGTTATGTTATGGTTATGGTATGGTTATGGTATGGTTATGCTATGGTTATGGTATGGTTATGGTATGGTTATGGTACGGTTATGGTATGGTTAAGGCAGGGTTATTGTATGGTGACTGAATGGTATAGATAAAAATAATATCAAGTTTAGTTGTTCCAATATTTTTTACCGCCAGTGTACCTATAATAGTATGCACCTCCCACGCTTGTGCGCTAACTACCGACCATATTAATTTTGTGCTCAGTATGTGCATATGTAGAAATGTATGTGATCATATTGTTGTCGGGACATGCTTGACAACCTGTGTATATTTGTATGCATGTGAGCGTCAGCAGCCTTTGCATGTGTTTGCTTACTACTGCTCAGACATAAGATTTGTGCCTATGCGCGCCACTACCAAAAGCAACCAACTTAGCCTATGCCATGCTTTTATGCATGAAATTTTTTTCTGAAACCATTGCCGACGGAAAGGACATGCGACATTTGTATGACAGCTACACCGAGTTGACTTCACATATTACTACACACTCACATGCTTACAAAATAAAATCGCACAATCAAACTGACAGTTATACTCATAGATTAGACGTCTGGGATAAGGCGAAAAGAAAATTCAGCTCAAGCAGATGTGTGAGCAACTCTTAGTATGTATGTGTGTGGGTGTCTGTAGTGGCTTTGCGAAAAATTGTAGGCGGTTTTCTAATATATGACCCTAAAATGCTTGAGGCTATGCCACACTTTAGTTTGTGTGCGGTGCAGTGCTCGCATTGTTGTCGCTTGAGGCATGTATAGTTAGTAGAGGAGTCGTGTAGGGCTCAATGCATGTCAATTTAGAGCTCATAACATCAGTTTCGATTTGCTTTCACTAGAACCTCACTATTGGTCTGGCGGCTGCTGATTGTTATGAATGAGGGGCGAAAGAAAGTCAAGTCAAATGCAAATATGTATGGATGTGTGCTGTAGCTTAAAAGTCAATTGTGGTATGAGGCACGCAAACTAGTGTTGGGCAAAGAATTGTTTGAAATTGTTTGACTCTCCAAGTTGCGGTAAATCAAGCGTTTTGATAGGAAAATAAACTTTTCGAGTTTTTCAGACAACAATATATGCGCACCTTATAGCGATAGGCGGCCGCCGTGGTGTAGCGGTTAAGTGTTCAACCTTCTACACCAAGTCGTGGCGGTTCGATGCCCGGCAAAAGTAACATCAGAAATTATTTAGAAAAAGAATTTTTCTAAACGGGGTCGCCCCTCGGCAGTAGTTTGGCAAACTCTCCGGGTGTATTTCTGCCATGAGAAGTTTCTCAGCAAAAAATTCATTTGCTTTGCAAGTGCTGTTCGGAGTCAGCAAAAAACTGTAGGTCCCGTCAACTTGTAGGAAAAACACAAAAGCAACACACCACAAGTTGGAAAGAGAAGCTCGTTTGGTATATCGCCGCCATTCGTTTTTTTTATAGCGATTGTGCGGATTGACATTTCTTAAAATTTGAAATATTAAACAGAATTGGTGCTGGAAACGTATTTGCTGCTTCCATATAACTGAATTATTGTTGCTGAGCTTTCACTTTGTTTAAAAACTATTTAAAATTTCTTTTTCAAATTGTTAAATAACATTTTTACTCTCAAAACCCAATCACCAACAATCAAGGCATTTCTGCACACAAATCTTTGTTATTTATTGACCGTCTACTCATCCATTTCAGAAATGCTTTTAGTAATATTTTTCTAAAATTTATAACAAAATAATATCTTATTTTTATACATAACAATTCTACGTTTGAATTCATTCAAATCGAAACACAAGCAAAACGTTGCGTATACGCAGTGGCTGCCCATTCGGCTATGGCATGAAAAATGCAATCATTGCAACTTGGAATTAATGCGGTGTGGTGTGTGAGTGTACGAATATAGTCTGAATAATTGTCTTAGCCACTAGAGATTTATTTGCTTAGGAATTTCAAATGCAACATATTTCAATGGTTATGTCACAAAATTGGCTTAAGATAAATTGCGATTGTTTGAAATAGGCTTAGAAGAAATATTCCCAAGTAAAGATGTGCCTTTGTGTTAATTTACTGACTTAAATGAAATATATATTGTGCATAACTGAAATATGCATATTTTACTAGCTCAGCTAAATTTTGGCATATTGTATGCAAGTTTGATTTTATATGAACTAAACTGATAAGTGGTTTCTAATCCCACCTAGATGTATTCTAGAACAAGCATACATCGTCGCTCTCAACGAAAACTAACACGGTTCGTTCTCTGCGTCGAAGGCTAACACACTTCGTTTTCTGCGTGGAAAACTAACACGCTTCAGTTTTCTGCGTCGAAGACTAACACACTTCGCTCTCTGCGTCGAAGACTAACACAGTTAAAATAAATTAAAATAAAACAAAATAAAACAAAATAAATAAAATAAAATAAAATAAAATAAAATAAAATAAAGTAAAATAAAATAAAATAAAATAAATTAAAATAAAATAAATTAAAATAAAATAAAATAAAATAAAATAAAATAAAATAAATTAAAATAAAATAAATTAAAATAAAATAAAATAAAATAAAATAAAATAAAATAAAATAAAATAAAATAAAATAAAATAAAATAAAATAAAATAAAATAAAATAAAATAAAATAAAATAAAATAAAATAAAATAAAATAAAATAAAATAAAATAAAATAAAATAAAATAAAATAAAATAAAATAAAATAAAATAAAATAAAATAATATAAAATACAAAAATAAAATAACATAAAAAAAAATAAAATAAAATAAAATAAATTAAAATAAAATAAAATAAAATAAAATAAAATAAAATAAAATAAAATAAAATAAAATAAAATAAAATAAAATAAAATAAAATAAAACAAAATAAAATAAAATAAAATAAAATAAAATAAAATAAAATAAAATAAAATAAAATAAAATAAAATAAAATAAAATAAAATAAAATAAAATAAAATAAAATAAAATAAAATAAAATAAAATAAAATAAAATAAAATAAAATAAAATAAAATAAAATAAAATAAAATAAAATAAAATAAAATAAAATAAAATAAAATAAAATAAAATAAAATAAAATAAAATAAAATAAAATAAAATAAAATAAAATAAAATAAAATAAAATAAAATAAAATAAAACAAAATAAAATAATATATATAATAAAATTAAATGAAATGAAATGAGATAAAATAAAATTAAATGTATACGTAAAACACGCTGAAACGAGAGGAAAAGAAAAAATGATAGTGAAGGAATCATCTAGTGACCACCCTGTAGTAAAAACCGAGAATCTCGTCAACTCAAACACAATACCGTGAGTCGTTCAACCGCCAATGATTTGAGTGGGCCACCTAACAATTTTAATTAAAATGTTCTCTCCTCTTCTACTATTTTCTCAACCCACCCTCTGCTGTGAGCAAATACACGATCTTAAATCTAAAAACCATTATAGGTTACATAGGAAAATGTATTATTTCCTTCGAAACTTAACAATAAAATTATTCAACAAAGCAAGTTACATTTTATGAAATTAGCCCAAACTATTTCAAAAAGTCTTTTACACAAACTATCATCAAAACTTGCCACAATACCAAATAAGATTTCCTGATACTAACATATTTTATTTTAATAAAATTTATGAAATTCTTCTTTCCCTTTAAAAAGAAAACACATGCACCGAAAACTTACTTTAATAACTACATAACTAAAGAATATGCTTACACATGCAAAAAGAAACTTGGTGTCAGTGTCACTCATTGGGAAGGCTTCGCTCATCTCAGATGAGCTCTATGCAGAAACTCATAAGCATGCATGCGTGTTAAAGCAGAAGTTTTTAAATGAAAAAATTCCATTTAATTTTCATATCAGAGCGGCCAAAAAGGAAGTGGAATATACAAAAAGAAAAGGCCAAAGAGGAGCGCTGCTGATAGTGAGGGTATTGCGCATGCGCAGGCCTTCTTTTTTTTCGTACTTACCCAAGTTAAACTTGCTTTCGATAATAACCAGCAGCGCATATTAAGTGTAAGAGCATAGAAAAGTTTTAAAGTTAAGCAAAAGGAAAGAATAATTTTAATAAAAAATAAAAATTCTCAAAGAAATTCTGATAGTTATGCCACATAGAATACAAGGCAGGCGCAGACAAAAAGGAAATGCGTGACAGCCAAAAAGGAAGTGTCATGCCGACGCTGCAATGGCAGTAAATGAAATCTACTCATGCACTGCCACGCTTCCAAACTAATACATCTGCAACTGCTGTGTGTGTGTGTTACCACTTAAGTTGTGAGTAGTTGCTCAGTCGGCGCTATTTATCATAATAACTTCAAGTAGTTAGCTTGAGTAGAAGGAAGAGAAAGAAGAAGATGCTTAAAAAATGAGTGTTGTTATGCAAGTGAGCAGCGTAACTTTGTTAATGGGCGGAAATTATTACACACACATACACACACAAAGCGTTGACATGTAAGTGTTGGCTTGATTGTACGCTCATTCACGTGCTCGCTAATATGCAAACTAATGTCATAATTAAGGATTTACAAGCTGAGTAGCAGCAGTCTGTGGTAAAGCTACTAAGCGGGGCAGTCCGCTGTAGGGCAGAGGCACTTAAGAAGGAGCAAAAGAGGAAGAAAATAATATGTCCGAATGCGGTTTACCCAGTATACAAAATTAAATGTGTTTTAAAACAAGGTAAACAAAAATATAAAGTAAAATAAAAAAAATATTAAAAAATAAAATAAAAAAATAAAACAGAGTAAATGAAAAAAAAATAAAATAAAATGAAAAAAAAAATAAAAATAAAAAAGTAAATAAAATAAAATAAAATAAAAAACAAAGTAAAATAAGCTAAAATAAAGTAAATAAAATTAAAGTGAAATAAAATAAAATGAAAGAAAATAAAATAAATTGAGGCAAAATGATATAAAATAAATTGAGATGAAAAAATAATAAAATCGTTTTAATTGAAATAAAAAAGTTAAAATAAAATAAATAAAAAAAAAATAAAAAAGTAAAACACAGTAAATATAAAAAAAAAAATAAAAAAAAAAATAATAAAAAAAAAAATAAAAAAAAAATAAAAAATAAAGTAAAATAAAAAAAAAATAAAAAAAAAATAATAAAATAAAATAAAATAAAATAAAATAAAATAAAATAAAATAAAATAAAATAAAATAAAATAAAATAAAATAAAATAAAATAAAATAAAATAAAATAAAATAAAATAAAATAAAATAAAATAAAATAAAATAAAATAAAATAAAATAAAATAAAATAAAATAAAATAAAATAAAATAAAATAAAATAAAATAAAATAAAATAAAATAAAATAAAATAAAATAAAATAAAATAAAATAAAATAAAATAAAATAAAATAAAACAAAATAAAATAAAATAAAATAATATAATATAAAATTAAATAAAATATAGTAAAATAAAATATTAAAAAAAAATTAAAAAAAAAAAACAAAGAAAGGAAAATGAAATATAATATAAAATAAAATAATGTAAAATAAAAAAATAAAAATAAAATAAAATCAAATAAAAAATTAAAAGAAATATAATTAAAAAAAATAAAAATAATAAAAAAAGTTATAAAAAAAATTCAATCGAAATAAAATGAAATAAAACAAGTAAGGAAGTCTAAGTTCGGGTAAACCGAACATTAAATACCCAGCGGTAGTTTTCATATGATTATCGAAATTTTACATTTCGGAAGTGGGTGTGTTTGTCGAATTTTCAATTTCCTCAAAAGTGGCGGTGCCACGCCCACTTTAAAAAATTTATGGAAAACTTATAAGAGAATGACCAGGGCGATTCACCTATAAATTTTTATAATTTTAGCCATTTTAGCTACCGAGATATGTCAACTTATGTGATTATCGAAATTTTCGATATCAAAAACGTGGCGTGGTTATCATCCGATTTCGCCCTTTTTCAATAGCCACCTACCTTGGCCAGAAAGTAACCTGTTTACAAAATTTCATGCAAATATCTCAATTTTTACTCAAGTTATCGTGTACACAGACGGACGGACATGCCTTAATGAATTCCTCTTTTCAACCCAAGAACTTTCATATATGGAACTCTATATCTATCTCGATTATTTTGTGCCGTTACGTACTACCGTTATGTGAACAAAATAATAATACCCCTTACTAGTACTAGTACGCTGGGTATAAAAAGAAACATAAAATGAAGTAAAATAAATAGCAAAATAGTATAATAATATACGACATAGAGTTAAATAATCAACTTAAAATAATGTCAAACAAGATTAAAAAAAACACAAAAGTTTTGGCTCATTGGGTTACCATAAAATTTATTTGATGTTGTTGTTACAACTCAAATTTCGTTTTGCTTCATTTGTGGTGCAAAGTTCATTTCACGCGTCGCGCGGCTACTATATCCGCTACGCTGTTACCCCGCACCACTTCCTTTGACAAACACTTGGCCTATCAATCTTCAACTTGTTCCGCGTATTCGCACGCGAAAAACTTTGCGCGGATATGCGATGTACTAGAAATGACACTGCAGGCATGAATACTAATTCTGTATTTTCCGGCAACAACAAAAGCAAAACATGGGTGATGAAAAACTTTTGCTGTCGGCGCAAGCGGGAAGGCGCGCAGTGGCAGTTGCATTACAAGTGGTTTTGGTGAAGCTTGAACTGGGGTTGCTTTTGTAGTTGTTGTTGTTGTTGCTGCGTAATTGTGAGCGCCTTCAACTTCATTGCACTTTTGCATATAATTCAACACTTGTTTATGGTGATTTGTTGGTGTTGTTGTTTTTTTAAATTTTATTTTTATTACTTACTGTTACTTGTTAGTCTAGTTATTTTTATTATTATTGTTGTCATTTGCGGTTAGTTTGTTGCAGATTTGCGCCTTAAAATTCTTGCTACTGCGTTCTTAGATTTTCGCCACATCCTTTGGCAATGCCTGCGGGTGTTCTTATTTTTTGGTGAGCTTTTACAAATATTACACCCAAAAATTACCACCAGCATTGTCACTTGCAGTAATTGTAATGCTACTTTTTCTTGTCGGCGTCTGCGTAGGTGGGGAGGAAGACCCTCGAGGTATGTGAGTGTGAGGTATATTTACAAAATTTCTGTCAGCATCTTTTTAGCTCATCAACATTATGGCTTTCATCAGCGTAAATATCATTAGCGTCGGCTTCATTAGCGGTAGCAGCGGCGGGAGCGGTAGTCTGCTGGTTGCTGGGTTAGGTTTTTGGAGTGCTTGCAAATTATCTGACAGCGAATTTCATGGTTGTAATTTGCATACATACACAGGCCTCACCCTCCGCTTCCCCCAATTTGATGTCATTTTATATCCCTCTGCTTATAATTCAAATTTAAATACTCGAACCTAAGTGTCTAAGTCTAAAATCTTCTCTAGTCTACTTCGAGCTCGTTTGCTTCCCCTGAACTCATCTTCTCTTTCACACTTTAAGTCTTAGTAACTAATTTTTGTCGTTGTGGTTGTTTTCCTTGTTGTCGGTGGTCGTAATTGCAGTGTCAAACGAGCGCATTCACTTTTGTATACATAAAACTTATAAAAATATGTTTTTGAGAAAAATTTACCCACGCGCTGCAGGAACTATACAAGTCGACATATGTTTCGATGATACTGGAATTACATCTCTTCATGGACTTTTCTTCCCGGTATTGTAAGAGTCGAACTCACAACATTGTAGTGACTTGTATGCTAGAAGGTCTAACACCTTAGGCCACTACCCAGATTGAAGGAAACCATTCTCAGTGTCCATTTATGCATATATTTATACTTCCATATAGAACATTTTATTTCAATGCAAACTTATATGAAATAAATGCGAATTTTAGGACTTGGTGTGAAACCTATGAATAATTTTCTATGCTTTCAATGAAGCACGATTACTTTTCATTTATAACATTTAAACTCTTTGGTGTTTTGGACTTGTAGTCTATTGCTGTAAATACCGACGGTATTGTGAAGCAATTTTAGGGATTGTATGAAAATGTGTTTTTGAGACAAATTTATTGTAAATAAAATAAAAAATAAAATAAAATAAAATAAAATAAAATAAAATAAAATAAAATAAAATAAAATAAAATAAAATAAAATAAAATAAAATAAAATAAAATAAAATAAAATAAAATAAAATAAAATAAAATAAAATAAAATAAAATAAAATAAAATAAAATAAAATAAAATAAAATAAAATAAAATAAAATAAAATAAAATAAAATAAAATAAAATAAAATAAAGTAAAATAAAATAAAATAAAATAAAATAAAATAAAATAAAATAAAATACAAAAAAAAAAAATTAAATAAAATAAAATAAAGTAAAATAAAGTAAAGTAAAATTAAATTAAATTAAATTAAATTAAATTAAATAAAATAGAATAAATTTAACAAAATAAAATTAAAATAAAAAAATAAGGTTTTTGTTATTATTGGTCATTATATTTACGAACTTTGAAAAATGTGTGGGCTTTTAACCAGTCGAATAATTTTTATCAAATTATTCTTTTTGAGTTTTGGCGAAAACGACTTGAAAGATGCTACATACGTACAATACCAACTACGACGATTGCAATTTCGATCTTGTTGAAGGATCTTGTCAAACCGCTTTGTATTGTTGCTTAGAAATGTTTTATCACCTTTACTGCTTATCGAACCAAACTCAAAAAGAATAAGTTGAAATTGCAATCGTCGTAGTTGGTATTGTACGTATGTAGCATCTTTCAAGTCGTTTTCGCCAAAACTCAAAAAGAATAATTTGATAAAAATTATTCGACTGGTCAAAAATCCACAAATAAAATAAAATAAAATAAAATAAAATAAAATAAAATAAAATAAAATAAAATAAAATAAAATAAAATAAAATAAAATAAAATAAAATAAAATAAAATAAAATAAAATAAAATAAAATAAAATAAAATAAAATAAAATAAAATAAAATAAAATAAAATAAAATAAAATAAAATAAAATAAAATAAAATAAAATAAAATAAAATAAAATAAAATAAAATAAAATAAAATAAAATAAATTCAAATAAAACAAAATGAAATAACAAATAAAGTAAAATAAAAAAGGAAAAAATTGTACCAAAATTACAGAAACATAAAAACAAGAAAAATAAATGTTAAATTTGAATTCAAAAGCATTCAAACACAAAAACAAAAAAAAATATTATACCACTAAATGTTTAACTCAGCTTCTGGTTAGTCCGCTCTTAACAAAAGCTAGCGAAACAAATCTTTATTCATTCCGAGTTGCATGTCACATTCAATGTTAAATTTTCAAAATTATCTTCCAACGCCCGCAAGTCAGTCAGTTCATTTATCTGTTAGGCTGTCATGCAAATGAACAACTGATTTATACTTTTCTGTGTTGATGGCTTTGATGTCAAGCATTGTACTAGTCAGTTGTAGCCACTTGCCACTCGCCACTCATCATTTCATAACAGCCATTGTTTGCCGGTTAATGCTGCATTTGCAGCTGCCTTGAATGCGATATAATTTTTGATTCTCTAGTAAGAGAAAAAAGATATAGCAGTGATGCTGGGTGGCTGAGTTTTTTTTTAACATTTTATTGCTGTTAGCGTGTTTGGTGGCATTTTGAATGAAACTTGACTTATTTTGCATGCTTGGTTGCTTGGACAGTAACTGAAAAGTGTTTGAACATAGAGTAAGCGTGAAAGTGATTTTATTATGGTGTGGTCAATTATAAAAGGTTACTTATGACAGAATATGACTCTAAAAAAAAAAATATATTGTTGCAGTTGACTTTACCACATACCGGCACTCACTAAATGCCTAGCATCATTTTATCATGAAAAATTCTTAGCTCTGACTAATACAACCCAAACATGTTTTTTTCTCCAAGTTCAAGGCGCATACAAAAAATTATATAATAAATTTTAGAAAAAGCTAGATTAGTGGTACAAAGCTCATTTATCGTGTAGTTTTGCTTTTTTGCTTTTTCACTTTCTGTAATCAGTAATCACAAATATAAATGTGTGTATGTTTGAATATTTATATGCTCAGCTTATACTGGTACATTTTTAGCGTTTGATAAAAGTACTATACATTGAAAAATGGAAATTTCATTCATAAAATTCCCTCGCTAGATTGTTGGGTTTTGGTTTAGATATAGTTAAATATTAAAAAAAAAATGATCCCAAATATTAGATAATTATTTGGAAATTCCCAAGCTTTCTTATTATTGTAGTATAAAGAGTCGGAGATATCAATTAGTCATACGCAAAAAAACAAAAAAATTACACTGGTTAAATCAACAATCTCGTACTGATATACTGAAGTTGATTCTGTTGAATTGATCGAATTTGGGTTATTTAAACGAAATTTTTTCTTCAAGTAATTGTGGATTGAACAGTGATAGATCTGTAAATTTTTAATTAACAAAATTTTGTAAAACTGAAAGAGTTTTTGTTGATCAAACAAAATTTTGTGTTGAAACAACAAACTCCTGCAGTTAGTCCAACAGCGAGCATACTGTCATTAGTGTCAGAGAACAAAGCTGTAATTAGACGCCAGCAAGCATAAGTACACGATTACATCATGGTAGATACCTGGGTTGAGCGTTAAAGTCATCTAAGTTCGATTCTCGGTGAAGTTAATATAAGAAGTCTGAAAAATATTTTTATTTCTACTTTTTTCACTTAGAATCCGTTGGTGTTAAAATAACACTATTTCAGTTTATATTACCTGGATGGCCGAGCTTGCTCCGTGCTATTAACTTACTTTACTTACCCAAAATTATTCCAAAATCATCCTGAATTGATCTCAAAACGACCCAAAAAATACCCTTAAATGTTCCCAAAACGATCCGAAATTGAACCCAAAACGACCCAAAAATGATCCCAAAATGACCCCAAAAAGACCATTAAATGTACTCAAAACTATCCGAAATTTAACTCAAAACGACCCAAAAATAGTCCCAAAATGACCCCAAAATAATCCAAAAATGATCCCTAAATCGCCCAACAAGATTCCAAAATGACCCCAAAAAGACCCTTAAATGTACTCAAAATTATGCGAAATTTTACTCGAAACGACCCAATAATAGCCCCAAAATGACCCCAAAAAGACCTTGAAATGTACCCAGAATGATCCGAAAATTACCCCAAAATTATCCCTAAGTAATCCCAAAATAATCCTAAAATAATCCCAAAACGACTCCAAAAGACCCTTAAAAGTTCCCAAAATGATCCAAAATTGAACTCAAAATGACCCAAAAGCTATCCCAAATTGATCCAAAAATGATCCCAAAATGATGCAAAATTTAGCCCAAAATATATACAAATACATCACGGTAAAATTGTAACCCTGGGTGGCAACCCTAATCTAATCTTGGCTTGTGTCATTTATTGACGCTTAACCGCCTAGACGATTGTCGCAGCTTTGTATCAAAGCACGCCAGTCGTTCCTTTTTAGCGCCAACTGACCTTCCCCTTACTCTGCTGCCGAATTTGGGTGTCGATAGGAAAACCTTCTGTGCTGGAACCTCCTTGTCCATTCGCACAGCATGACCCAGCCAGCGAAGCCTTTCAGTTTAATTCGCTGCACTATGGTCATTTCTGCGTAGAGCTCGTACAGCTCATTGTTGAATTTCCTTCGATACTCGCCGTTGGCATCACGGGAAGGACCATAAATCTTCAGGAGAACTTTTCTCTCAAATACTCTAATTGCTATCTCATCTCCTCTTGCCACTGTCCATGATTGCGAGCCGTACATCAGGATTGGTATAATGTTGGACTTATAGAGCGTGATCTTTGTTTGTCGAGAGAGGACTTTACTTCTCGAGCGGCAATCCTACTTGAAAATATTTTAGTTGATATGTCGGCGAAAATACCTTTCATTTTATACCCATATTGGCATATCGTGCTCCATAATTTAAAAAAGCTTGAGATAGGTGCCAACCCTGAAAACCCCCAAGTGGCAAGTTAAAAAATCCATACCCGGCTTAAAATATCTCAGTCCCGCCACTTGAATTTTTTTTCGATTTTGCAAGGGCAAAATCTTCGATTAAAACTGCTCCAGTAATTCTTAAAATAAACTTTCGCTGATATTACTTCAGCAAGAAATTTCAGTTCAAGACCACTTAAGAGACTTATCGCCCGCGAAAGTATGTCAGTAGCGTGCAATTTTTTTTCCCAAGAATAGCGATACTATCCACGCTGAACATGCAAAAGCAACTATACGATATTTTCCTTATCAAAGAATTCTTATGAGTCTGCGAATATTTTTAAAGAGAGGATAACGAAAGTAAAAACAGCTGGTAATTGATAAAAATGTCAGGCAGGCCCGAAATACTCTCAGTAATCCCTAATAGCGTCCCATAATGAGCCCTCTCTCCGTGCCGACCACTGATGTAAACAAATCTAAGATCGAGAGTAATTGAGGCTAGATCGAGAAAAATTATAAATCGAGAACACTTTGAGCTGGATGTGGGAATGCATGTGCTCACCATTCATCGGCTCTTGCGCTCAGTAAATCCTTTTGTACTCAAATTGTTAGGAAATTTCAGCGAATAATTTGGAGAGCTGAATAAAGAGTAGGAAAGAATCGGCATCAAATGAAAAAAATTAAAATTCTGAGTAATCTCCAATTTTTTTTTTAATATTTTTTTTTTAATAGTTTAATTTTTCTTATCGCTTCGTAGCCTATATAAACGCTTGCGGGGAATCAAAATTCACAGTTTTCGTGCGCGGTGCGGTTAGTTCGGTTCGTTTCTCGGTAAAGTGAAAAATAGTGAAAAAGTAAAAAAAATAGTGAAGAAGTGACTAAAGTGCTAAAAAAGGATATGCAGCCATTAAGGCAAAAGGATACTGGCCTTATACAAATTTGGCGCATAATCCATTGATAAGGATAATTGATATCCTTTGGTGATAATAATAAAACATTTGTGTGTGTATATGTGAAGTGAATAAGCAAGCCGATGATCTCATAAATAATTGAAATAATTGTGTGCGCACTTAATTGTAAACGCCTGCAACATCCGGCGCAGTGAATTTAGACCAAACTGTACTTTGCGCTAAGTGAATAATTAAATACTAGAAAAATTATAATAAAAAAGGATATAAAAATGAATTTGTTTTTAGCGATGATAGTGCTGCTATTGCTGCATAGTGGGATGTCTGTTGCTGATGAGGATATTCATATTGTGGAAGTGGTAGCACCAAAGTAAGTGTTTTTTTAGAAAAAAAAAAATCAGGTTGTAAAGAATTATAAAAATATTAAAAAAAAAAATTTGAAAATAATTATAAAAAATAAATTAAAAAAAAATTGTTGTTAGAAACTAAAAAAATATTTTTGAAAAAAAAAATTAAAAAAAAAAAAAATTTATAAAAAATTCCAACGTTTTTGAAAAGTTAACCGAGGGTAAAATCCTTATTATTTTTGGTGGTGATGAAATAAAATGTGCAGTTATTTGTGTAACAGCTAACTAGACAATATAAGAGAGCTAAACAAATTAAAAATTGGAAAAAATTGAAAAAAAAGTAAACAAAAATTTTGGAAAAATTATAAAAAAGTTTTTTAAATTTTATGATTGGGTCACGTTTTTTGATTTTTTTTTTTTTGAATTTGCCAATCTTGTTTCCTTCTCATTGTCTTTGTTATTTTTATATCTGGCTGCAACTTAATTGGTAAACATGAAAAGAGAAAAAAATTAAAAATGTGAAAAAATTTACGGAGAAAAATTTGGAAAAAATTATAAAAAAAGTTTTGAAAAAAAAAAAAAAATTTAATTGGTCAATTCTGTTACCTGAAATCTTTGTTATTTTTAGTAGTAATGAATAAGAACTAATATCTGGCTACAACTTAATTAGAAAACATGAAAAGTGAAAAAAATTAAAAATTTGAAAAAAAAGTACTGCTGAGAAAAAAAAATTTGGAAAAATTATAAAAAAAAGCATTGAAAAAAGTTTAAAACACTAAATTATATAAAAAAAAACAAATTTAAACTTTTTTGAAATTATTTTTGTTCAAAATTCGTCAATACTTCTAAGAAGAAAATCTTTGTTAACTGGAAAGCATATGGAAAAAAAGAAATTTGAAAAAAAAACAAAAAAAAAAAAGGAAAAAATATTTTGAATAAAAAATTATAAAAAAAGCAGATGGCAGTTGATTATTCGAGTTTGAACTAGTCACAATAGTCGACTGTAATTTTTGATTTACTCTGGAAATAAGTTTCGATCAGTTAATTCAATAAAACTAATCACAATGTAACTGGCTAATTAATCACAATTATTGCTGGGTGACTGTAATTAATTCATTAATTCCGTTAAAGATTTCATTTTTATTTTCCTTTGGTCATGAAATATGTTTTTTGAGTGATTTAAAGCAAATCAAACATAATTAAATTGATCACCAATAAAATAAATGGACTAATCCAAATATGACTATTTGATTAATTACATTTATTTATTTATTTATTGAATTACTGATTGAATTTTTATTTTTGAAAAATAAGTTTATCTAGTAATTTGAAGAAGATTAATCCAAGTAATTTGATTTTTCACATCTTCACTTGGGAACATTAATCACACTTTTTTTTTTTGGTTTTTGATGAAAAAAAAAAAATAATAAAATGAAGTGATTAATCATATTAAAACTATCTAATTCATCATTATACAATTAGCATTAATTTTAATTAGGTACCTTGAAATTAAGTTTGGGATTAATGACATTAATACGTTAGTCTCAAAAGTTGAAAGCAACTCCAACGTTTTTTTTTTAATTTTTTTTTTTTTAATATATTTTAGCCCAAACAGCATTGAAAATGTTGAAACTCCTGATGTTAAACGTGAGGAACGCGATCTATTAGGATTTTTCAAGCCAAAGCAAGCAGCACAGCCTACAGCGAGGTGAGTAAAGAATGTATATAAAAACATAGGACTAGATTTTTTTTTGGAATCATGTTTCGACATTAAAAAAAAAAAAAAAAAAATATTTGCTAATTTTTTTCTAAAGATAAAAAAGCACCCTATTATTTCAACAAAAAAATAATTTGCATTGGCAACCTTATAACGCAAAATAAATGAGAACTTGCAAACGTACATGTTTAAATATATTTCTGCGACTCTATAAAAACGGATGTTAATATAAAAAAAGTACAACGAACTTTGATAAGCGCAACTAATTATTTTTTGTACAACCTTCAATTTACAGCGCTGGTTTGGGAGGTTATGGCGGCGGCTACGGTGGAAGTGGGTAAGTGTTTTTGAGAAGCCTGCTAATTTGTGAGAATTTCCATATTTCCGTTTTTTGTTGTATAAGACATTATGGCATCAAAACAAGTCATCCCAACTATGGATATGGCCAGGGTGGCGGTGGTAGTCCTACAGGTTATGGTAGTGCTGGCTATGGCGGTAGTAGCGGCTATGGTGGTGGTGGCAGTTATGGTTCTTTTGGTGGTAACAGAGGAAGTTATGGTGGGGGATTGTAAGTTTTTTTACTTCACAAGAGTACTTTTATTTTGAATCACTTACTTGTTGCTCCGACTTTTTTCGAAAAAAAAACGAATTTAGAACATTTCCACTAGAGGGCGCCTATATCGAGATATTTAGAAAGTTCGTCAGAATTGGGTCTCTCGGTTTTAAATTAACATACCATTGAGCTAGAGCTTTGAAAACTAATATATTTGTTTAGATACTTATAAAGTGAAAAATTCCGCCAGGTGGTGCCTACATCGAGATACATATTTAGAAAATTCGGAATCGAGTTTTCAGCCACTTTTCGTTAAGGTTGAAACTTGAAGCATTTGCTTATATATCGAGGTACAAACTTAGAGCCACCTTTCGTTACGGTTGAAACTTCGAGCATAGTTCAGAGTTCGGTGACCATGCAACCGCAGAAGGAATAAATTGATTATTAAAAATTGGGAAATTGTACGTAATATAACGAAAGGTTAAAAGCCGCAAGGTGGCGCACTAACCAATATATTTACAATACTTTAAATTGATAGTAAATCCAGTGTCCTTGTAGGACAAGCAATAAAACACAAGTTTAGGGGTTTAGAAAAATTTGAAATTTGATTTAGAAAATCTCTACAATTGTTTTCTTCATATTCTCTTCCTTATAACACTATACAACAGCCAAAAATCACAGAGGGTTTCTCATCGGTTTGTACAGCTTTTGGGGTAGTTTGTTCATACTTGGTAGTAGTAAACATTTTTTTTTTTCAACTTACTATACCTAATTTTGCACTATGGAACATCTGTATGCCACCATATAATAAAGCCAAAATTAAATTATTGTTCCTTCACCCAAAAAAAAAAAAAAACTTAAATTATTACAAACATTTTTTTTACAACTACCGATCTCTTTACAAACCACCCTCTGGAGAGAAAACGTGGGGTCGCCCGAAAAATCTGACTTCAGGTTCGGATTCAGCACTCCCATAAGCTTCAGAAATCGTCGAGAAACTCGATGTGATTTTCAAAAACTTAAATTTTGTAGTACAGTGTAATTTTTATTTTTCTAGGACTCCCAACACGCAAAGACTTTATGGTGTAAAAACCAGGTAAGGAAAAACTTATACTGAGACTTTTAAACCACACAAGGAATGGATTTTAATTGCTTAGAAAAAAGAAATAACAACCAAAGTCGTGCAGAAGCAGCACTTTGGCTGTTGTTGCTTTTTATTTCAGATATATTGATCAATGATCATACTAACAAATAGAATTGAGTGAAGGCATCTAGTTATTTCAATTCATTGAACTAGTTCTGTATAAACTTAGTTTGGTCACTTTCTTGAACTATAGTTCACCAAATTGAACTAGTTCAATAGTTTGTAGAAAGCCATCTAACTTAATATTGTTTGCGAAAGGCAACTGCAGCAATTTAAAAGAAAATTGGTTTTGTTTTGTAATAACATGCATAGATTTTATCGCAGGCCTTGGCGGTGGGAGTGAAATGAAAAAAATGTTAATGTTAAACAATTTCGTAACGGACTTTTTTCAATGTTAAAAGGTTCGGAGTTAGCAACATAACTTGACAAAAATAAATATAAGCGTTGCCTACATTTAGTCGCATGACGTTGTACTGATGTTAGCAATAGGCCGATTACATAAAAATGGAGCTGTATAGGCTATACTGTTAACAGGTTAAGGCTGTACTGCTCTAAAGTCATAAATATGCTCATTGAGTTTTCATAATAAATATTATAATAGCATAAGTTGATAGCTTTACCGCGGCAGTCCCCGAGTGCCACACGTCCTTTTTTTAATTTCTAAGATAACTTACACATATTCTCATCAGAAAAGGTTGGCACAGCAAAGATTAGTTATTTTAACTGAACGAAGTTATGAACTAGTTGAACAAGTTAGTTGGTTCACTATGTAGTTAAAAAAAAAAATACCCAATTCTACTAACAAGGACTTGAAACTTGAACACATTTTAAATTTGAAAACATTTTCTTCTTTCTATCTTCAAAAGTTCCAGCGCCCAAATTAACAACGACTTCTTGCTGCATGAGCGCCCTCAAATTCCTGCCTATGCCAATTGTCCAGCCTACATCTTACCCTCGACTATGAATGTAAAATGTCGTGATAATCAATGTGAACTAACTTGTCCAGCGCAATATACTTTCCCAGATGGCACATCTCTGCTAAAAATGGTCTGTATGAGTGGTTCATGGATAATACGCGATTCGGATGTGACTACAGTGCCGCCATGTCAGGGTGAGTTTTGTTGAAATGTGCTTATACCAGGGCTTATCAAAAATGTAAGTGTTGCTGTGTTAGTGAGAGAGTGGTGATTGCACCAATTAAATTTTTTCTTTTGTTTTTGTTTCGCCGCTCACTAGCAACGAGACAAAATCGTATGTTCTTTATTCCTTGCTTGCAATTGAGCGACTGAGCATAACAAATGACATCAAATGATTGGTCAGCGCGATTATACCGCTCTCACAAGCGCAGCAATAGTTTTATTGGTATTGAGACCAAGTAAAGAGCGTAATAATGTGTGTGAATTTGGCTCTCCGAATTTTGAACAATTGTCCCACTAAGTGGTGAGGCCTGAATTTGTACCACAAAATACTGATTATTTTGAAACTTTCGATGGTTTCAGCAACCTGCATGCCACCCTGTGA
>CAXKVI010000002.1:124777071-124807071 GCA_964058755.1 Campiglossa producta | reverse complement strand
AAAAATTGAAATAAAATAATAGTTTTAACACCGAACATGATAGATAATGATAAATTATCGCTGATTGCTTGCTCTCATAATCTCTTATTCTGTTCATTTATTAGCTCCCGGCTATATTGTACGTAAAGGCTCTCAATACATGCAATTTTCAAAAAGTTCTGATTATATTGTTGCCAGTAGTGGTGGAAGTGGTGGTAGACAATGGGCCACAGAACGAGAACGCATCTTAGGAATATTGGCTAAATATAAGGATGTTGATCGGCATAGCGTAAGACAGTTTTAAAAATAATTTTAATTTATTTTTAAAATATTTAATAACAAATATTTTATAGGAATGGTGGTCATCGGAAGAGTCTGCTATCTCACCAGCGCGCTTCACCCTGTACACGGATCAGGACGTAAATGTGATGATTGATCGCGCACCAAAGCCTGCGCTGTGTACGACATGGGGCGGCATAAATATGAAGACATTCGATGGTTTAGTTTTTAAGTAAGTTTTGAATTTTTAAATTTTTCCAAAATAATTTAAGCTCTTGCTTTTTCTCTTAGAGCGCCTCTCTCCTGCTCCCACACGCTCATCAACGATAAAGTTGATGCCACATTCGATATAACACTCAAAGCTTGTCCTTATGGTTCTGGTTATGGCTGTGCGCACTCACTCAAGATCTATTGGCAGTCCATACCCTACACTCTGGACAACACAAGTAAGAATGACCCTCAATTATTATATTTCAACCCTTATAAACTCTAACTTCCTCAACTTCTTTTCTTTCTTCACAGACGGATCTGTGCATCTCTCCACCCCAGATAAAAGTTTGCCCATACCTGTGCAAGTGATGGGCATGAAAATCATACCCGTCGCACAACATTTACAAATACAACTCGAGTCTGTGGGCTTAAAAATCGATTGGGATCGCCATCAATATCTCGGCATACACGCTGGTCCCCTGTTGTGGTCCAAGGTAGGTGGACTTTGTGGCTCGTTGGATGGCGATTATAAAAATGATTTGATGGCTAAAAGTGGTGTAGTCGTAGAGACAGTAAAATCTTTTACCGACTCATGGCGCGTCAATGACAAGTCAGATTTGTGTATCATGGAAAATAGTCGTGAGCTCGATTTTGGTTCCGAGTCGTGTGAGCCAGCGAAGCAAAAGAAGGCAGTGGAGGTCTGCAGTCGTCTCCTGGGGAATGAAAAACTTGAGGAGTGCGTGAAGGGTATCAATTTTGAGGCATTGATGCGCGCTTGTGTAGACGATTATTGCAATTGCCCGAATCGGGAGCATCCAGAGACCTGCAATTGTGATGCGGTCGCGATGTTGGCGAAGGAATGCGTCTTCAAAGGAGTGAAATTGGAGCATGGTTGGCGTGATTTGGAGATATGTCGTAAGCAAGCTGAGATTCAGTAATAAAAAATATTCTAATGTTTTTCATTTACCCAACCCAGCCGTAAGCTGCAGCTATGGACGCGTTTATCTGCCCTGTGGTCCCGATGTGGAACCCACTTGTGACATGGAAGTGACACCAAGCAAAGGTAAATGCAATGAAGGTTGCTTCTGTCCCGAGGGCACTGTGCAGTATAAAGATGCCTGCATCACGCAAGAGCTCTGTCCGTGTACGATGCGCGGTAAAGAGTTCAAACCGGAGTCGAGTATCAAAAAGAAATGTAACACATGGTAAGTATCAAACAGGGCTCGCCAGAACGGGGGTGAGGTTATTTAGTAAGAGAGCGGCCATTTCACCCTATTCGCTCCGTCGCTCACCAGCAAGCACCGATGCAACAGCGTGTTTTGGTGTTTTCTTGCTTGCTAGTGAGCGACTAAACGCAACAAACGGCATTCATGGATTGGTCACTGCGATCAACGCGCTCTCCCAAGCAAAGCAACACTTTCATTGTTGGCGAGAGCAAGCAAAGAGCGTAATAGTTTGCGTGAATTGGGCTCTCCGAATTTCGGACAATTGCCCCACTAGTTGGCGAGGCTTGTTATTAAAGCTGTTTAGTTGACTCACTAGCCCATTTCCCTGTCACTTTCTCACACAGCACATGCAAAGCGGGTCAATGGAAGTGCACAGATGAGCAGTGTGGTGCACGTTGTGGCGCTATCGGTGATCCACATTACCAGACATTCGATGGCAAGCGTTACGACTTTATGGGCAAATGTTCGTACTACTTGTTGAAGACGCACAAGCTCTCAGTCGAGGCAGAGAATGAGGCATGCTCGGGCGCGATCTCGGAAAACTTGAACTTGGAAGCCACAGCAGATAATCCATCATGTACGAAATCGGTCACTTTGCGCTTTACCTTAAAGAACGGCGTGTCCACTAACGTACGTCTCAATCAGGGTATGGTTGTACAAGTAAATGAAAAGGAGATCACAAAGTTTCCCAAAGTACTTGGCGCCGGTGAAGTGCTTATACGTCAGGCGAGTTCGAGCTTCATGACTGTGGAATTCCCCGATGGTGTACACATTTGGTGGGATGGCATCTCACGCGTTTATATTGATGCACCGCCTAGCTATCGCAATCAGACTGCAGGCCTTTGCGGCACATTCAATTCGAATACACAAGATGACTTCCTTACACCGGAGGGTGATATTGAGACTGCGGTAGAGCCATTTGCAGACAAGTGGCGTACAAAAGATAGTTGCGATTTTGCCACCGACACTGTGCCCGGGCCACATCCATGCAGCGCGAACCCAGATATGCGCAAAGATGCGGAGGAATATTGCAACTGGATTATGGATGATATATTTCAAGATTGTCATTGGACTGTGGAGCCGGAACAATATTATGAAGACTGTCTGTATGATGTGTGCGCGTGCAAGGAGGAGCCGGATAAGTGCTTCTGTCCGATATTGGCTGCTTATGGCACGGAGTGTATGCGTCAAGGCATCAAGACGGGTTGGCGTATGGCAGTGAAGGAGTGTGGTGAGTTTAGAGTACTATGAGTCTCAAGCGTAGAAGTAGAGCATTTGCTCAGGGAATACAAGGTGGCTTCGTCTCTACCGAGATTTTAATCAAATCGAGTCTGAGCAAATGCTCGCCCTTTATGCATGAGGCCCAATGAGTAGGTACTAGAGGTTGCTAGGAACTCATATCTTTTCAATTTCATAGCGGTTAAATGCCCGATGGGACAAGTGTACGACGAGTGTGGCGATATTTGCGCGCGCACTTGTAGCGATCTGGCGTCCAAAAATAGTTGCAAGAAGGAATGCGTCGAAGGCTGTCGCTGTCCGCATGGTGAGTATTTGAATGAGAACAATGAGTGCGTGCCACAGCACAAGTGCTCATGCACCTTCGACGGTATGAGCTTCAAGGCGGGTTATAAGGAAGTGCGCCCCGGCGAGAAGTTTCAAGATTTGTGGTAAGTTGAAGAGACTATTTAATCTATCCTGATAAATTAAAACCTCCGAACTCCGTTTAGCACCTGCACAAATGGCATTTGGGAATGCACGGACGCTGAACCTGGCGACGAGCTGAAATACCCACCTTCCTCACAGCTGCGGGCCGAATGTGCAAATCGTCCGTACGCCGAGTTTACCAAATGTGCACCCCCAGAAGTAAAGACCTGCAAGAATATGCATGAGTATGTAGAAAACCTCGAGGACTGCGTGCCTGGCTGTATCTGCATGTCGGGTTATGTCTACGACACCTCGCGCAAAGTTTGTGTGCTGCCAGAAAATTGTTCATGTCATCATGGCGGCAAGAGTTACTCAGATGGTGATAAGATCAAGGAGGACTGTAATGTGTGGTAAGAGATGAAGTCAATGGTTGGGAGTAAGGTCTTTTATAAAACCTTGAAAATTTCTTCTAGCACCTGCAAGAGCGGCAACTGGTCGTGCTCTTCGAATGGTTGCGGTTCCACTTGCTCTGTTTGGGGTGACTCGCATTTTACCACCTACGACAATCATGATTTCGATTTTCAAGGCGCTTGTGATTATGTGCTCTCGAAGGGTGTGGCAGAGAATGGCGATGGCTTTGCTGTTACTATACAGAATGTCCTATGCGGTACTATGGGCGTGACTTGCTCGAAGTCTGTGGAAATCTCGTTATCGGGCAGCGTACAGGACTCGATCACGTTGACTGCAGATCCATCGTATGTGGTGGATCCGAATAAGTCGGCTATTAAAAGTGAGTGTGGGTTGATAACTTGGGTGATTCATACTTCAGTATTCTACAAGATACTTAGAAGAGGGGGAAAGGTGGAAAGCAGGAATGGGGCGGGGGCGAGTATATTTGCCTTGTTAAAAAAATACCATTTACTTCCCGAGAGATTTACCGGGAAGCCGAGTGAACGTAGTTAACCTTCGGCTGACTCACCACGAAGTCTCTTGAATCTAGATTTCAAGTAGATCCATCGGACCGAAAACCCTCAGCAGGATTCGTACAAGAAAAATTGCATTCTATTGTCACCTGAGTGATTCACATCGTTGCCACTTGAACTAAAGGTAGTATGTTTCGTTTTAAAATGTTGCTACTTGAGGCGGTTAAAAGGGTTGCCACCTGTCTCAAATTTTTTTAAATGTTAAGAAAGATATACCAATATGACGGCTCGGAATCATGGACAGTGTCCAGAGAAGATGAGATGGCCCTTGGAGTATTTGAGAGAAAAGTTCTCCGGAAGATTTATGGTCCTTCCCGTGATGCCAACGGCGAGTATCGAAGGAAATTTAACGATGAGCTGTACGAGCTTTACGCAGACCTGACCATAGTTCATGTTATGCGAATGGAAAAAGAAGCTCCAGCACAGAAAGTTTTACTATCGATACCCGAATTCGGCAGCAGAGCAAGGGGGAGGCCTCGACTGAGATGGAAACAACAGGTGGAGGATGATTTGAACCCCCTTGGGGTTTCCAATTGGCGTCAGTTATCGCTAAAAAGGAATGACTGGCGTGCTTTGATACGAAACGGCCAAAATCGCCTAGGCGGTTAAGCGTCATTATGACGCAAGCCAAGATTAGAATACCAATATGACTTGATATTAAAGGTATTTTCGGCTGTATATTAACGAAGCTATTTCCATGCAGGGTTGTCACCTAGGGTTGCCACCTAACCGCATTTTATTTATTCCTTCGTTTATCGTTCACTATTTCGGGAATGGCTAGAGCGACTTGGATCAAGAGCTAGAAAATTTCTTCTTTTTACATATTCTAGTACATGGGTGGGTCCACTTTTGGCGGTTAACAGTGTTGCCACTTATCTATTTTTTTTAATATTTCACAAGATATGCCAATGTTGGCAGAAAATGAAATGTATTATTGGCCTTATAGCAGCGACGATATTTTCAAGCAGAGCTGCTACCTAGGGTTGCCACCTTAACCCAATATTCATATTCTTTCGAATATCGACCACTAACCCGGGAACTGCTGAAGCTATTTGAGTCAAATTTGGTATACATATAAAATGCTTTATTAGAAGATTTTCTACACAAGTGTTGCCACTTGGGCGAGTTACCGCCTAGGGTTACCGACTACTCCCACTAAAGTTATTTTTTTGTATATTCGCTTTTACCCCGAAGTCCACTTGACTCATTTGGGTGAACTTTTAAACATACGTGATTCATTTCAAGCTCTTCTATGAAGGTGTTGCCACTGGGAAGTTTTAACATAGTTGCCACCGATTTAAATTTAAAAAAATTGAATTGAATTTTGAAAAATTGAAAATGAACTAGTTCAATTTCCTCTACATTAAGTTGGACCCTCAACAAGTTTTAAACTCCATTAAAGATTAAAGAAATACTCGCCTTCAAATACAAATCTCCTTAGAAATACGCGATGCCAGCAACACCAAAGGTCATGGCGCTTTTCACATCTACAAAGCTGGCGTATTCATTGTGGTCGAGGTAATACCACTTAAACTACAAGTTAAATGGGATGAAGGCACGCGCGTCTATGTAAAACTCGGCAATGAATGGAAGAATAAGGTGAAAGGATTGTGCGGCAATTATAATGACAACGCCATAGATGACATGCAAACACCATCACAAGGCATCGAAACAAGTCCACTCATCTTCGGACATGCATGGAAGGTGCAACAATTTTGTGCACAACCAACAACACCCATTGACGCATGCAAAGAGCATCCAGAACGTGAAACGTGGGCACAACTCAAGTGCGGTGTACTCAAATCGGAAATATTCAAGGTAAGCTAGAAGGGAGGGAGGTGATGCATGATGAGACTAGCGCTGCTGTAATGTGGTATAACTGTCAGCAACGAATAATTAAAATTCCAATACGCATTTGCCAATGACTAAAACTAAAAAAACGCTTCTTCTTCTTTTTATCCCATCATAGGATTGTCACGCTGAAGTGTCTGTTGAGAAGTATCTGAAACGTTGCATATTCGATACTTGCGCTTGCGATCAGGGTGGCGATTGTGAGTGTCTGTGTACGGCAGTAGGCGCATATGCGCACGCCTGCTCGCAAAAGGGCATCAATATACGTTGGCGTACGCCACACTTCTGTCGTAAGTACTTTTCAGATTGTGAAAGTAGACATATTTCCGTACAAGGTAAGGTAGTTGTAAAAATGTCATTGCAAGTGTGGAATGTGCGATTATCTCTATCTCTCTGTTTGTGTGCGTTTGTGTTGGTTGGTATGCTGAAAACTCATTGTCTACTCAATTATTCATTAGTGCAAATCGTCACATTCGATGGCTGATGACAATGTATGCGCCAAGTGCGCTATACTATCGAGTGAATGCGATTAAAGGATATGGCGAGGTTAAGAATTTTAAGCCTCACTTGTAGCATTGAAAAATCAAGTGCTCTTAGAGTGATATATGAAGAGATGTTCTGGCAATCCTTGAGTGGATTTGGTGATTAGCTAAAATGGATACTTGAAAATTATTCATTACGAATATCCAGGGAACTAATCTAACTAGCTCTTGATAGCACTCCAAATCGATGAAATGTGGCCAGAAGCAATTATTCACCCTTGACTGGAATTTTTGAGATTGAAATGCCTTATCGTTGAGATTGCGAAAAATCTGATCGTTGAAGTCGATTTAGTCGTAAGAGTAATTTGCATGCGGAAAGCAAAATTGACGTTTTGTTAGGGAAGCCTTTTAATGTACAATAATAATCTAGTTATATAAAAAATCGGTAATCGTTTAATATCGAATGTACATTAAAAGGGAGAGGAAATCGATACAATATACTATAGTTTAGAATCGATTTTATTCAAGCCAAATGAAATTCAAAAAATCGATGACAATAAACAATTGTCGAGGTACATTAAAGAACGTTAATCGATAATTTAAAAATATTCAATTTAATTAATAGAAAAAGAAGAAGATGCTGAAATCTACTATAGATTCAAAGGGACTCTATTTAAACCTAATAAAATTCATGAAGTCGATAACAATTAACAATATCCGAGACATATAAAAAACTGATAATGGATAATTATCGATTTCCCATTAAAAAATTCGACTGAAATCTATTGCAGAAGAGGAAGTCGATGAAGTCTAATAATGAACAAATAGCAAGAGTGATAAAAATGATAAAATAATTATTGAAAAAAACGATGAATTGATATCGATAAGCCGATATAGATCTACTCTAATTAAGAATCTAGTTTATTTCATCCACATAAAATTCATAAAGTTGATAAAAATTAACAGTAATCGAGATATATTAAAATCGGTATCGATAACAGGGGAACGATATTCGATTAAAATCTATAGAAAAAAGAGGAAGATAGAATAGTTATACTATAATTTAGAATCGATTTTATTTAAACCAATTAAAATGCATGAAGTCGATAACATTAATTAATATACATATATTGAAAATCGAAAATCGATAAGTATTGAATGACGATAAAAATAGTCGACGGAAGTCTATGGCAGAAGTCAATTTTTCTGAAAATCGTAGAAATCGATAAAAAACTTTAAAAGGGTCTGAGAGAAAAAAATTAAAAGAATCGCTAACAATCTATTTTTTAGCATCATTTCGAGATTTTTTTCAGGTTGATTTCGAGTTTTTTTCCGGATTCTTTTCGGAATAAAAAAAAACTGAAATGGACGCGAAAAAGACTCGAAATGGTCAAAAGGCAAAGGATATATTTTTCTGAAAACCGTACTATCAAATACTCGTTAAAAATCACGTAAGACAACATCCTAGAAATCGATAAAAAAATGTCAGAAAAAAAAATTGGAAAAAATCGATAAAATAGTAGATTGAAATCGATTTGGTAATTTTACGTATTTTTTTAGCATTATTTCAGGATTGTTTTCAGGTTGATTTCGGGGGTTTTCCGGGATTGCTTTCGGAATAAAAAAAAAAAAACAAAAAACCTGAAATGGGCACGAAAAAGATTCGAAATGATCGAAAGGCAAACCTCAAAAAAAGTCCCAAAACAATCGGAAAGTACCGAAAAGATCCCGAACAGGTACCGAAACAAATCTCGAAAAAGTCCCGCAATAATCGAAAATACAATCCCAAAAAGAACCGAAACGACCACGGAAAAATCCAAGAAAAGGTACCCAAATAGTACCGGCAAGGTTTCGAAAACCCACCCGAAAAAGTTCCGAAATGATATCGAAGACAATCCCGAAATAATGCAAAAACAATTTCAAAAAGTTCCGAAATGGTCTCGAAAAGATTTCGAAATAATCTCCAAAAAAAAACCGAATGAGTCTCAAAACTATTTCGAAATTGTATTGCAGAAAATGTATAAAATTTAAATAAAAATAATAAAAATGTATAAAATTAAAAAAAAAAAATACCTAGTCGTTGAGTTTTAATATTGGAAATGGCGGTGCTAACTTACTTATGAATAGCGATAACAATATCAAGTAAAAATCCATAAACTATAGAGTGCTCATCTTATTATATTTTACAGCAATGCAATGCGATCCCCACTGCGCTGAGTACCAGGCCTGTACACCCGCCTGCGCAGTAGAGACATGCGATAATTTCCTCGATCAAGGCATGACAGAACGCATGTGCAACCAAGAGAACTGCATTGAAGGCTGCCTCATCAAACCTTGCGATGAAGGCATGATCTACTTGAATGACACTTACAAAGACTGTGTGCCCAAGGCCGATTGCAAACCGGTATGCATGATACGCGATGGCAAGACGTACTACGAAGGTGATGTTACATACACAGACGAGTGCGCCACATGTCGCTGTTCCAGAAAGAAGGAGGTATGTAGTGGTGTTAAATGTGCAGAGGCCACAACAACCGAACACCCACAACTAAGCAAAAAACTAACAACACAGCATCCACTCGGCACTGAGACGCAACCGAAATGTGTGCGCGGTTGGACGCGTTGGTTTGACAAGGATGCAGACACCTCGGGCAAGCTAATACATTTGAATGATGAAGAGAAGCTGCCACGCTACGATCGCATGGAAAGCATTTATGGCACATGCTTGAAGAAGTATATGAAAAAAATTGAATGTCGTGTTGTGGACACGCACGAATCACCCGATTACATGGATGAGAATGTACGTTGCAATTTGGATGAAGGGCTGGTGTGTCAAGGCCAGTGTCATGATTATGAGTTGCGTGTGTTCTGCCAGTGCGACGAAGAGTTGTTAACTACGCCTGTGCCCACAGAGCGTCCACAAATTGGAAAGACTTGTAATTCGTTGATTGCTGAATACAAAGAGTATCCAGGTGACTGTCACAAGTTTTTGCATTGTCAACCGATGATGGGAGGTACTGGCTGGACTTACGTCGAGAAGACTTGCGGTGAATCTATGATGTTCAACCCGACGGTGTATGTGTGCGATCATATAGCGACTGTGAAGCAGATAAAGCCCAGTTGTGGTGAACCGGAAGACAATTTGTTGTCGATACCAGAGGAAGATGACGCAGATGAGTGCCCCGAGGGGCAAGTGAAAGTCGAGTGTGCCAATCAATGTGAACATACATGCAACTATTACGGTTCGGTGAGTAGGAGAGAGGATACTTGAATTAAAAAAAAAAAAACAAAAAAAAAACAATCTTACTTCATTTTAGATTCTCAGGAAGCGTGGCCTCTGCAAGCCAGGCGAACATTGCAAACCTGGTTGCGTGGACAAGAATCGTCCCGATTGTTTGTCTATGGGAAAATATTGGCGCGAAGAAAATACTTGCGTTGATATGGATGAGTGTCCTTGCATGGACAAGTCAGAGAAGTATGTGCAACCGCACATGGCCGTGTTTGGGGTTGATGAAGTGTGTCAGTGTATTGATAATGCTTATACGTGTGTGCCCAATAAGGTGCATGAAACGACTACTCCGGGTAAGTATACTTTATATATTTTCAAGTAGGCCATCAACTAAACTCCGATGCATCTGATATACCAAGCTCCGGTGCAAAATTGTAAAATTACAGAACGCACCCATATTTTAAACGAAACGAAAAAATATTGCATACTTTTAGGCGAACTTAAAAATTTTTCTACCTGTTTGGTGTTTGAGTATTTATACTCTAAATTTGAGCCCCATCTAAATTTTAGATAAAGTTCGGCGAGAGAAAAAGTCGCGCCTAAAATTAAATATAATAAAAAATAAAATAAAATAAAATGCAATAAAAAATAAAATAAATTGAAAAAAAAAAAATTAAATAAAACAGATAAAAAAAAAAACAAAAAAAATAAAATAAAAAAAATACAAAAAAAAAAAATAAAATAATAAAATTAAAAAACAAAAAAATTAAATAAAATAGATCAAAATAAAATAAAATAGATAAAAAAAAAAACAAAAAAAAAAAAAAAATGAAAAAAAAAAAAACTAAATGAAATTCTAGTGTCATCTCCTGGATCCAAAATCAAAGTATGCAGACCATTTACTCTCCTAATATAGTTCCGAGCTATTAAATACAACTTAAAAATACTACATCTCCTGTTTCATGTTTTAAATCAGCTACTTTGTTACCCACATCAGCTGTGACGGATTATGAACCCGATTACTTGCCACACACAGTAGCACCACATTTGAATTGTGATTCAGGCCGGTAAGTTTTAATAACAAGCTACTCCGGTTTCCAGTTACACAACTTGAAAATTTCTTTCAGTCTCGTACCAATCATACAAGGCGACCAACCATTACCGGATACCGCCTTCAATGCAAGCTCTTCACTTAACGTCTACAGTGCGCCCTTCATGGCGCGCTTACCCGAAGATGCAAAGACCAGTCTTGGCAGCTGGTCACCTGGCATTGATGATCAAATGCAATATTTACAAATAAGTTTAATTGAACCAGAGCCGCTCTTCGGCATAATTATGGCTGGTAGTCCGGATTTCGATAATTATGTAACGCTTTTTAAGGTAATTTAATGTGTGACAAGCGATATTTGAGAAGAAGAAGAGCTCAATCTTATACTTTTTTCCCTTAGATTCTCTACAGTCACGATGGCGAGTCGTATCATTATTTGGTAGACGAGAGCGATACACCACAAAAGTTCAATGGCCCGCTAGATTCGCGTACACCGCAACAAACACTTTTCAACATACCAGTCGAGGCGAAGTCTGTGCGCGTTTATCCACTGAAATGGCATGGTCGTATAGCAATGCGCGTTGAGCTGTTAGGATGTGGCGAGCCACTTACAACGACTACACCACTTACTACACCAGAAACGACGACAACGGTAGCCACATTCATACCCATTCATCGTGCTGGTCAGTGTGTAGATCACATGGGCGTGAATGATGGCAAGATGCATGCACAGCAAGTAAAGGCGAGTAGTATTTGGACGTTGCCTCAACCGGCAAAGAAGCCACGTTTAATAGATTTGCTGAAGCTTTCATCGCCTGTTGGCTGGCGTCCTGTCGCTAATACACCAAATGAGTATGTACAGGTGAGTAGAGAAAATATAATATTGGAAGAAAAGAAACATCAGTGCCTTGAAGTATGCAACAAAAATCTGACTAATGGCTGGAATCGAATTCACATGAATGCTGCATACTTTTAGGCGCAAATATATTCTTGAGACTGCTATAGCTTAAAAACCCCGGAACAGGACTTTTATAATAAATATGTCTCTCTCTCTCTTTCTCTCCGCAGTTCGACTTCTTATCTCCACGCAATGTGTCCGGTTTCATCACCAAAGGTGGCCCGGATGGTTGGGTAACAAGCTTCAAAGTTATGTTCTCTAAAAATAAACTGATTTGGAACAAAGTGCTCTTCTTCGATGGACAACCCGAACAATTTCGTGGTAACAACGATGAGAACAGCGAAGTTGTGAATCACTTCCGTTCACCCATACTAACGCAATACTTTAAGATTGTGCCATCCAAATGGGAGAAGAATATAAATATGCGCATAGAGCCAGTGGGATGCTTCGCGCCATATTGTAAGTTGTCTATTTAACAATAGAACAATTTAGACCTCTTTATAAATCCACAACTTTCTCACCTACAGTGGAAGTTAAGGAAGAGGCGCCAAAGCTCGAAAAACTAATACTCAAATGTCAAGTTTGCGATGGAGTTTTGGATACTACTGCGCCCATGGAAGATTGTAAATGCAAAAACGGTCTGTTCTGGGATGGGCAGTCGTGTGTGCAGAGTAATCTTTGTCCATGCGTTGAGGATTATAGCACGTAAGTTGCCATTTTACACCTAAACGCTAAACTGCGATCAGCCCAAACACTTTTAATTTCTCTCTTGACAGTTATCCCGTTGGCACCAAATATGAGAATAAAGACTGCGAAGAATGTGTCTGCGTGCTGGGTGGTCATGCCAATTGTAAGCCTAAAAAGTGTCCTCCATGCGTAGAGACTAATTTGCGCTCTTTGGTTACACCTGACTGCTTCTGCAAATGTGAGCCTTGTCCAAAGTATCAGCGCATCTGTCCATCAAGTGGTGATTGTATACCGGAGTTGCTTTGGTGTAATGGCGTGCAGGATTGTGCGGATGATGAAGATGATTCATGTGAGAAGAAGATTGAAGTGACACCGCAGCCCATTGTGAACAGAAATGAATGTGAGTATGTGTAGTTTCGGGTGGGAATAAATTTTTTTTGGAACTGATGGAGGAAGTAACAGTAGCTTTCTGTTTCAAGAGTACAAAATAAAAGTGGGAACAGTTTTTAGAGATTTTCCGCTTAGTTAAATATTAAATTAGATTTTGGAGTTAGGCTCTTTTGACCATTGTTTTATTTTGTTCAGAAGAGCTGAAATTCGTTGAACAAAAAAAAACAACAGACATTGGAATGATATTTTTTGAATCCATTGAGCGGAATAGTTTTATGATTCAACTTAAATGTTATAAAAACTTGTGTGTAGGAACAGTTTAGATATTTGTGGAAAGAATGCTAATGGCATACAGCATTCCGCTTATACTTGTATGAGATTTCCAAAGGCAAGACAGGTGTAAAATTATCAGCTCGGAAGACCTAGTAACTTGGTGGGAACAGTTTAAAAGTTTTTAGGAAACAGTTGTGAACGACAACGAATGCTTACCGTGCTAGGCCCACATGTCCTTAATCGAAACTGAAGTGGGAACAGTTTTTTTGTTTGGGAACATATGGAAAACGTTTGTTTACAACCGATTGAGCTGCCAATTTTATATTTCAATATATGCTTTTGAAATGCTATTATGTATAAAGGATGAGGGGGAAGAGTTAAATGAAATTATATCTGTCAGAATGAGTCAGTTCAAAAAGTCGAAATAACTACATACTGCACATGCCATACATGCCTTTTAAACTAAATAAATATTATTTTTTACACAGCTTTTGTCATCCAATGTCCAGAACCCGAATGTCCACCAAACATGAAGATCAAAGTATCTGAGAAGAAACAACGTAACATGTCGCAAATGTTTACTACTAAAACGTAAGCAGTTTCCCAGTCTCCTTTAAAAATTACTTAAACCTCTCTTCCTCCCATTCCTTTAGTTCCCAGAACAGTGTCATTGAAAAGCTTGGCAGCAACTGGTTGAAACTCACCAAGACCAAAGTGCTTGTTACCGAATCCGAAGAGTTCCTTATGATGCCCACAGAGCAAGTGAGTGCTGTCGAAGAGGAGGAATGTGCTGAATTTACTTGTGTGCCCACACCGACGAAAGTGGTTCTACAAAATGAGACCAGCATTTGTGTAGAACCCAAATGTCCGGAAAATTACGAAATTGAGTTAGACATGTCCAATGCTAAACCAGGGCAATGCCAGAAATATGCGTGTGTGTTGAAGCCGACTAAAGATGATAGCTGTGAGATTAGTGGAAAATTCTTTACCACATTCGATGGTACTGAGTTTAAGTATGAAACGTGTAGTCATATATTGGCGCGTGATATCAAGGGTTCGAATTGGTTGATCACAGGTGAGTGGTAAGGGGGTTGCTTAAGAAGGATCGAGTCAGGTATTTTACTAATGTCTTATGGTCGGCACAATTACACTATATGTATAAACAAGTTGGGAACAAATTTTGGACCTCTTTTTGTCGACAGTTGCGTACATGGGATTGGAGAGGGGATTTGAACTAAGACTAAAGATTTTAGAAAAGAAATATGGATTTGAAACATCGAGGACCGCTTAGACCCGGTTAAGGCTTGTTTTGTTCCAATTCGCCATCTCTATTTATTGATCTTACATCTGAAGACAAGCTGAGAAATTTATAATCTCGATAACATTTTTCGTCTACAATAGGTTTTAATTGATCGCAACTGGTCCCTTATGGGATTTTTGATAATATTATTGCATACTTATAGGGTTAGAGAGTAAAGCTGTCAGGCCGTTCAAAGTGAGCCTACACGAGAGTACCTGCTGAGCCATAAAAAGGTCCGATAAGTCTCTTTGTAGGTCATACTCAAAGAACAAAAAAAAAACTATTCAACCCATATATAGAAATCAAAACTGACAAAAAACGCATGCTACTTTGATGGCCTTCATAAAGTCATCTAAGTGGTTCGAGGAGAAGTAACGGTGTCGGTTTAGGAGTGTCAGTCCCGGGATTCTGCTATGTGGAAAATCCCAACAACTCAGGGATTTTCCATATGGCCGGTTCCCGGGAGTCAGTCCCAGTTCCTTGTGTTGGTGATATCACAACGGGCCTTTCAAAACTGGCCTAAGTGTGCCTCTGCGGCAGCCACTTGAACCTAATCTAACCTTGTGATTCATCAGCAAGGAAACCTAGACTCGTAATTTTCCTGAGTTGTTAGACGAAGATTTAAATCGAGAACATTATAAATCAGTTGAGAATTGCAGTCTTTCATTTGTTGGTGTGAGAAATAAATTTGCATACTATTGGCTTGCAGATGGCGCTGCTACTGACTGCAAGATGTTGATAATACTGCAGCATAGTTTAAGGCCCTACCTTAGTACGGCTGATGCAGATAATGCTTGTAGTCAAAATTTGATCATCCTTGGGCGTTGGTCAGAAAACATCAGAAAAAATATAAGTGAGGCCCTAAAATGATATGAATAACTTAATTAGAATGGATCCTAGATGACTTTTAAGGGAACCTTATAAAAGTAGCGACGATATGAATTCGACTGATCTTCTTAAGCCAAAACTGTATAGATCTTATACGGCTGATACATTAGCGGAAATTCCGAATTATCTCCGCTTTCGGGAGTTAACTTGAGCATAATCTTCATTATAAACTCCCAAAAAAGAAGAAGATTTGAGCAGATATCATAACTATTTGACCGCTACTGTCATCGATATCAGCGTAAAATTTGGATCTGATTAAGAAGATTTATTGGAGGTAATCTCCGTGTGTGTATCCATAGCATTACGGACATTATAAATGATTCGAGAATTGCAGTCTTTCATTTGTTGGTGTGAGAAATGCTTTGCATGCTATTGAACTTTAGGAAAAAATCTAAATGAGCCCTTAAATGATATGAATAACTTAATGATAATGGATCCTAGATAGCTTACCAACCCTTACAAATCTTCTCAGTACTACTTTTTATACTCACAATCTCTTATTATTTGAATTCTTTTGCACTTTTGGGAACTCCTTGGAAGAGATTTTAATATAAATATTTGCATACATTTTTTAACTCCTCCTACCCTCCATATCTTCCATCCAGTTCAACTACTTTGCGATGATGCCACACGCAAAGATTGTCAGAAAACGGTCACCATCAAGGACAAAGAATCTGCTGCCATACTAACAATTATGCCAAATATGAAACTAAATTTTAATGGCTTCGACTACACAGTGTCACAACTCATGAACTCACCCATATGCAAAGCTGCTTTTGTCATATCGCAGCCGGGTCAGACGGTGTTGGTGGTCTCGCGCAAACATGGCTATTGGGTACTTTACAATGACATTGGTTACATTAAGATTGGCATATCATCCAAATATCTACGCACAGTTGATGGCCTATGTGGCTACTATGATGGTGTGGCAGGCAATGACAAACGCATGCCAAATGGTACGCTAATGCAAAATACGATCAAGTTTGGTGACAGCTGGTTCGACAAGAAGATACCGAAGGAAAAGTGTTATCCACAAGTGTGTCCATTTGAGTTGCAAAAGAAGGCGTTGGCATTGTGTAATGCTATCAAGTAAGTGGGTGTTAGTAAGGGTTTGGGTTGCATAGGACGTGTCGATTTATTGGTTGTATTGTTGTTTTTGTTGTTCGCTTTTGGTTTTGTTTAGCTGAAAGTGCACATTTTGTTGTTAATGTCATGTAATTTTGTGTTGCTTTTGCATCGCCTGCAGGCATCCGGTGTTCGTTAAGTGCAACAAGGCGGTCAACTACAAACAATTCGTCAGCAAATGCATGGAGACAACTTGTGAGTGCTTGCGGGCACATCCGGGCGAGGACAACACTTGCAAATGTAATGTACTGCAGGACTTTGTTGCGAAGTGTTTGAGAATCAATCCCAATATACAGTTAAACTTGTGGCGTGCGGTGCAACAGTGTGGTGAGTATACGAAGCTCCGATAAGCTTGGATAGCGAAGCGATAAAAAAAATAAAGCTAAAAATTAAAAAAAAAAAAATAAAAAATAAACAAAAATAAATAAATAAAAAAAAACTAAAAGAAATAAATATCTAAATTAAAAATAAAATTAAATGTAAGTAAAAAAAAAATACCAAAAAAAAAATTTAAATACATAAAAAAAGCAAAATAAAGTAAATTAAAATGAAGTCAAGTAAAATGATATAAAAAAAAAAAACGAAACAAAAAAAAAATAAAATTAATTAAAAAATAAAATAGAAAAAAAAAATACAAAATAAAAATAAAATAAAATAAAATAAAATAAAATAAAATAAAAGAAAATGAAAATAAATAAACAAATCAAAATGAAGTAAAATAAAATGAAGTCAAATAAAATAATATAAAATAAAAAAATAAAAAAAAAGTAAAGTAAAAAAAGAAGAAAAAATTAAATTTGAAAAAAAAAAAAATTAAGTGAAATGAAAGAAAACAAAAATTAAAAAAAAAAAATAAAAAAAGAATGAGTAAAAAAATATAGTAAAATTAAAATAAAAAGAGAAATAAAATAATTAAAATAAAATAAAACTAAATTTATAAAAACGAGTTATCGATTTAATATTTAACATTAATTAATTTTTACTTTAAATTATGAGTTTTAACTATTTTATTCCCCACAGAAATCGCCTGTCCTGCTCCACTCATACACTCCGACTGCTACAAACGCCGCTGCGAGCCTTCATGTGACTCCCTAAATACCGAAGACTGCCCAATTATACCAGATGCTTGTTTCCCCGGCTGTTATTGCCCCGAAGGCACTGTGCGTCAAGGTAAAAAGTGTATCAAGGTCGCCGAGTGTAAGAATTGTGTCTGCAACTCTTATGGTAAATCACAATTCTTCACCTACGACAAACAAAATTTCCACTTCAATGGTAATTGCACTTACCTGCTGTCGCGAGACATAGTGCTGCCGGGTCAGTACAACTTCCAGGTTTATGTGACAATGGATTATTGCAAGCGGCTCGGTTATACATCGAACTCAACGGAAGAGTCATGCATCAAAGCTTTCCACATATTCAATGGCGATCATTTGATACATATTGAACGTCCTAAGATAGGTAAAGTTCCCAAAATTGTGGTCGATGGCGCTGATGTGGAGGTGCCTTTTAAGAAGTCTTGGATTGATATGCGTGAAGTAAATGGAAAAGAGTTGTTGTTATCGTTGCTGGAAAGTCATGTGGATTTGCGTGTGGCTTATGATGATATGGTTTATACGGTAAGTGAAAGAAACCGAAGGAACGAAGGTTGAAAAAACTAGCTAGGGGTCTCTTCCTTTAAATGACAGCTGAAAGGCAACCAGAGTCTATATAGGTCCCAATTAGTTAACAGATATTCTAAAATTTCGTGGGCTGGTTAAATTCCTTCAGGATTGGGGCTCTTCTCAAGATAGTTTTCTGGGTCGTTTCTAGATTATTTTCGGGACCGTATGGGAACATTTTTGGGATTGTTTTTGGTTTATTTCGGGTATATGTTTTGAATCATTTCGAGACTTTTTTGGGATGATTTTAGTATTATTTTCTGGGTAAGTTCGTTGTTATGTTCCGGATCATTTTGAAACCTTTTCGGGATTGTTTTAAGATCATTTCGGATTAGGTTTTGGATTATTTCGATATTTTTTAGGAGACTTTTTCGGGACCATTTCGAGATTAGGTTAGGTTAGGTTCATGTGGCTGCCGCATAGGCACACCTAGGCCAGTATTAAAAGGCCCGTTGTGATAGCACCAATACTAGGAAAGTCAGTTCCGGGACCCTGCCATATGGAAAATCCCGGTATTATCGGAATTCTTCACATAGCAGAATCCCGCGACTGACGTTCCTATACCGACACCGTTACTCCTCCTCGAACCATTTAGATGACTTGATGAAGGCCATCAGGTCCTTTATGTCCAGCTCCGTGACTTGGCGTAGGCTAACCAGGAAGGGAACTCCCAAAAAGCGCATTCTCGCGCCACTTAAAGCCGGGCAGTTGTAGATGAGGTGCTCCACCGTTTCCTCCTCCTCATCATCCTTATAACTCCTACAGCATCTTCGGTAGGGCACACCTAGTCTTTCTGCGTGCCTACCAATGAGGCAGTGCCCAGTTAATACGCCTATTTATATGGAGATTTCTCTTCTCCTTAGGGCATAAATTTGTCTTGATTTTGTGATCCCATTTCGGCCAGGTTTCGTTGGCTTGGCGGAGTGTGTACTCCTTCAGCATAAGCTTGCATGTGGCAAACGGCATACCTAAGCGCTCTTTATCCCGAAAAACCTGCTTGGTCGTGCCCTGCCTCGCAAGTTCGTCTGCCCTACAATTTCCCTCAATGTCCCTATGCCCCGAGACCCATGTGAGGTACACGCGATTCTGTTGGGCCATCTCTTGTAGAGATCGACGACAGCTGAGCGTCAGTTCAGAGTTGAACGAGTAAGAGCCAACGGATTTGATGGCCGCCTGGCTGTCGCTGAAAATAAAAATGTCCTGTCTGATAGTGTGTTGGCCTATCCAAGCCGCGGCGTCCATGATTGCTGAAACTTCAGCCTGGAAGACAATGCAGTGATCAGGTAGTCTGAAGGAGAGCTCAAGGTTCAGATCCTTTGAATAAACCCCTCCTACAAATCTGCCGTCAAACTTCGAGCCATCAGTATAAATGGAAGTGCCGCCATGAGTGGCGGGACTCCGATCCGTGCTCTCCCATTCTTCCCTGCTGAGAATGTTGATTTTAAAACTGCTATCCCCGACTGTTGTGTCCGCACAACGATCTGTGCTCAGCGGAAGAAAGCTATAGGATCCCAAAATACAGGCGTGTCGAGTAGTGCTGGCGCCCCAGCCGGGCGTTTCCCTTAGACGCAGAGCCGATGCTGCTGCTACCCGGTGCCCTTCCAGATCGAGTGGCAAAATGCCAAGAATGGCCTGGAGTGCTTCATTGGGCGTTGTTCTTAACGCACCGCTTATACAGATCATGCAAGATCTGTGTACTTTACCTAGCAGATTAAGGTTTGTTGGCTTTGTCAGCCAAGTTCAGGCGCACGTCATTCAGTTTTGGTAGTATTAGCGGTGGTATCTTATAGCGGTTGGTGAAAAGGACCAGTTCTACTTTTCCCGGTTTGATGCTCAGTCCGCAGCGCGAGCACCATGAGGAAACCTCTCGCAGTACTACTTGCATCAAGTCGCACAGGGTTTGTGGGAATTTGCCCCTATATACTATAGCTAAGTCGTCTGCATATGCCACTACGTACCGGTGGTCGGAGAATGAGTGTTCATCTGACCCACTCATAAGCGCCTTCGCTGCAAATAGTGAGATCTATGACCTCCCTACGGGTTTGAGATTACTTCCGGATCATTTTGGGGCACTCTCGTGATCATTTCGGGATTTTTTTTTGGCCATTTCGGTTTCATTTTGGAACTTTTTTTTGGTTTTTTTCAGTATTGTTTTCGGATAATTTTCGGACTTTTTCGTGGCCTTTTCGGGATATTTTTCTGGGTCATTTCGGTATCGAGATTATTTTCGGATCATCTTGGGACTTTTTCGGGATCATTTCGAAACTTCTTCTGGATGGTTTTCGGATTATTTCGGGATTGTTTTCGTTCCAAATTTTGGACTTTTTTAGAACCGTTTCCTGGATTAGCTCTGGATTTTTTCGGGATTGCATTTCGAATAATTTCGGGAGTTTTACGCGATTATTGGAAAATAGATTTAAGGATAATCCCGGAAAATTCCCGAAATGACCCCGAGAGCAAATCCCTCTAAAGTTATTATGTGATTGTAAAAGCAATCTCGAAATGATCCTTAAAAATTTCTCTACTGGTGCTGAGTTAAAACCAAATGCATTCGCGAATGATTTCACCCAAAATGTGCATTTGTTTCTGAAGGTGATTGATTCGCGAATGCATTTGCCAACGCGACTGATGTGCATTTCTTCATGCGTTTTCAAAAAGAACGTACTTGAATATTCATAAATGAACAATTCCAAACTCAAAAAGTCCCTTTTGCTATGATGACCTGCGATCCAATTCCTGGTTGGAAAAAGCTATCTACTTTAGTCTAGGTCCGTTAAGTATCATTATCTTTATTGATACTTCTTCTGGAGCTGGATCGGGCTTTAGAACCAAACTGTTTTTGATAAAAGTTATATTTTTGTCTCACTATTACAGCTCTCGGTACCCAGCATCAAGTATAGCGGTAAAATGGAAGGCCTATGCGGCGACTGCGATCACAACCCCACAAACGATTTGATTGAAAACCCAGCGAAGAAGAAGGCACAAAAACCCAGCACAGATATGGCAACCATACTACAAAGCTGGCAAGCTGATGAACCCAAATTAGGAATAGATCTACAATCCTGTTCAAGTGAAAGCATACCCGAAAACGAGTGTCAACCACCAGCCGCAGACCAGGACCCCTGCCAATTGCTGTACAACGAAGAACTCTTCGGACGGTGCAACACAATCATTGACCCCGAAAAATATGTCGCCCTGTGTCAGAAAGAGCTCTGCAAACCCGGCAATCATCAACAAAGCGCTTGCAATCTGATGAGCGCCTATGCGCACGACTGCGCCCAGCAAGGTATCTGCTTGAGTTGGCGACGTGAGGATATGTGTCCCTACGATTGTCCCAGCGATATGGTTTATGAAGCTTGCGGCTGTGCAAAGACTTGTGATACCGTAAAGAAGATGCATGATTACGATGCGATTAATATGAAGACTGAATCGCTGGTGAAAACAGTCGAGACCAATGATATTTGTTTAACCGAGGAGCGATTCGAAGGTTGCTTCTGTCCCAAAGGCAAAGTGATGGAGAATGGTGAGTGTGTGGCAGAGGAGTCATGCGTGAAATGTGATGACTTGGTGCACGTGCCGGGTGAGAAGTGGCAGAAGGATAAATGCACGAATTGTAGTTGCAATTTCGAGGGTAAAGTGGAATGCCTGGAGCAGAAGTGTTTGGTTGAGGAGAATATCTGCGCTGAAGGTTTCACACCGAAAAAGATCGAGTTGCCGGATCAATGTTGCGCGCGTTACCGATGTGTGCCACAACCGCAAATACCGGCTGAAAAACTGTGTCTCGAGCCAATGATGCCTGTTTGTGGACCAGGACAATTTAAGAAACAGAAAATTGGACCAGGTGGCTGCCCACAGTTTATTTGTGGTAAGTAAGGGGGTACATGAAACGTAGGAAGAGCGTGTTAGAGCAGGGCTCAACAAAAATTTTCTTGAGGTTTTGTTAGTGAGAGAGTGCTGATCGGACTGATCGCTCACTGGCAAGCAGCAAAGCAAAATTATATGTTGTTACCTTGTTGCTTGCAAGTGAGCGACTGAGCATAACAAACTACATCCATTGATTGGTCAGTGCGATCATCGCTCTCTCACTAGCGCAGAAACAATTTAATGTTGCGAGGTGAAGCAGAGAGGGTAATAGTTTTTTGAGAATTTGGCTCTCCGAATTTTGGACAATTCTCACACTATTTGTTGAGGTTTGGTTTAGACTACAAAACTCTTTTTCTTCTCCATAGAGTGCAAGCCGAAAGAGGAATGCGAGAAGTTGGAGCTACCACGCGCACTCAAACCAGGCGAGAAGATAGTAGAAGAAGAGCTTGGCTGCTGTCCAACGCAAGAGATCGTTTGCGATGTAAGCACTTGCCCGCCAGCGCTTAAAGAATGTGCTGAACGCTTTTATGAAGTGGTGCGAAAACAAGAAGTGGACGAATGTTGTCCGCGTTACGAGTGTCGTGAGTATTTTTCTACTGCAAACAAAAGGATCCTACGAACTAATAACTCCCAAAACCCTAGAACCCCCCAACGACATGTGCATTGTACAAAACAACCAAGGTGAGAAATTCATCAAACCACTAAATGCAAAATGGCCGCATCCCACAGATCCCTGCAAACAAGAGATTTGCGCTTATGGACCGAGCGGCACCACACAAGTTGTAATTAGTACCGAAACCTGCGATACACATTGTGCTCCCGGTTTCACGTACACAAACAAACAACCTACGTCCAAGTGTTGTGGCGAATGTGTGCAAGAGAAATGTGTACTGGATGGGCAACTCTACGAAGAGTACGCCATATGGGAGAGCGCTGATAATTGCACCATTTACAGTTGTTTGCGTAAAGGTGAAGTGCTGATAGTGTCATCATCGGTGGAGACTTGTCCAGATGTGAGCGCATGCCCCGCACACTTGCTGATGGCTTCCGAGAGTGGTTGTTGTAAATTATGTAAGCCCGAGCCAATTGTTGAGGATCAGAGTAAGTTGGAGATCTTTTTTGTCTCTCGTATTGGCGGCTGTTTTATTCGTGCTTTTATAAACTTTTAGAAAATTGCTTGCCTGTTTCTTTGGCTGAACCGCTCACGGTAGAGCTGATTGAGCTCCCGGAGCCTGGCGTGGGAAAATGTGTAAATAAGCAGCCCATACAAGGTTTTACGGAGTGTGATGGCGCTTGTCCGTCGGGTTCCAAATATAATAAAGGTGAGTTTTGTGTGAACCTAGTCGTAAAAGTTAGTGTTTTAGAAAAAATCGTTTTTCTTCTAATTCTCAGATCTGGCAACACACGACTCTCATTGTCACTGTTGTAAAATTAAGACTTGGAAATCTATACCGGTGCCGCTAGTTTGTGAGGATGGCAGTAAGATTGTGAAAAAGGTAAGAGTTTCTTATGTGTTTCTGACTTTAGTATGCTCTGATGTAGAGTTATTTGAGGTAAGAGACTAAGTATTACTAGCAAAGTCGCAAGAAAAAAAGGGACTAAGGATGTGAAAAGTTGTAGTCTTAGCCGGTAGCCATTACAAGGTTATGAAATAAGTATAGTTTGAAGGAGTGACTAGGGATAAAAAAAAAATAAAAAAATAAAAAATAAAACATAAAAAAACACAAGATAAAATAGCGAAAAAAAACACAAAATGAAAAAAAAAAATTAAATTAAATAAAAAAGTAAAATAAATTGAAAAAAAAAAAAAAAATTTAAAATAATAAGAAAACAAGTAAGGAAGTCTAATTTCGGGTAAACCGAATATTAAATACCCAGCGGTAGTTTTCATATGATGATACATATGATTCCTGAAGTGGGGGTGGGTGGAAAGCGATTGCGTCCAATTACATCAGGTATAATCCCTATTATGCTAGTGTACCTTGTACCAATTTCATCGTTCTACCGTAATCTATCTATTATATATAAATGCGCAATCCTTGACAGTTTTCTCCCTTTTTTGAAAAAACCACAATTCTAAGGTATATAAAATTTGATATGTATCGATAGCTCTCGCCGAGCAGGGTGTGCGACAAGCCAAAAATTGAAAAAAATTAATTATAATATGATTTGAAATTCACACCACTAGAAGTGCTAAACACGCATTCACTTTATAGAGCCGCTGTTATGTGTGTATGTATGTAGGTATGACCACTTGCATTGTTGTGTTTGCATTCATTGCAGTTGGGGAGAGTCGGAGTGTGAGTTGTTTGGTTGGCAGCAATAATAAACATGAGCCAGCACGTCACCTTAATTGAGCGTAGGTACAAACAGTGTTTACAAAAACAAAATCTGTGCGTGGGTATTCAGAGAAGCAAATGCTTGCTTAGACATGATGTTTTGAGAAAAAAAAGCACAAAGCCCTTCGTGGCTAGACTTAGTGAAATAAAATTGATAAAATTAAAAAAAGTAAAATAAGAAATAGAAAAGTGATTGAAAGTAAAAAAAAAGAAATTTGTTGGAAATGAAAGGAAAGGAGAGAATTTAAAATAAATAAAAATAAAACAAAATGAAATAAATAAAAGTATAAAATAAAATAAAGAATGGGAAAGGAAAGGAATGGATAAAAGGAAAATAAAGGTAAGATAATGTAAGGAACGAAAATATGAGAGAAAAATCAAAGGCAAATAAAGGTAGGGAAAGGAATGGAAAAGCAAAAAGGAAGGGAAGAAAGGAAATGTAATGTAGGTAAAGGAGTGGAAAAGAGAGGCAAATAGAGAAAGAGAAAGAAAGGAAAGAAGAGAAAAAGAAAGGAAAGAAAAGGTAGCGAGGAGGAAGGTACGAAAAATAAATGAAAATAAAAAGAATGAAAAATAAAGGAAAGCAAGATAATGAAAAGCTAAAAAAATAAGTAAAGGAAATGAATGGAAAAGAAAGAAAACTAAAGGAGTTACGGAAAAGAAAAAAAAGTAAGGAAACGGTAGGAAAGGAAAGGTAGGAAAAGGAAAGATAAGGGAAGGAAAGGTAAGAAAAAAGTGAAAGAAAATAAAGGTAAGGAAAAAAATAATAGAAAAGAAATTAAATGAAAAAAAAATTAATAAAATGAGAGGAAACTAAGGGAAACGAAAGGAAATTAAAGAAAAAGAAAATAAAAGGAAAAAAGGAATGTAATGGAAATGGAAATAAAGGTCAGGTAAGAGAATAAAAGAAACGAAGGGAAAGGAAAATAAAAGAAAAGAACAGAAAAGAGAGAAAGAAAGAAGGGAAATAAAATGAAATGAAAGAAGAGAAAAGGAAAGAAAAGAGAGGGAAGAAAAGGAAAGGAAAGAAAAGGGTAAGGAAGGAAAGAAAAGCAAAAGAAATAAAATGAGATGAAAGGAGAGGAAAGGAAGGAAGGAAGGAAGCAAAGGAAAGGAAAGGGGGAACTCTAGTTAAATTAAAAGTTACGACCAGTCGAATTTTCAAAAAAGCCCCCTTAAAAGTGGGCGGTGTCACGCCTATTTACTTTTAAAAATGTATCAAAAAATTATAATAGAATGACTAGGGGGCTCATTCTAACAAACTATATCATTTTAGCCATTTCCGTTACCGCTATGTTAATTTAGGTGATTTTCGAAGTTTTCGATGTCGAAAGTGGGCATGGTTGGAAGGCGGTTTTATCCAATTTTATCAGGTAAACTTCCAACGAAACTAGTATGCTTTGTGCCAAATTTCATTGTTCTACCGTAATCTGTTTAAAAGTTATGACCCGTGAAATTTTCAAATATGTCTACCTGAAAAGCGGGCGGTGCCAGGACCACTATAAAAAATTTATGGAAAAATCAAAACAGAATGATAATGGGGACTCCTCTATAAAATTATACCATTTTAGCCATTTCAGCTACCGAGATATGTCAGTTTATGTGATTTTCGAAATTTTCAATATCGAAAAGGGGGTGTGGTTATTATCCGATTTCGCCCTTTTTCAATAGCAACCTACCTTGGCCAGAATGTAACCGGTATATAAGATTTCATGCAAATATCTCAATTTTTATTCATGTTATCGTGTACACGGACAGACGGACAGACAGACGCACAACCTAAGAATTTTCATGTATGGATTTCTATATCTATCTCGACTATTTTGTGCCGTTCCGTAGTACCGCTATGTGGACAAAATTATAATATCCTTGTGCTAGTACCCTGGGTATAAGAAATAAATAATAAAATAAAATAAAATACAAAAAAGAATAAAATAAAATATATAAAAAATTATGTAAAATAAATTTATAGAAATTAAACAATGCAAATAAAAAAAAAAATAAAATAGAATAAAATAAAATAAAATAAAATAAAATAACATAAAATAAAATAAAATAAAATAAAATAAAATAAAATAAAATAAAATAAAATAAAATAAAATAAAATAAAATAAAATAAAATAAAATAAAATAAAATAAAATAAAATAAAATAAAATAAAATAAAATAAAATAAAATAAAATAAAATAAAATAAAATAAAATAAAATAAAATAAAATAAAATAAAATAAAATAAAATAAAATAAAATAAAATAAAATAAAATAAAATAAAATAAAATAAAATAAAATAAAATAAAATAAAATAAAATAAAATAAAATAAAATAAAATAAAATAAAATAAAATAAAATAAAATAAAATAAAATAAAATAAAATAAAATAAAATAAAATAAAATAAAATAAAATAAAATAAAATAAAATAAAATAAAATAAAATAAAATAAAATAAAATAAAATAAAATAAAATAAAATAAAATAAAATAAAATAAAATAAAATAAAATAAAATAAAATAAAATAAAATAAAATAAAATAAAATAAAATAAAATAAAATAAAATAAAATAAAATAAAATAAAATAAAATAAAATAAAATAAAATAAAATAAAATAAAATAAAATAAAATAAAATAAAATAAAATAAAATAAAATAAAATAAAATAAAATAAAAATGTGTTTTTTGAGAAAAATTTACCTACGCGCTGCAGGAACCAGACAAGCCGACATATGTTTCGATGATACTGGAGTTACATCTCTTCAAGGACTTTTTCTTCCCGGCATTGTGAGAGTCGAACTCACAACACTGTAGTGACTTGTATGCTAGAAGGTCTAGCACCTTAGGCCACTACCCAGCTTGAAGGTAAACCCTTCTCAGTGTCCATTTATGCATATATTTATACTTCCATATAGAACATTTCTTTAATTTCAATGCTAACTTATATGAAAGATTTGCGAATTTTTAGGACTTGGTGTGAAACCTATGAAAGAATTTTCATACTTAATCAAGCACGAATATTTTTCATTTATAACATTTAACTCTTTGTTGCTTTTTTTTTTGACTTGTAGTCTATTGCTGTAAGTACCAACGGTATTTACAAGCAATTTTCGGGATTGTATGAAAATGTGTTTTTTGAGAAAAATTTACCTACGCGCTGCAGGAACCAGACAAGCCGACATATGTTTCGATGATACTGGAGTTACATCTCTTCAAGGACTTTTTCTTCCCGGCATTGTGAGAGTCGAACTCACAACACTGTAGTGACTTGTATGCTAGAAGGTCTAGCACCTTAGGCCACTACCCAGCTTGAAGGTAAACCCTTCTCAGTGTCCATTTATGCATATATTTATACTTCCATATAGAACATTTCTTTAATTTCAATGCTAACTTATATGAAAGATTTGCGAATTTTTAGGACTTGGTGTGAAACCTATGAAAGAATTTTCATACTTAATCAAGCACGAATATTTTTCATTTATAACATTTAACTCTTTGTTGCTTTTTTTTTTTTTGACTTGTAGTCTATTGCTGTAAGTACCAACGGTATTTACAAGCAATTTTCGGGATTGTATGAAAATGTGTTTTTTGAGAAAAATTTACCTACGCGCTGCAGGAACCAGACAAGCCGACATATGTTTCGATGATACTGGAGTTACATCTCTTCAAGGACTTTTTCTTCCCGGCATTGTGAGAGTCGAACTCACAACACTGTAGTGACTTGTATGCTAGAAGGTCTAGCACCTTAGGCCACTACCCAGCTTGAAGGTAAACCCTTCTCAGTGTCCATTTATGCATATATTTATACTTCCATATAGAACATTTCTTTAATTTCAATGCTAACTTATATGAAAGATTTGCGAATTTTTAGGACTTGGTGTGAAACCTATGAAAGAATTTTCATACTTAATCAAGCACGAATATTTTTCATTTATAACATTTAACTCTTTGTTGCTTTTTTTTTTGACTTGTAGTCTATTGCTGTAAGTACCAACGGTATTTACAAGCAATTTTCGGGATTGTATGAAAATGTGTTTTTTGAGAAAAATTTACCTACGCGCTGCAGGAACCAGACAAGCCGACATATGTTTCGATGATACTGGAGTTACATCTCTTCAAGGACTTTTTCTTCCCGGCATTGTGAGAGTCGAACTCACAACACTGTAGTGACTTGTATGCTAGAAGGTCTAGCACCTTAGGCCACTACCCAGCTTGAAGGTAAACCCTTCTCAGTGTCCATTTATGCATATATTTATACTTCCATATAGAACATTTCTTTAATTTCAATGCTAACTTATATGAAAGATTTGCGAATTTTTAGGACTTGGTGTGAAACCTATGAAAGAATTTTCATACTTAATCAAGCACGAATATTTTTCATTTATAACATTTAACTCTTTGTTGCTTTTTTTTTTTTTTTTGACTTGTAGTCTATTGCTGTAAGTACCAACGGTATTTACAAGCAATTTTCGGGATTGTATGAAAATGTGTTTTTTGAGAAAAATTTACCTACGCGCTGCAGGAACCAGACAAGCCGACATATGTTTCGATGATACTGGAGTTACATCTCTTCAAGGACTTTTTCTTCCCGGCATTGTGAGAGTCGAACTCACAACACTGTAGTGACTTGTATGCTAGAAGGTCTAGCACCTTAGGCCACTACCCAGCTTGAAGGTAAACCCTTCTCAGTGTCCATTTATGCATATATTTATACTTCCATATAGAACATTTCTTTAATTTCAATGCTAACTTATATGAAAGATTTGCGAATTTTTAGGACTTGGTGTGAAACCTATGAAAGAATTTTCATACTTAATCAAGCACGAATATTTTTCATTTATAACATTTAACTCTTTGTTGCTTTTTTTTTTTTGACTTGTAGTCTATTGCTGTAAGTACCAACGGTATTTACAAGCAATTTTCGGGATTGTATGAAAATGTGTTTTTTGAGAAAAATTTACCTACGCGCTGCAGGAACCAGACAAGCCGACATATGTTTCGATGATACTGGAGTTACATCTCTTCAAGGACTTTTTCTTCCCGGCATTGTGAGAGTCGAACTCACAACACTGTAGTGACTTGTATGCTAGAAGGTCTAGCACCTTAGGCCACTACCCAGCTTGAAGGTAAACCCTTCTCAGTGTCCATTTATGCATATATTTATACTTCCATATAGAACATTTCTTTAATTTCAATGCTAACTTATATGAAAGATTTGCGAATTTTTAGGACTTGGTGTGAAACCTATGAAAGAATTTTCATACTTAATCAAGCACGAATATTTTTCATTTATAACATTTAACTCTTTGTTGCTTTTTTTTTTTTTTTTTTTTTGACTTGTAGTCTATTGCTGTAAGTACCAACGGTATTTACAAGCAATTTTCGGGATTGTATGAAAATGTGTTTTTTGAGAAAAATTTACCTACGCGCTGCAGGAACCAGACAAGCCGACATATGTTTCGATGATACTGGAGTTACATCTCTTCAAGGACTTTTTCTTCCCGGCATTGTGAGAGTCGAACTCACAACACTGTAGTGACTTGTATGCTAGAAGGTCTAGCACCTTAGGCCACTACCCAGCTTGAAGGTAAACCCTTCTCAGTGTCCATTTATGCATATATTTATACTTCCATATAGAACATTTCTTTAATTTCAATGCTAA
>CAXKVI010000002.1:124736124-124776871 GCA_964058755.1 Campiglossa producta | reverse complement strand
GCGGTAGTTTTCATATGATGATACATATGATTCCTGAAGTGGGGGTGGGTGGAAAGCGATTGCGTCCAATTACATCAGGTATAATCCCTATTATGCTAGTATACCTTGTACCAATTTCATCGTTCTACCGTAATCTATCTATTATATATAAATGCGCAATGCCTGACAGTTTTCTCCCTTTTTTGAAGAAAACCACAATTCTAAGGTATATAAAATTTGATATGTATCGATAGCTCTCGCCGAGCAGGGTGTGCGACAACAAGCCAAAAATTTAAAAAAATTAATTATAATATGATTTGAAATTCACACCACTAGAAGTGCTAAACACGCATTCACTTTATAGAGCCGCTGTTATGTGTGTATGTAGGTATGACCACTTGCATTGTTGTGTTTGCATTCATTGCAGTTGGGGAGAGTCGGAGTGTGAGTTGTTTGGTTGGCAGCAATAATAAACATGAGCCAGCACGTCACCTTAATTGAGCGTAGGTACAAACAGTGTTTACAAAAACAAAATCTGTGCGTGGGTATTCAGAGAAGCAAATGCTTGCTTAGACATGATGTTTTGAGAAAAAAAAGCACAAGCCCTTCGTGGCTAGACTTAGTGAAATAAAATAAAAAGGAAAATTGATAAAACTAAAAAAAGTAAAATAAGAAATAGAAAAGTGATTGAAAGTAAAAAAAAGAAATTTGTTGGAAATGAAAGGAAAGGAGAGAATATAAAATAAATAAAAATAAAACAAAATGAAATAAATAAAAGTATAAAATAAAATAAAGAATGGGAAAGGAAAGCAATTGATAAAAGGAAAATAAAGGTAAGATAAGGTAAGGAACGAAAATATGAAAGAAAAATCAAAGGCAAATAAAGGTAGGGAAAGGAATGGAAAAGCAAAAAGGAAGGGAAGAAAGGAAATGTAATGTAGGTAAAGGAGTGGAAAAAAGAGGCAAATAGAGAAAGACAAAGAAAGGAAAGAAGAGAGAAAGAAAGGAAAGAAAAGGTAGCGAAGAGGAAGGTACGAAAAATAAATGAAAATAAAAAGAATGAAAAATAAAGGAAAGCAAGATAATGAAAAGCTAAAAAAATAAGTAAAGGAAATGAATGGAAAAGGAAGAAAACTAAAGGAGTTACGGAAAAGAAAAAAAGAAAGTAAGGAAACGGTAGAAAAGAAATGAAAAAAAAAAAAAAATTTATAAAATGAGAGGAAACTAAGGGAAACGAAAGGAAATTAAAGAAAAAGAAAATAAAAGGAAAAGAGGAATGTAATGGAAATGGAAATAAAGGTCAGGTAAGAGAATAAAAGAAACGAAGGGAAAGGAAAATAAAAGAAAAGAACAGAAAAGAGAGAAAGAAAGAAGGGAAATAAAATGAAATGAAAGAAAAGAAAAGGAAAGAAAAGGAAAAGAAAAGAGAGGGAAGAAAAGGAAAGGAAAGAAAAGGGTAAGGAAGGAAAGAAAAGCAAAAGAAATAAAATGAGATGAAAGGAGAGGAAAGGAAATAAAAGCAAAGGAAAGGAAAGGAAAGAAATACGTATGAAGACTACCTAAGAAGAATAAATAATTATCAACATTGAAACTATATTACTGAATGGTGTAAAGAGGGAGGAAAAGGTAAAATGAACAGGAATGTATAGAAACCAAAAATAAAAAAAATATGAAAAGAATGGCAAGTTTAAGAAACAGCAAAAAGGTAGGAAAATAAAATAAGCTTCTGTGGTTGAATTTCAACCTGTGCCTCCAATGCCTCCCTTAAAAGTGGGCGGTGTCACGCCTATTTACTTTTAAAAATGTATCAAAAAATTATAATAGAATGACTAGGAGGCTCATTCTAACAAACTATATCATTTTAGCCATTTCCGTTACCGAATTATGTTAATTTAGGTGATTTTCGAAGTTTTCGATGTCGAAAGTGGGCATGGTTGGAGGGGGGTTTTATCCAATTTTATCAGGTAAACTTCCAACGAAACTAGTATGCTTTGTGCCAAATTTCATCGTTCTACCGTAATCAGTTTAAAAGTTATGACCCGTGAAATTTTCAAATATGTCTCCCTGAAAAGCGGGCGGTGCCAGGAGCACTAAAATCATAACAGAATGATAATGGGGTTTCCTCTATAAAATTATATCATTTCAGCCATTTCAGCTACCGAGATACATATGTCAGTTTATGTGATTTTCGAAATTTTCAATATCGAAAAGGGGGTGTGGTTATCATCCGATTTCGCCCTTTTCAATAGCAACCTACCTTGGCCAGAAAGTAACCGGTATACAAGATTTCATGCAAATATCTCAATTTTTATTCATGTTATCGTGTACACGGACAGACGGACATACAGACGCACAACCTAAGAACTTTCATATATGGATTTCTATATCTATCTCGACTATTTTGTGCCGTTACGTAGTACCGCTATGTGTACAAAATTATAATATCCTTGTACTAGTACCCTGGGTATAAGAAATAAATAATAAAATAAAATAAAATACAAAAAAGAATAACATAAAATATATAAAAAATAAAATAAAATAAAATAAAATAAAATAAAATAAAATAAAATAAAATAAAATAAAATAAAATAAAATAAAATAAAATAAAATAAAATAAAATAAAATAAAATAAAATAAAATAAAATAAAATAAAATAAAATAAAATAAAATAAAATAAAATAAAATAAAATAAAATAAAATAAAATAAAATAAAATAAAATAAAATAAAATAAAATAAAATAAAATAAAATAAAAGTAAAGAAAAAAATTTAAATAAAATAAAAAAATTTAATAAAAATAAAAAAATGAAAATAAAAAATAAAAAAATAAATAGAAAAAAATAAACAAAAGAAAATAAAATAAAACAAAATAAGACTAAAAGAAGAAATAGGTTCAATTGTCGAGCCTTTTTTTTTCCCAGGTGCTAGATTCGTTTTCCATCGTACAAAATACAACGCTACATCTAAAGTTTCTATTTAAATCAAAATCTTTATATATTTTACTTACTTCAGCTAGTGCTGTTTTTCTTCAAAATTAAATTTTATAATTGATTATAAGTTTAATTAAATAAATAAATAAATAAATAAATTTTACTTACTTCATTTTTAGATCGACGTTCCAGCTAGCTGTGGCTGTAGTCAATGTACTGCCAATTCCGACTATGAATTCGGTGATAAAATTGATGTACGATTGAATATCTTACCAGAGTTACTAAGTGGCAAAATTAAAAAGAGATAAAGTAACAAAATCTGCTGGTAATAGTTAAAAAGGCTCTAGAAACTAATACTAAACTAATTTAGTTACGTATTAAAAAAATGTTTATAAAAATAAAACTAAAATATTAAAATAATCAGCATTAAGTAAGTAAATAAAATACTAATACTAAAGACCTTTCAAAAGGTAAGCACTTTTACAGCTCACCTTGAGCATTTTGCAATCTGAGCCAATAATTCATGACCCGTGCTGTCATTTTTGATGCTCTCGTAAGTATTGCTTGGCGTTGGAGTTAAAGTGCTGCGCCATCTAAATTGTTGTCCAGTTCATGTTTTCTAAATTTGTTTACATTTTCTTCTCTGCACTTTATTTTCGTAACGCGTTTGGTCTTAAGTGGTATTAGCAAGTTGCTCGTATTTGAAGTGCTTGTAACCTCAGGCCTTTGCCCCTTCGTGTGTGGAGCAGCGATGTGATTTATTGCCGCATCTGCCAAGTAATCGAAGTGTCGTAAAATGTATTGGCAACAAGCAATGATTTGAAGTGAAAATATGTACGAAGTTGATGTTTGCTTTTATTTTGTGCTATAAATTCTGCTGAAAATTCATGAATATTCCAAGTAGACAGATGGTTGCAAGTAGCTTAAACCTTTTGCTTGGCTTCGAAGTTTAAAAGCTATTTCGTTGTTTTTTATTTAGCTGCATTTTTTTTCGATTCGTTTGTTATTACTTACCATGTTGTAAGGTGCAAAATAATATAAAAATAGAGACAAAAAATAAAGTAAAAAAAAAATAAAAAATAAAATAAAACAAATAATATAAAGTAATAAATAAAATAATATAAAATGAAATAAAACAATATAAAATTAATAATGAAAAAAGTAAAAAAAACTCAAATAAAATCAAACGAAACAATATACAAAAATAAAAAAATAAAAAATAAAAAAGTAAAACAAAAAAAAAAGAAATAAAAAAAAGAAATAATATATAAAGTGCTCATCGTTAACATATCTTCCTTGAAAAAGCCCAATTATTTGTATTTTCAATTAAAGGTCTAATCATATCTGCTAACACTTAAAACTTAAAAAAAACATATCTAACAACCCATACAATTTTATAGTCTTACAACCCTTCTCTAATAAGTAACGAAATGTTCACTTCTTTACACCCATCTCCGCATGTAGTCTCTGACTTGGTTGCCGTTGAATGACCATCATAAAATTTCTTTTTATTTCATGCAAAAATTTAATTGGACATTATCGCCCATTAGCTGCAATTTCGCTGGAATTCAGCCAAAATTTTGCAATCGAATACGTAACAAGTAATAAAATAAAGTGTACAACATTGTATATGGAGCGGGGAAGGTGAGAAACGTCAAAGAAAAAACGAATCATAAATGTAGATCAAAATGCAAATGCTGCTAAGACTGCCTACTTTGTTTATTATGTGGGCGAATAAAAAATCCATAATTCATTAGAAATGCAAAATGAAAAATGAATGAGGATAAGGAGGTCGAATGACTGCTCCACCCATGAAAGCTGATTGCTCTGTAGCGATAATGTGAGATATTTGATGGGGATTCTTGAGCAAAATGTGAAATATGAAATGTATGTCAGGGTTGAGCGTTTTGAACAAAAAAAAAAAAAAAAAAACACGTATGAGTAACATTTTTGTAAAGTATTAAAGATTTCGTTAAACTATTGTGGAAGTTCATCGTCTCGAAATCCTTCTTTTTCAAATAAAAAAGTGGCAGTCCTTCCCGTTTGCTACCGCTTTTATTTTCAGTGTTTTTTTTTTTATTCTTTAAAAATTTCCCTAAAAAGCATACATTTATAGCTATGTTTTGGTAATAACAAAATCAATAAACAATCTCCGTTTCACAATTGCAAATGCTAATATCAACATAAAGCAACATATTGCCTACTACTAAACAAGCATAAGGTGCCCAATAAAAATATTTCGCTAGTCAAGTTCAGCTCCGTTGGGGAAACAGCAGCTCGATATGTTAGCAATGAGAGTTGAACTCAATCGCAAGAAACTATGTTAAATGCCATACGAAACAAAATATTGACAACAGTTGAAATAGCAGACGCTAACGTTGCAAATCTCGAAGAATCAGCAGCCGGTTGTTGTTTTGTATGTTTTATTATTAAAAAAAAAGAAAAAAAATCAGACAAAGGACTGTTGCTGATATAGCCTTTGTTGTTGCATGAAAAATAAAAAGCGATTTTGCATTTCGAACACATCATTGAAATCCATGCAGGCATACCTATCGAAATATATATATATATATATGTGTAAATTTTCAAATCTATATCGACATTAGGGTACCTTTTTCATACCAAAAAAAACTTAATGAAAGGAAAATAAATAAGATAAAACTGAAATCAAATAAAATGAAATACAAAAAAATACAATAAAACTAAATTGAAATAAAAAAATGGAGCAAAATGAAGAATAATAAATAACGAAATAAAACCAAACAAAATAAAATAAAATAACTAAAAATAAAATAAAATAAAATAAAATAAAATAAAATAAAATAAAATAAAATAAAATAAAATAAAATAATGTAAAATAAAATAAAATAAAATAAAATAAAATAAAATAAAATAAAATAAAATAAAATAAAATAAAATAAAATAAAATAAAATAAAATAAAATAAAATAAAATAAAATAAAATAAAATAAAATAAAATAAAATAAAATAAAATAAAATAAAATAAAATAAAATAAAATAAAATAAAATAAAATAAAATAAAATAAAATAAAATAAAATAAAATAAAATAAAATAAAATAAAATAAAATAAAATAAAATAAAATAAAATAAAATAAAATAAAATAAAATAAAATAAAATAAAATAAAATAAAATAAAATAAAATAAAATAAAATAAAATAAAATAAAATAAAATAAAATAAAATAAAATAAAATAAAATAAAATAAAATAAAATAAAATAAAATAAAATAAAATAAAATAAAATAAAATAAAATAAAATAAAATAAAATAAAATAAAATAAAATAAAATAAAATAAAATAAAATAAAATAAAATAAAATAAAATAAAATAAAATAAAATAAAATAAAATAAAATAAAATAAAATAAAATAAAATAAAATAAAATAAAATAAAATAAAATAAAATAAAATAAAATAAATTAAAATAAAATAAAATAAAATAAAATAAAATAAAATAAAATAAAATAAAATAAAATAAAATAAAATAAAATAAAATAAAATAAAATAAAATAAAATAAAATAAAATAAAATAAAATAAAATAAAATAAAATAAAATAAAATAAAATAAAATAAAATAAAATAAAATAAAATAAAATAAAATAAAATAAAATAAAATAAAATAAAATAAAATAAAATAAAATAAAATAAAATAAAATAAACTAAAATAAAAATAAAATAAAATAAAAATAAAATAAAATAAAAAATAAAATAAAATAAAATAAAATAAAATAAAATAAAATAAAATAAAATAAAATAAAATAAAATAAAATAAAATAAAATAAAATAAAATAAAATAAAATAAAATAAAATAAAATAAAAAATATAAAAAAATAAAATAAAATAAAATAAAAAATATAAAAAAATAAAATAAATTAAAATAAACTAAAATAAAAAATAGAATAAAACAAGATAAAAGAAATGAAATAAAAAAAAATAAAATAAAAAAAAAAAAAATTAAAAAAAATAAAATAGAATAAAAAATAAAATAAAATAAAATAAAATAAAATAAAATAAAATAAAAAAATTAAATAAAAAAATAAAATAACAAAAATAAAAAAAATGAAAAAATTAAATAAAATAAAATAAAATAAAAAAAATTAAATAAAAAAATAAAATAACAAACATAAAAAAATTAAATAAAATAAAGTACAATAAACTGAATTAAGTAAATAAAATATGTAGAACAAAATTTCCCGAAATTAAGTAAACAGAAACACAAAGCAAAGGATAATTGGTTTTTAGCAACACTAATAGCAGAGACGGAAAAAATTTATTAATTTTCATTATTTCGACTAGAAAAATCAGAATGTTCTAATAGTAACAAAATAAAGTTAAGTATAATATTTTAATGTCTATGAATAATAATTTATTTGTTAAAAGAAAAAAAAATAAACTTAACATAAAACACCCTAATGTGCATATACTTTTATTCACATTTTACTTTAGTTGCTCACTTCTAGCTACAGCCATGCTATATTATGCAACAGCACATTCTCGTGATTGCTCACATTTGCATTGTATTTAAGTATGTATCAACAACATTATCATCATTATTACAAACATTATTGTCATTATCGCCAAGTGTACTTATTGTTGTTGTAAATATTATTGCTAACATATCACATGTAGCGGAATTTTATTGCTTTTGCAAATGTTGTATGATTGTCGTAAGAGCATGTTGTTAGTCAGTGATTTTTGTTGTTGTATTATTATTGATTGCACACTTTGCTGTATAAGTTGCATCAACATTTATATATTGTTGCTCTTTTTTCACCCCTTCTTATGTGGAGTATCAGACAAAGCTTATATAGTTTATTGTTGATTTTCGTGTTACATTTGTGGTGGATTTTTGTGTTGTGCTTTTTGTTATAATTCTTGTTTTTGCTGTTATTATTTTTTTATGTTTTTTATTTCCGATTATAGGCGTTTTTGTTATTGATAGTAAAGTGCACTTTACCCAGCATTTTGGTTGTAGTCCTCAATATTGATTTAAAAGTGATACTTACCAACGATTGACATCTACTTGAATAAATATAGTTTAAAAAACTAAAACTCATGCTTTTAGAGTGCATTGATCTAAAAAGTTGAAAATAATTTTAAAACCCCTACACAGTAGTATTGTGGAAAAAGCGTGGTCCGCTTTGTTCCATAATCTTCGTTTTTTATTTAAATTATTTTTACCTTTTTAGTGCAATATTCTTTAAAAGCGCGTGTTTTCGCTTTTTAAACTATATTTATTTTTTAAATTTTAGTTAAATGTGTTATGAAGTAATCGATAAATATATCGAAGTATACCGCAGTCAAAAAGAAACCTCTGGGCCTCCACTTGTGTTTGATACCCATATTGTAGGCAATTTTCAATATTATTGTACAATCTCATTTTGACCGATAACTCAGTTATCGATAAATATATCGAAATATTCCAAAGTCCAATTGAAACCTGTGGACCTTCCCTTTCGTTTGATACCCATATTGTAGGGCAATTTTGAGGTTTTCGGGCAACCACTTTTTGACCGATAACTCAGTTATCGATAAATTTATCGAAATATATCGAGGTCCAAATGAAACCTGGGGTCTTCCCCTTTCGTTTGATACCCATATTGTAGGGAAATATTAAGGTTTTATCGAAATATGTCGCTGTCCAAATGAAATCTGGGACCTTCCCCTTTCGTTTGGTACCTATATTGTAGGGAAATATTAAGGTTTTTGGGCATTCACATTTTGACCGATAACTCAGTTATCGATAAATTTATCGAAATATGTCGCTGTCCAAATGAAACCTGCTACCTTCCCCTTTCGTTTGGTACCCATATTGTAGGGAAATATTAAGGTTTTTGGGCATTCACATTTTGACCGATAACTCAGTTATCGATAAATTTATCGAAATATATCGAGTTCCAAATGAAACCTGGGGTCTTCCCTTTTCGTTTGATACCCATATTGTAGGGAATTTTTTAGGTTTTTGGGCAATAATATATTGACCGATAACTCAGTTATCGATAAATTTATCGAAATATATCGAAGTCCAAATGAAACCTGGGGTCTTCCCCTTTCGTGATACCCATATTGTTGGGAAATGTAAAGGTTTTTGGGCATTCACATTTTGACCGATAACTCAGTTATCGATAAATTTATCGAAAAATATCGAAGTCCAAATGAAACCTGCGGTCTTCCCCTTTCGTTTGATACCCATATTGTAAGGATTTTTTTAGGTTTTTGGGCAATCATATATTGACCGATAACTCAGTTATCGATAAATTTATCGAAATATATCGATGTCCAAATGAAACCTGGGGCCTTCCCCTTTCGTTTGATACCCATATTGTAGGAAAATTTTAAGGTTTTCGTGCAACCACATTTTGACCGATAACTCAGTTATCGATAAATTTATCGAAATATATCGAAGTCCAAATGGAACCTGGGCCTTCCCCTTTCGTTTGATACCCATATTGTAGGGACATTTTACGGTTTTTGGGCCACTGTGGCTTAGACCGAGCGAGAGTAACATACATACAAGCAAATAAACAAAGAAACAAGCAAACATACAAGTGAACCTAATAAAAGCGTGGTAAAAAAAAATGGGAAAGGCAGTGAAAGCAAGAGGTGGGAATAATGACTTCAGGATACATTTTTTGTTAAAAAAAAAATTAAATAAAAGTAAAAAAAGGAGTAAAAAATTTAAGTAAAAAAAAAAAAAAAAAAAAAAAATTAAATTAAAAAAATAGAAAAAAATTTAATTATCATTTATTAAAAAAAAATAAAAATTATAAAAAATAAAAGTAAATAAAAAAAAAATAAAAAAATAAAACAAAAAAAAAATAATAAAATAAAGGAATGAAAAGAACGGAAAATAAGGTATACTAGTCCTGCTGTAGCTTAAAACTCCTTAGTTTGATTGCAGGTTAAACAAAGCTGTATGTTTCCTATCAACACACGCTTATCGCAAAATTTCTTCTTTACCCAACATCGTCAACTTTTCACTCTTCTCCCTCCGCTTACACCATTTTGCCAACAGCTGTCCAAAACTACCTTCTTTTTGTCAGTGTATGAGTTTTGTGACCGAGTCCTCACTCAGCATTGTTTGTATATGACATGTAATTGCCACGCTCACTCTTCAAACAAATTTCTTATCACATTTTTCCCATCTACTGCATCCGTGGCATGCATCATATCTGTTGTCACAACATACGCGACATGTGTCTCAACTTTTGGTTATGTTCTTGTAATACTATCACTCACTTTTGTTTAGTCGCTGTCACTTTTATTATACATAACTTAATTTTGTTTTATTTTTGTTTGTTTTACAATTTTTTCGTCATCATTTTTGACTCTTCTTTTTTGTACTTTTATTTGGGTTGTTGTGTTTTACTTGTCATAAATTCAAGCTCTCACTTTTGTTCTGTAATGTTGTTGTACGACATGCATAGATTTTTTTTTAGCTGTTTTCTCATTCTTGTAGTTAACCATATAAGCATGTATGTGTGTGTTATTAATGTTCGGTATGGGTGTAACATTGTTTAGAAAGTACTTTGTGTTGCTAGAAGGCTTATAATTCGCTTTAATGTGTGGGAATTTTTGTGGTTTTATTACACATATTTTGTGGATGCTTTCTAGGTAACAACAGATGTGAGACAGATATGATGGGAGTTTTAAAAGCAGATTTGTACGTGAAAAATATCAAAATAAAAAAGGATATATTTGCCTATGCGAGATATATATGATGTTAAATGAGTCACCTCTTAGAACTGAAACTAATTACGCCTGATAAAAAAAATTAAAATAAGTTAAATAACACTGCTCTACACACATTCTGTCCTATGAACCAAATAGACTTTTTCGGAAAGTGGACAAAAAATAAAAATACACATACAATTCTACTCTAAGTATGTGCAAGTTAGAACTCCCTACAAATTTTCCCTGAATTATCAGAATTTTTCGTTCAAGGGTGTTGAGTGTTTTCCTCCATACAAAAGTAAATTTAGTTTGTGACTTGTATGGAAGAAAACACTCAACACCCTTGCCAAAAAAAATTAAAAAAAATCAAGTAAAATTTTTAGCGAGTTCTAACTTGCACATTCTTAGAGTAAAATTTAATGGGCTATAAAACCGCATACTCAAAAATTTTCTGAAAATTCTGCCAAAAAAGTTTAAAATTTATGTACACGTCAGAATTTTTTTTTATGTACATGAAAATCGCCGGTACACGAGTATTTTTATTTTTTGTCCACTTTCCGAAAAAGTCTATTTGGTTTATAGGACAGAATAAAAGTTCGTTTTTGTACCGCAGTGTAATATAAAAAAAAATAGAAAAAAAAATAAAACACAATAATATTAAATTAAACAAAATAAAGCAAAATAAATTAAAATAAAAGAGATAAGAAAAAATAACAATACGAACTTCAATGAAATAAAGTAACTGATATGAAATAAAATAAATAAAAAAAAAATAATTATAAAAAAAAAATAAAAAACAATATAAAATAGTTTGAAAACAAAAAAAAATAAGATTAAATAAAACCAAAAAAAAAAAAAATAAAATAAAAAAATATAAAATAATTTAAAATAAAATAAAATAAAATAAAATGAAATGAAATAAAATAAAAGAAAATAAAATAAAATAAAATAAAATAAAATAAACTAAAATAAAATAAAATAAAATAAAATAAAAAAAAAATAAAATAAAAAAATAAAATAAAATAAAATAAAATAGAAAAAAATAAAATAAAATAAAACAAAATAGAACAAAATAAAGTAAAATAAAATAAAATAATATAAAATAAAATAAAAAAAAGAAATTAAAAAATTTAATAAAATAAAATAAGATATAATAAAATAATAAATATTTAAATAACATAAAAAGAAAACAAAAAAAAAAATTAGCTTAATATAGAAAAAAAAATTAAAAAAACTTAATTTATTGTAAAATATAAAAAAGAACAAAAAAAAAATATAAATATAATAAAATAAAATAAAACAAATAAAATAAAAGAAAATAAAAGAGAATAACATAAAAATGAAATAAAATCAAATGAAGTCGAGTTTTTGGCGCAGTTATTTATCTTTAGCTTGACCTTAAACTGAATTGACCTTATATAAGAATGAATTCATTCTTACACAATATCCATCAAGATCTTATCATTTCATCCTCCAACAACTTTATTGATCAGCTAATTACTTACCAGTACTTGCCAAATCAATTTCTTTACACCCGAGCAATATTCACTATGCATACTAAAGTTTTCGAGAAAATTCTTAAAATTCCATAGGTGAAAAATATTTTCATGTCCTTTCGTGAGTTAATTTTACAAATGCGATATCTCAGAACTCGTTACCCTAAGAGATAAAATGATAGGAAAATGTTTGTTGAGAATTTCCAGGTCTACAACTTGGCGTTAGCTAATTTTTCGAAAAAAGTTACAATTTTCGAGAAAAGTCCTATAAACTTAAAATTGTGGCCTTTGACGCCGAATAACTTTTTTAGCACACATGGGGACTTTTGAGATTTTCGATCTGAAGGTGAACCTAAGCTGTATGCAAAACTTTGGCTCTGTGGTAATTTTTGTTTTTTCAAATGCCTATATTGACCGGACTATATGGGGTAATAGATACATAAATCTCTGTGGATGAAATACAGAAGTGTTATTTTTGCTTAAAATTACCATTTTTTAGCAAAAGTGAAACTACCTCGCAAAACGTTTACATGGGGTATACGTAACTTTAATCGTAACATCACAGGCATATCGATTTTGCAATCTTCTACACACATTCACACAAGTGTATTAAGATTTCGATAACGACGCTCAAGTCAAAATGCGAGTCAAAGAAATTTAGCTACTAAAGATGATAATCATGCAAATTACGTTTTTGAACATATAATTTCGACACGTATTTCAAATCAAAATAAAATAGACAAATAAACGGCCCACACTCAAATTTGGCTGCTCAAGCGAGGAAGTAAAAAAAATAAAAGCTAATAATATACGTATTAAAAAAGCATTAGGATACACTTTGCCTACAATCATATGCGCATATAACATATTCAATTTGTTACATTAAGAAAATTGCTTCATTTCCCATTTTGCCACGACTTTTAGCTAATATCATATATGTGAAATCTTTTAGATATCATAAAAGGAAAGAATATATTTTTTTTGCATACGTGCGCTCTTTAACCTTCTCAAATGTCTGGTGTATTTATTTTGCTATCCTTCACTGCCTAACATATCATTTCCGCTCTACGCTTAGGCTTGTAATTTTCAGCAACACTTTCGTTCTTCTTCTTATTCGTAATTTTGTTGCGTGTTTATGTTTCGTGTTGTGTTATTGCTCTGCCATTACTTAACTCAGTTGTGCTCTGCCTGACTACTAGCTATAAGCCATTTAAAACACTTATGCTGCCATTATGGTTTGCCTTATGCTTGGTATTGTTATGATGAGTGTTTCATAAAATGAAAATAACTCACTCCTTCCAAACAAGTCCATTATCCTTAATATAATTCAACGATTTTGGGAATAACAAAGTTGGAAGGCATGTAAATTTATGCATTAAAATTTTAGCCCCTGCGGAAGGATATGAATGTGCGAATGTGTGTGTGTATTGTCTTTAGTAGCTGTTGAGTTGTAGGTGCGTGTCTAATTTGCCTCAATTCAGGCAATGCTTTCACCTTCTTGGGCTCATTAGGTACCTTAAAAATGTTTGTAGTTATGTATTTTTGAATTTATTTAAGGATTAAACGTAGGCATTAAAAAAATATATATTTTGAAAAAAAAAAAAAAAAAATACATTTATACCCTTAGTAGTACCATTGTTATGGTATACCACCTCAGATATGGTTGTTAGAGGTCGAAGGCAAGGTCAGTCATTTCAAGACTTCCCTGTTGTTTTTATTGTACAAGTTTATCGCAGAAAAATTTATCGGTTTCTTTGGATATTTTCTAAAATGTATCGATAAAAACGTAGAAAATTTATCGAAAGAGGTTTATATCGATAGCCGATATGAAGTCATACTAAATCAGTTGCAACATAGAAAACTTATACGACCTTTTGTAATATATTTTCAAATGTCTCGAGGAAAATAATTTCGATAATCGATATAATACTGTAAAAAATCCGTTACAACACGAAAAACTTATAGGATAACCGATAAAAAAAAAAAAATTTTTATCAAAGTTATACGATTTTTTTAGAATATTTCTTTCAAATGTTTCGATGAAAAACAATAAATGAAAAATAATATCGATAACCGATATCATAATATACATAAAAATCAGTTACAACAAAAAAACTTCTACGAGTTCTTTTTAAATATTTTATCAAATGTACTGATCAAAAACACAAAAAAAATCGACAAAATCGATATTATTTTTTAACCGATAAAAAATTACAAAAATTATCAGTTAAACATAAAAAACATATACGGGTTTTAAAAATATATCCTTTACAGGTTTCGTTAAAAAAAATAATATCGATAAAGGATAAATAATCAGTTACATCATGAAAAACTAATACGATTTTTTAGAATATTTCTTTCAATTGTGAAAAAAAAATTATATCCACATTCAAAAAATATAAGTTACAACATTTAAAACACACACAATTTTTTAGAATATTTTTTGCAAATACAATTGATAAAAAAATAAAAATGATCGAAAAATTAATAAACTATAATCTAAACTAAATATTTTTGGAATATTTTTTTATTGTTTCCATAAAAAAAAACAAAAAATAATATTCATAATCGATGAAAAACTATACAAAAATTAATATAGATAAAAAAATAATAAAAATAATCGAAAAAAATAAAGATCAATAAAGAAATTTATACTGATAACCGCGTGAGTGAATAGGAACAGAAAATGTAAAGAAAAATTAATGTAGAAGCAATTTAAAACATTTTAGTAAATTTATCGACGAAAAGGATCATAATAATCGAAAAAATTTAATCGATAACTGATATAAAGAAAGAAAATTGGCTAAAACTAATATCGAAGTCGACATGAAAGTATACAACTAAAAATCGGTAAGGAAACATTAAATTAATTTCATTAGCAAATCCAGCAAACATATCGATAAAAAATTAAGATAATCGAAAATAATACCTGTAATTGTACTGCAAGCCTAAAGTACCTAGTACAAACAAATAAATAAAAAGTAGAGGAAAAAATTAAAAAATTCTAGAGTAATCATTTTTTAAACCTATCGATAAAAAAGGATATTAATATTATAAAAAATACTATCGATAATTTCAAATTTTTTTGCTTCTTGTTTAATTTCAGGTATTCTAAGATTAAGAACTCGGGTCTTTCCAAGTTGTGGACTTTAGGAGTTTCTCGATCCACTCTTCTCAGGTGGCCCTGGCACCTTCTCCTAAAAAAAAACGGTCCTCCGTATAGTTAGGACTGCTTTACACGAATCGATTTCCTGGTCGATTTTTGTTACTCCACCGTCTAGATAGCAATTCCATCGATCGAACACCTGTATTGGTGCTTTTATAGCTTGTCGATCCAACGAATTGCTATTTACACGAAAAATCTAGCAGGAAATGGGCCCGTATAAATCAGCATTTACATATGTCGTCATATAATAATTCTAAAGAGTGGAGCTCTTTTGACTTATATACAAAAATAATCCACTCTTTCCTTCCTTTCGCCTCCCTTAACGACCTTCACATACAACTCCATCACACCTCCCCTTTATTTATTAAACTTAATAATTATTTTGAAGTTGATTGTTGCGCGTAAAAATTTTCTGACACTAAATAATATAAATGACAGTTCACCTTTGAGAGTAAAATAATTAGACGCATGAGTGAGTAGGGAATTGCGTGCGTGCGTGCATGAGTTTGGCTGGTTTTTGGCACACAAAAGAGAGTGATAATTCGTTGATATAACATATACCTGGGTGGTAAAGCAAGTACACCTGCAAAGGAGGGATGTACAGCTAAATAAACATGGGCACGGGCTTGTTGTGTTACTACAGCTGTCATGGCATGAGTAATATTTGACACCGCTTGTTTTACTTACAGTTAAAGTGTTAATTAAACGGAAATTATATTTCAATTGTTATAATAGGGCAACAACAGTTTTTTTTTTTTGGAAAACTATGAATTATGTGTATTGTATAGTTCTTGTGTGTGTGTGTGTGTGTGCCTACAATTGTATGTAGTGGAGCGTGTGCTTAAGAGTGAGTGCAATCAAGTGCGTGCAACTGTAATTAAATTAACATGAATTAGTTAAACTCCAAGACATTTTATATAATTAATTACTTTTTCTGAGAGACATTTAAGAAGGAAGGAGGGCATAACTTAAATAAATACCTATTTAGCTGATTAGTTCGAGTGAGTAGGGAAAGTAATAATACATTTAAATATAATTACTTAAAATAGTGATTTTGACGCAACGAATCTTTATCGAAATAATTTTATAAATTTTTCGCAATTTTGTTAAGGATGAGCAGGTGATGCTAAATGGTTAAGGTCTGCACATATCGACCACGAAATGGTACCGGAAACTCCAAAACTCAAACCTTCTTTTATTTTCAAAATATTGTTTGTGAAGCAAAGAAATGCGTTAGTAAAATTTTGGAACTAAGCAACGCATGAGTGATCACTTCAGATTACCATCTCACCTAACTTTTTTTTAATTATCCTTAGTTTTATTTATTTTATTTCGATATCTCAATCCGTTTCGGAGATATCGACCAAAAAATTAATACAATTAATATACAAGTATGAAAAGAACAGGTAAATGTTACTCATACGCCGTGTAGGACCTATAGAAAGTGCACTAAATTACAAAGTTTCAAGATGTACTCAACTATTTTCGCTAGAAGTTATATTGCTATGCAATAAGCTAAAATACTTTTGAAATTCCAATGTTCTTTTCGGCGTGAATACGTTTTTTCAATATTATTGCAAAGAATCCTGTTATCCTTTTAAAAATTCAAAGGTAGAGATTTGTTGCACTGTCTTTTAAATATGAGCCAAATTTTAAAGTTATATATTATTCGAAGCCTTAATGGACTTTTTTGCTAACTTAGAATAAGGTGCTAGCAAAAACTTTAACTAAAAATCTCGCATAAATGGCCTTATATCAGATCCAAATTTTACCTTGACACACAAAACATTGAGGATAAAGTGAACAGCTGTTTTTTATTTAGTACTAGCTGGTGCCCGCTACTTCGTATGCGTATAATTTCTGTTTTTTTTTTTTTGCAGCTGGGTTAGCAAAGAATAAAATCCAACAAAAAGACTGGAGTTCAGCACTTAAGGGCCGTGTTGTCATGTAAGCTTTAAAGTTTGTCTGCTCGATAAACCCAAATTTCGGTCACAAAAAATGTTTTCATCGGACTGATAAAGCTTAAAGTTTAATAAAAAACGACCCCACATTTTATGAGATATCTCCGGGGTATCTTAGGTATTGAAATTAATCAGATGGTTTATGACAGCATTCATAAACACCTTTTGTTTGATACCCATAATGTACTAACAAATTTTTGTGGAAATATTCTTCGATACCTCCGAAACCCGTCGAGCTATCGAAATTTCCATATATCTCCCAAACCATTTCAGATATTTCAATGAATCACATCGCATATTATAGCACTCAGTGACACCTTTCGTTTGACACCCATATTGTACTAAGACATTTTTGGTCACCCCTGGTCCACATATTGGGCGATAACCCCAAAACCCGTTGAGAGATCGCAAAAAATAATATCTTAAACTTTAAGTTGAGCGTCTAGCAATCCAAAGATTTAATTCCATTCAGTAATTTTAGAGTGTTACGACCACAAACATACAGACAGACATGGTCCACATATTGGGCGATAACTCCAAAACCGGTTGAGATATCGAAAAAAGTAATATCTTAAATTTCATTCAATTCCATTTCATTCAATTCCATTAATTACTTTCAGGGTGATACGACCCCAAACATACGGACAGACAGACAGACAGACACACAAAAATTTTTAAAATGGTTGATTTGGATTCTACTCGCTTAATAATGCTTCCCCCAATCAATTTTTTGTTGATACCTGCCATGTACAGACATCGACCTGTTACAATTTTATTATATCGCTCATTTGCTGCAACGTCGTCATAACTGAAAAAACCCAATTTTTGAGATAACATCACTAATATATCAGAAATAATATGTTTGATCAACTGACAAAGTGTTATATCCGAGGTTTTAACATTTTACGCAGCATCGCGATAAAAGCCTTTTGCTTTAATTACATATCCCATATTAATATACATAAATACAAAACTAAAAATGCGTTTTCTGTAATATCACATTTTTTGAGTTATGACGACGTTGCCGCAAATGAGCGATATGTAGAGACATTAATTTTATTTGTTTGGTGCTGTGCGACATCTACCGGTTGCTAGCCTCTGTGTGAAGGTTTTTGGTTTCGTTATGCTTGTATTTGTTGCTGTGTTTTTTATTTATTTATTTTCGTTTTGTTTGAAGAGTGTTACCAGCTTAAATTACTTTCATATTCTTAAATCCGCTTCTTTTCTCAAGTTAATTCCGTTCAACGCAGTTAATTCCGTATTTGCGCTAGTCTATCAGCTCTATAAGACAAGAAAGATATTGCTGATGTTTTTTTAAGCTTCCCAAAACTGATTCGACCCGACAGCTCTTTTAAAAATTTTTTTTTTAAGTACCATCCGTTAAAAACGATCTTGCGTATCTTGACAGATCTGAAAATAGAAATATTATTAAGATATTTTACATTATTTTTAAAGGAATTTGTTCACTTCGGAAATGCTGCTTAATAGGGCTGACACATTAGCGCGAATTCTGAATTAACTCCGCTTCTGGGAGTTAATTTGAAGATAATCTTCATAATAAACTCCCAAAAGTGAAGAAGATTTGAGCAGATTACAGAAAACGAAATTACGATTTGACCGCTACTGTCACCGATAAATAAATAAAAAATAGCAAGGACAACTACCAAAATTACGATTTTACTGCTACTGGACACTAGAGTCACCAAAAAATAAACAATTCTCAGCGACATCTAGTTTTAAACCGCAAGAAATACATTCAAAGCACTAGACGGCGCCGATTGTTAATCTCCAATTTTGTGTGTCTGAGGGTAAAATTTGGATCTGATTGAAGTAGATTTATAGGAGATAATCTCCGTGTGTGTGTATCCATAGCATAAGATAAACCCGCCCTTGATTCTTTGTTCAATCTGTTGAAATGTACTTATACCGGCAAATCTGGTAGGTGAAGACTTGGCTTTTCTTGGTGTTTTCCTCCATGTACGGTAAGGTCCACCACAATCTATACGAATGTATATTTATGAACTGGCAGGGGTCTTAACTGTCTCAAAAAAGACATAGGATATATGTTTCCGCTAGATGGCGCTGGGTCGCTATATTAGCAAAATCTGTAGTTATGACCCGATGTTATTCCTTTTTGTTACGTATCTTATAACTTTTAACGAGATAATCTTGCATATTTGTATATTTTTAAATCTGAAACTATCTCGGGAACCGCTTGACCGATTTGGATGGAATTTGGCATATAGATACATAGTATGATTGATTGTAAGGCTATCCACTTGGGCGGTTTAAAGGGTTGCCACCTATCTTTTTTTTAAATATTGAGTTTTAAATGAAAGGTATTTTCGGTGACATACCAACTAAAATATTTTGCGATCAATTTGCGTCTATTTTGCCACCATTTTGGGGTGATTTTGGGATCATTTTTGGATTATTTTGGGATCATTTTAAGATCATGTTGGGGTAATTTTAGCGTAATTTTAGGGTAGTTTTTGAATCATTTTGGGGTAATTTTGGGGTCATGTTGACATCATTCTGAGTCCTTTGGGATCATTTTGGGATCGTTTTGGAGTCATCTGTTTGTGGTAATTTTGGGATTAATTTGGGGTAATTTTGTGATGATTAGGATGTCATTTTGGACCGCGTGACTGATTTCGATGGAGTTTGGCAAATAGATAGTATGCTAGATTCTAAGGCTTTCCGCTTGTTTGTTTCCACTTGAGGCGGTTTACAGGATTGTCACCTATCTAATTTTTCTTCTTTTTTTTAATATTTAACATGGTATGCCAATATGGGTATCAAATTAAAGGTACTTTGAGCCGGATACCAACCATGGTGTCTTCAAGACTTGTTGGCACCTAAGTTGCTACCTAGTTGCTTTTTCTCAATTTCTTCGTATATTGGCCGATTTGGATGCAATTTTGTAAGTGGATAGTATGCTTCATTCTTAGTTTGAGACGGTTTACAGATTTGCCAATAACTTGATATTTTTTCACAAATCTATTTTAAAAAGTTTTTGAAAACACCTATCAATCAGCTCGGTCACCCAGGTACTTTAAATATTTTCTATCATAAACTGCGACCTTAGGTTAGGTTAGGTTTAAGTGGCTGCCGCAGAGGCACACTTACGCCAGTATTAAAAGTACCGTTGTGATACCACCAACACTAGGAAAGTCAGTTCCGGGATCCTGCCATATGGAAAATCCCGTTATAATCGGAATTCTCCACATATCAGAATCCCGGGACTGACGTTCCTATACCAACACCGTTACTCCTCCTCGAACCATTTAGACGACTTGATGAAGGCGATCAGGTCCGTTATGTCCAGCTGCGTGACCTGGCGTATGCTAACCAGGAAGGGAAATCCCAAAAAGCGCATTCTCGCGCCACTTAAAGCCGGGCAGTTGCAGATGAGCTGCTCCACCGTTTCCTCCTCTTCATCATCCTTACAACTCCTACAGCATCGAATTGCGACCTTAGTCGTGAAGAAATTTGAGCTAGTAACAAAGTCGTATCAAAAAAAAGGTTAAATTTAAAGCATTATTTCCTAACCAAATCATAGCCCATAATCGCCTCAGTTATTATTCTTATAATAATTTTTTTATCTGCTGCTAAATGCTCATTCACCTTGCTGCTATGTATATAGAAGTATATAAAAACATCCACAAGTTTATCTAGTATATAATTCAGCGCATGTGCTTGCTATAAACTAGCCAACCACGATATATATAACTGCTTATAAATAACAATGCCGGCTTTGTTAGCACATACTAGTCTTCGTACAAACTCTTATGCACATGGCATGTTTTATTTCCCTAACACATACTCAGATATATATCCATACATACCTACTTATATAGCAAATACCACGTGCTGTTTTTGTCTGCTGTTGCACATTATATAAGCTCAATGAACATATACATTTACATACTAAGTATGTATTTATATGCTTAGCATTGATTGCTTTTTGTTTTCATAGACAACATTTTTTTGAAGTTAACTTCTTAGGAGCCAACATGAAGTTTTGTTTGAGAGTCAAATTTGAGAAAATGGCTGATGATGCAACGGATATTATGCAACGGAAAAATAAATTGAAGCCGACTTTCAGGCGTAGGCGATTTCCACCACGATGTTTAGCTGTGAAAATTAAATAGGAGGTGAAATTCTAGGATCTAGCTAACATTGCACCAATTCTGATACTTTGGCCGAGCAGTATTCATGGGCTTTGCCACTTATGGCGGTTTACAGGGTTGTCACCTAGCCTAATCTTTTTTTAAATATAGAGCTAGATATGCCAATATGGGTATCAAATGAACGGTATTTTCCACCGTATTCCAAATAAGATAATTTCAATCAGGGTTGCAGCTTAGGGTTGCCACCTTACCGCAATTTATGTATTTTTTCGCATATCTCGGGAACTGCTGGACCGATTTGGATACAATTTGGCATATAGACAATTTGATTAATTCTAAGATCATGTATGTACATGGGTGTTGCCTCTAAAGGCGGTTTAAAGGGTTGCCAACTATCGCAATTTTTTTTAAATATAGAGCTAGTTATGCCAATATGGGTATCAAATGAAAGATATTTTCGGCCGTATTCCAAATATGACAATTTCACGCAGGGTTGCCACCTAACCTTAATTTACAATGTGTAAGATATTTTTGAATTGATCGATTCGCTGGTCCACTTCCCGGAAGTAAGAAGTTTTGAATCTAAACCATTCCCGAATATACCTTATTCATATTTCGTTAGTTTTAAATTTAAGAAGTTAACTTCTTTCACGTGTTGGCTACACGCGGTTTTTTTTCTTTATGCTATGCAATCATCCTCTCAATATACATACTTTGCTTGCGTCGCTATTCGCTTCTTAATACGTAATTTTTTTTCTTGCTATTTTCCACTATTTTCAGTTTCTTTTTCTATTTTGCTTTTCTAGTGTGTACCACTTAGTATATCCTCTATAAACCTTACTTTTGCTCTTTGTTTTTTATTTAATTTCTCTTGTATGTTGCTTCGTGTTTTTGGCAATATTTCAAATTCTCATCGTGTCTAGAAATTTTCCTCGGCTGCTGTTTTTCCACCTTTGGCTGGCTACTTGCACTAAGTTTTATTTATTTGTTTCTCTTCTATTCAGCTGTTGTTTTTGTTATATCCACTGCCTTTGCGGTCGTTGCATTTTACTGCTGCTACGCCTTTAGCCGCTATCGCCATCGTTGTCGTCCTTTGATTCGTAGGCCTATTTCATGTCAGCCAGCCTTTTTTTTTTGCTACCAACGGCTGGTCATAGCTCCTTGCTTGGTCTTGCCACAACTCGCGCTTTGGCTTTTACGTTTATGTTCGTCACCTCCTTCGGCACGCGCCCTCTATCTCGCTTGAGCGCTTCTTCAACTCATTTCATCCACTTGCATTATTTTCCGTCTCACTCTCAATTCAACCTTTCTCTTTCTCCCCTTTTTCCAACTGCAATGTGCTCGAAATTCAGTCGACTTTGTCATCTTGTTAGTCAGCTTCTTCAACATACCCATACATATATGCTTACATACACACATTAACGGCATTTGCTGTGAATTTCCTACTAACACTAATACTACTAATTGCCATTTATTTGTTGTTGAAAGCCGCTTTGTTGTTGTTGTTTTTATTTGATTTAGCTGTTGTTGCATCAATCAGTTCTCTGCTCGTTGTTGCTGTTGTTACTTTATTGCATTTTTCTCAGCCTATCACCCACACACATGCTCTCAAACAGCCTTACCTTTCATTCTCTTAACCCTTCTCGACCCATGTCGCACATTTCATTTGATTTTCCCATTTGCTTTGCTTATCGTTATTTTCCTCGTTTAGTTTGTTTGCTCGTTAGCTCGTCGTTGATTTTTTGTTTACCTTTTCGCTATGTCCTAGTCTTTGCTACTTTTTTTTCGTTGCTTTTTATGAAATATCGGTTTTTCTGGCTTTTATCCTTTAATGACTTTTTATAAGTATTGAATATATGTTAAAGCTAAATGTTTGCGCTCCGCTCCTTTTTCTTGCCTGTTTCAACATTGACGGTGCTCACTAAACTAACGCCGTAGTTGTAACAAAAATTAAGATTCATGCTGCATGCCTCGGCAGCGCTGAGCTGCGTCTAGAAAAACGAATGACGCGTGGGTGGTTTTTGTAAACAGAGCGTGTGGAGGTGAGAGTACTGACAGAGTTGTGGTGCTCCGAATTTTTTGTTTGAGCGGGAGAGTACAAGCTCTGAAAATTGAGTAAATAAAGATTCACAGAGCTTTTCGATGAGAGCGTTTTTAATGCATGAACAAAAAGTAACGCCATGGACAACATTTCTTCTTATGAGGAAGGAAATGGACGTTGCTTTTAGATACAAAATCTAGAAACCGAACGAGAAAATTTTAAAATTTTTTAGAGTTGTATTCTGAAATAAAACTAAGAGTTTGGAGTTTGTTAGTAGTTAACTATACTACATGTATCGTAAATGGGCGACAAAGCTTTATTCATCATCATCAACTTTCTCAACTCCTATTGGAGCATAGGGCCTCAAAGCTTTACTCTGTGTTCTGCGAAATTGTCGAATTATCTTAGGGATCATTTTCGTAAAACTTTGATAACGTTTTGGGACCGTTTTGGGATCATTTTGTGGTCATACTAGAAAGGTTTTAAGTCATTTAGTAACTTTACTTTAATTTTATGGCCAGTTTTGGAGCATTGTTTGGAGTATTGTGCGCCCCAAAAGATCCAAAAATATTCTTAAAATTAACTTACCTTTATTTAGTTGAAGATGACCTGACACACTTTTCATTTTAATCTATGTCGGCATAACCTGTTCAATATTTCAAAAAATTAAGTGGGTGGCAACCTTGTAAGCCGACTCAAGTGGCAACACCGAATTCGAAAATCGAAGAATGAAGCATATTATCTATGTGTATGCCAAATTTAATCCAAATCGGTTTAGCCCTTCCCGATATTTTGGTCCAGTGCATAAAATGCTTTTAGGTGGCAACCCTGCTTGAATAATCTTCCTTATTATACGGCCGCAATACATTTAAGTTGATACCCATATTGGAATATCTTACTCAATATTAAATAAAAGATAGCAAATCTTAGAATGAATCAAATTGTCTATGTGCCAAATTTTATCCAAATCGGTTAACTAGCTCCAGAGATATACGAACAAATAAATAAATTGCGGTTAGGTTGCAAACCTGCTTCAAATTAAAATATTTGGACGGTCGAAAATACCTTTTCATTTGATACCCATATTGGCATATCTAGCTCTATATTAAAAAAAAAAAAAATTGTGATAGGTGGCAACCCTGTAAACCGCTCTGCATGGCAACACGCGTGTATGTCATCTTAGAATGAACCAAATTGTCTATACGCTTGAAAGTTGGCTACAACTTCTATTTCCGTTGCATAATTTCCGTTGCATCATCAACCATTTTATTAAATTTTACTCTCAATCAAACCTTCATATCCCCGCCTAAGTAGTTAACTTCAAAGATCTGCTAGGGGACGCTGGAGAAAGTCGTGCCTATTTTTCCCGCTTAGTTTAATTTGCAAATTCCGTATTTATCATCCGACCAAGTTCGTTTTCGTCAGGTATGTTTGGTACGTAATTAAAAACTCTATTACAAAAAAACCGCTAGATGGCACTGGACTCGACATTACTCAGTTAATCCCTATTTATGGTGCGTTTCTGTAAGTTTCGCAGACATAGTCGAGGCCATCTGAAAAAATTAAACGGGGATTTGGTGTGACGACATTTTTTAAAAGCTACTGACCGCACTTGCGACGAATTTTGATAAGTCTTCTTAACATAAGAATAATTGTTTCCTCTAGATGGCGCTGGAGTTCTTAAAGATGCACATGTATGTGAGATGTCAGGAAGATACTATTGATCACCAGTTGCACCATTATATAAACTCGATAGAGGAAGTAGGCTGTATCCTATTATTTTCCAATCTGATCGAACAAACTCCTAGTAACACCATCGTCTATGTGAGGTATTCACTACCTGACCAACTCCACTTAGTCTCAATTAAGGTTTCTTTCACTGGGTAACTTAATCCCTCACTAAATAAATCGCTCAGACATACAAAAAATACTTGGGCAATCTCTAAACAACTGTGTTTAATAAATTTGGTAGAAGATTTTCTAAATTGAGGACTTCAAACAAAATTGCATTAACATTGCGAGCTTTTTTGTGACGTCATATCTGACTCTCGCAAAATGTCAGAGAACCGCCAAACTTTAGCTCGCTTGAGTAAAGGTAGCGCAACTTTATGCCTTCATGTTTACAAATTTTGAGCATTGCTCTGTTTTGACTTCGTTAAACGCTAACGTAAGCAGATATTGTAGTGCCGACGCCGGTGCTATCTACATTTATTAACTACAGGCCAAAGAATACAGCAAATTCCATCAAAAAGAAATTGGGTATGCTTCAAATCATATGTGAAGCCAACGCAAGCAGCGCTGTCATACTAGAGTCCTAGCAGCAAACGAACGTTGGCCGAAGCGCACTCAATTCCCTTCGTATATTTTTGGCCAAACAAAAAGCGTTGCAACACAACATATAACGGTACAACAAGCACATACATAGACGCAAGTACATACAAACACACAATTCAGTAATGCGCAGCATGGCTGGCAGGATTTTAGTACACACTCACACACATGTGATTGTATGCCGCATGTAGAGGCCCCACAAAGCAAGCAAGCAGACGCTAACTAAGCGCACTTTCGCTGGTCGCTTTCGATGACAGTTGTGTGGCTGAAGCCGCTGTAAACGTATTCATTTCGTAAGACGGATACACGTTCGTTGTGCGTTGACGTATTTTCTATTGTGTCGTATTGTGTCTTTGGCGTTCTCGTCGTTTCGTTCTTTGTGTCGTTGCGTTTTATAAAAATCGAATAAGAAAAAGTGTTTAAAGAAGTTCAAAAATCAATAAAAAATTTAATAAATAATTTCAGAAAATCGAAAAATTAAAGAAATAGTAAAAATTCTCGTTTTGCTGCTAACGCAAAAGTTAGCCAATGAGCATAAGTTGATTGCTATCTAATTGAGTAAAAAATTGTACTAAGCCATTAGTTGAACGCAGTAAAAATTGCAAAACTAGTAATTAAAGCTTTAAAAACGCTTTGTTTATGTCGTATCTGAAAAGCAAAAAAAATAAATATTTACAAAAGTTTAACAATTCGTAGCGGCGTTGCTGTTAGTTGCGTGTTATTCTTTAATTTGCCGGCAACTTTCACACGTGTTTCATGCAGTGAGTGATTTAAGGCTTTAAAGCTAGCATACTGCGTCGATTGAAAAAGGTTCGTGTGTATTTGTGTGGTTAAAGTGGGTAAATTGTGCTTTAAGGTTTGTTGTGTTTACTGTTTTTTGAGAAAATTTACTTTACTTAAATGCAAATCCCTAAATTCATAGGAAAAATCTATGGCCCGTAGTCATAGTCGAAATAAAGTAGATATTAAAGTTAGCGTTAGCTTTTTGACACCATTTACAACGGCTTATCTGTCAAAAAAGCTCACGCTAACTTTAGTACCTACTTTATTTCGACTATGACTACGGGCCAATGGATTTATAGAGCTGCTAAAAGTGAATAGGCATTATTTGTTATTTTTTTTTTAAATTTGATGAAAAGTATTTAAAATTATGAGGAAATCAGCAAATCATGGGGATCAGATGGCTAAGTGCATTAAAGCATTGGTAGTCAATAATCCTGAATCTTGTACCTACATTAGACAGTCCCAAAACTTAATATATAGCAACACATACCCCATAATATTGACCATTATGCATCAAAAACTAAACTGAGAAAGTTTTATGCAACGCCGATTACGCCAAACAGTGCCTAGTTGCAGTTGAAGTTACTAGTAAAATCTCACGGCAATCCACTGCGTTTTCAAAAAATTAATTATTTCATAATACAATGTACATAAATCGGTTTTTTTTTTATATTTAGCAAATGCTAAGGATATTGGTTAAAGGATCAAAGTTGTAACGCATCCAGAAAAATGTCAACAAAATGTGGAAATGTCCTTTTAGGACATGAAAATAATGTCCTTTAAAATTATTATCCTTAGACTTTCTAAAAACTCGATTTGTTTTGAAAAGCTGTGATCTAATAAAAGTCCTGAAAATGGGAATAAAAAATAAAGGGATAATCCAAAATGTGAATGTGAACAGGATATCCCCTTCATTCAATTCATGCGAGCCTGAAAGTGGTGAAAGTTTAGTTTCGATATCTCAATTCGTTTCGGACATATCAACCACAACATGAAAACAATTTACCTAAGCTTTTCTTACTTGTATAACTACTAAATGTTACTCATACGCCATGTCTGACTTATAAAAAGTGCACTATAATTGCAAAGTTTCAAGCTGTACACAACTATTTTGCCAAGAAAACATATTGTTACGCAATCTACTGAACTACTTTCAAAATTCCCCTATCCTTTTCTAGTGACTACGTTTTTTCAATATCCTTGTGAAGGATCCTGTTGTCCTTATAAAAATTCAAATACAGGAAATTATTACAAAGTTCTTTATTTATGGGCAAGATATTAAAATCATATAATTTTCAAAGCCTTAATGTGGTTTTTTGCAAACTTAGAACAATAAAACTTCGCATACATGTTATTTAGGATATAACGCAACAATATAGTATGAATATCGAATTTTAAACCCAAACTTTTTTCAATACATTTTTCGAAGGCTCTACCCTAAGATATACTCGAAATAATTTAGAAAGTTCAATAGCCCATTAAACTTAAGTATGACAGAGTCCATCCTAATCCAAAATTTGATTTTTTCAGCAACAGAGAAAGTGACGAGCTTATGACGTCAAATCACTTATATCAGTCGAGGAGATCGATTGAATAGTGTTAAAGAAATGGAATCTGCTATATAATATCATTTGAAATTTAACATTTTTCTCACAGAAATCTAGATAAAGAATCATAAAAATTGTTATTCGGTAGATCCTTAAAGAGTGAAAACAAGTTTGGAAAACCTTCGTAAAAATATTGAATATAGGGACTCCAGTGCCATCTAGGGGGAAAAATATATTCTAGGTCGAGAGAACGTATCATCTATTATATATAAATGCGCAAACATAACTGGTTCCTCCCTTTTTTGCAATAACCACAATTCTAAGGTATATAAAATTTGGTATGTATCGATATGTCTCGCCGAGCAGAGTGGCCGAAAACAAACCAAAAATTAAAAAAAAAACAAGTAAGGAAAGCTGTCTTCAGCTGTGCCGAAGGCTAAATACCTTTCATGAATAAGCGTCACGATTGTCACTGTTTGATCCCCAGTACAGCCTGTGTGAATTTAACTTTAGCTCATACCGAAATTATCGGAGCTATCGATTATATGGGGACGATGTGTTATATTGGTTCAATCTCATTGATTTTTAACATCGACATTCCACATTCTAAAATAGCAATATTTACGAAATTTCACGTTCCTACCGATATAATTACAGGAGTTATCTTCCAAAATCCGTTTATCGGAACAATCGATTGTATGGGGGCTATGTGATATATTTATCGCATTTCAATGATTTTCAACATCGACATTTTACATATAAAAATAGCGATGCTTCCAAAATTTCGCGTTCCTATGTGTTTAATTACAGGACTTATAGCCCAAAATCCGCTTATCGGAATAATCGATTGTATGGGAGCTATGTAAAATATTTATGCCATCTCAATGATTTTCAACTTCGATATTTCGCATATAAAAATAGCGATACTTCCAAAATTTCACGTTCCTACCTATATAATTACAGGAGTTATCTACCAAAATCCGTTTATCGGAACAATCGATTGTATGGGGGCTATGTGAAATATTTATCCCATCTCTATGAGTTTCAACATCGATATTTCACATATGAAAATAGCAATACTTACAAAATTTCACGTTCCTACGTGTTTAATTACAGGAGTTATAGCCCAAAATCCTTTTTTCGGAATAATCGATTGTATGGGAGCTATGTGAAATATTTATCCCATCTCTATGATTTTCAGCATCGATATTTCACATATAAAAATAGCAACACTTATAAAATTTCAAGTTCCTTCGTGTTTAATTACAGGAGTTATAGCCCAAAATCCGTTTATCGGAATAATCGGTTGTATGGGAGCTATATGTTATATTGGTCCGATCTTGCTGGTTCCGACAAATGATTCCTATATTGGAAAATGGTGGCCGCATACCAAATTTCAGCCAAATATCTCAAAAACTGAGGGACTAGTTTGCGTTCAAACAGACAGACAGACAGACAGACAGACAGACAGACGGACAGACGGACAGACGGACAGACGGACATGGCTAAATCAACTCCTCTCGTCATCCTGATCATTTCGGTATACTTATTGATGGGTCTATCTCTTCTTCTTCTCATATTTACAAACATCGGACCAAAGTTATAATACCATTTCATGTTCATGAAAGGTATAATTAATTATAATATGATTTGAAAATCACACCACTACAAGTGCTATACACGCATTCGCTTTATAGAGCCGCTGTTATGGGTGTATGTATGTAGGTATGACCACTTGCATTGTTGTGTTTGCATTCATTGCAGTAGGGTGAGTTGTTTTGTTGGCAGCAATAAGATAACGTGAGTCAACTTTCTTGAGCTTAGGTACAAACAGTGTTTACAATAACAAAATCTGTGCGTGGGGATTCAGAGAAGCAAATGCTTTTGAAAAAAGCACAAATAAGCTAGATCATGCACAAGGCCCTTCGTGGCTAGACTTAGTGAAATAAAATAAAATGGAAAATTGATAAAATTAAAAAAAAAGTAAAATCAGAAATAGAAAAGTGATTGAAAGTAAAAAAATAAAATTTGTTGGAAATGAAAGGAAAGGGAATAATATAAAATAAATAAAAATGAAACAAAATGGAATAAATAAAATTATTAAATTAAGAAAATAATAGGAAAGGAAAGGGATGGATAAAAGGAAAATAAAGGTAAGTTAAAGTAAGGAACCGAAAATATGACAGAAAAATAAAAGGGAAAGGAAAGGAAAGGAATGGAAAAGAAAAAAGAAAGGGAAGAAAGGAAATGTAATGTAGGTAAAGCAGTGGAAAAGAGAAGCAAAAGGAGAAAGACAAAGAAAGGAAAGAAGAAAAAAAAGAAGGGAAAGAAAAGGTAGCGAGGAAGAAGGTAAGGAAAATAAATGAAAATAAAAAGAAAGAAAAATAAAGGAAAGAAAGGTAATGAAAAGCTAAAAAAAATAAGTTAAGGAAATGAATGAAAGAAAAAGAAAAGCAAAGGAGTTGCGGAAAGGAACAAAAGAAAATAAGGAAACGGTAGGAAAGGAAAGGTAAGGAAACGAAATGACAGGAAGGGAAATTTAAGAAAAAAAGTGAAAGAAAATAAAGGTAAGAAAAAAATAAAAGAAAAGAAATGAAATGAAAAAAAAAAAAATGAATAAAATGAAAGGAAACTAAAGCAACGGAAACGAAAGGAAAGGAAAGAAAAAGAAAATAAAAGGAAAAAAGGAATGTAATGGAAATGGAAAGAAGGATCAGGTAAGAATATAAAAGAAACGAAAAGAAAGAAAAAGAACAGAGAAGAACAAAAAAGAACAAAAAAGAAAGGAAGAAAGAAGGGAAATAAAATTAAATGAAAGAAGAGAAAAGGAAAGAAAAGGAAAGAAGAGAAAAGGAAAAGAAAGGAGAAGATAAGGAAAGGAAATAAAAGGGAAGAGAAGGAAAGAAAAGCAAAGAGATAAATTGAGATGAAAGGAAAGGAAAGGAAAGGAAAGGAAATAAAAGCAAATTAATGCTACGGAAAGGAAAGGAAAGAAATACGTATGAAGACGACCTAAGAAGAATAAATAATTATCAACACTGAAACTATATAACTGAATGATGTAAAGAGGGAGGAAAAGGCAAAATGAATAGGAATGTATAGAAACCAAAAATATACAAAATATGGAAAAGAAAGGCAAATTTAAGAAATAGCAAAAAGGTAGGAAAATAAATTAAGGTTTTGTGGTTGAATTGCAACCACTGGGCGAACTCTAGTAGGAATAAAATGTCAAAACTTGGAAAAAAGCCGTTGAGTACTTTTTGAGCAAATTCGTTACAAAAAAAACCCTAAAATTTTATTTAGGTTTATTACACTGGGCCAAAAAAATAAAATTTCCCTTTTTTCTCAAAATTATATTGATTTTCTTTTTAAGAAAGTTTAAACAAAAATACTGTAATTTTTTCAGATTTTTAAATCAAGGTCTAGGCGTCTATCATCGCTAGTTTAGATTTTCCAGCTTTTACATCATTTTGGTATAAAAACAAACCATTGTTTAAAATACCATTTGCATCAACATATTTTTGAAGGAAATTGAGTTCCCTACAAAAGTTGCATTGACCAAAGTTTTCTCAGATTATAGAAAATTGTCAAAAATACAAATATCCATGCACAAAAAAGATAGATACAGATTCTCAAAGGAAATTGAGTGGGCTATAAAAAAGGTTAAACAATTTTTTTTTGTAAAGTTACTCTTTCAAAACTTGTTTAGTATTAAATTAAAAAAAATCATATTTCCCTAATTTTTTTGGGTTTTTGATCCATTTTTTGCAAGTTTAGGGCCGAACCTTGGGCCCGTTGTTGAATTCTGATACCGAATTCGGATTCAGCAGCCAATTTTCCTTAGGAACATGTATTAAGTTTTATTCAAAATGGTTTTCTTCATATTTGGAAAATTTTCAAAACAAAATCGGGGAATCCAAAAAACGTGCTAATGTTTGAGGCTAGAATACTAGAAAATGGCTAGTCTGAGAAAATTTCAGTCTAGGCAGCTTTCAATCTCCTACAAAAATATGTTCAGGTGAATGGTGTTCCACAACAATGGTTTGTCGTTTTTATACCAAATATGAGGTTAAGTCTGTAAAATCAAAACTATTGATTATAGACCTCTAAAAATCTGAAAAAAAAAAATTATTGCGTAACAATAGGTTTGTTTATTGGGCTGCTCTAGCTTACGCCAGATTGAGATATTTCACAAAATTGTGTTTAACGAACACTTTTCTTGCTCTAGGTTGCTCTATCTTTTGTTTCATGAGTACGCTCAAAACAAAACTAGAGTAATCCAGATCACAAATTTCTGCTCAAGCTTTTTTTATGGAGTAAGTTAGAGCAGAGAAGAAATAGTCAGGAAAAAAAAAATTTTTTGAAAGCTTCAACAAAATTAGCTTGCAAGAAAATCAATGTTTTTGTAAACGTGAATTTGCATTAATTTTGAAGATTTAAATAAAAAAACCAAATAAAAAGAAACTATCGAGATTCAAGTGTTTCATGGCATTTCTGCTCTGAGTTGCCCTAAGTTGCTCTATTTCTATTTTGACAGCTGCCCTGCTCTGCTCTAACCTGCTCTGAACTTTTTTTGGTCAGTAAACAAACCTAATATGTTTTGTAGCAAAAATAATTGAGTACATCTTGAAACTTTGCAATTATAGTGCACTTTTTATAGGTACTACACAGCGTATGAGTAACATTTACATATACAAATATGAAAAGAACACGTAAATTGCACTAATTTTTTTTGTCGATATTTCCGAAATGGATTGTGATATCGAAATAAAACTTACACTAATTTTCATGTCCTGCACATCTCCTATGCAATTTTTTAAGAGATATAGAGCTTAGAAAATGTTGAAGTATATTAATTATAAAGGACATTACTTTCACGTCCTTGAAGGATAACTAAAAACAAAAAGTAGAATGAAAAAATATTTTTAATTTAAAATGTTTTTAAAATGAACTAAAAACTGCAAAATAATTTCTCCTCTGCCTACATAGATTCTGCACCACGTAGAGCTTGTCCTGAACATTTGTGAGTGTGAATTCTTATAGGTACTAAACAGTACTTGGCAAGATTGATATGAATAAAAGTCATTTGGCGCTTGCTATATCGTGAAAAGTGGATATTTTTAGGAAAGCTCAAATCGGAAATAAGATTGTTAGAAAGTTATGTGCATCACCTATAGTGGTGAAAATTTCAATACTTCAGCTCAACGCGAAGCAAATTCAAAATCAAAGCAAAATCTCTGGAAATGAAATTTTCCATGCGCCACCTATCGGACTTATTTTTTTGTTATAGTGCATTGGGGTAGAAAACTATGCGATGATGAAAGTTTAAAGATCCTACCTCAACAGGAATTTCGTTGAAAAACGAATTAATTGACACCGAAAAAAGACCGTCGCATTTCTTAAATAGAGCGATTCACGCGCCACCTAGCGGGTTCAACATTTGCAAAATGATTAAATTATCAGCCAAATCGGTCCATAATTAGCGGTCCACCTAGCGGAATTTTTTTAAGGAAAATATTTATTTTCATGGTATTAATACATGCTTCGAATTTCAGCCAAATCGGGCCATAAATGCGATTTTTAAAATTTAGCGACACACGCGCCACCTATCGGAATTTTGTTTTTTTCATAATATTGCATTGCCATCGCAACCTGAACTGTGGTGAAAATTTCAAGACCCTAGCATAACAGGTAGTTGATTCAAAATCGAATGCAAAAATTTGGGCACAAGAACGACAAAAGCGACCTAATAAAAACATTTTGAAATTTAAATTTCGATAAAATTTTGTTCTCTTTTTTCTGAAAAATTCTATTTATTTTTCGAATATATTCGAATTAACCAACTCTTACTTTTTTTTGCATAAGACGCTTCAAGAACTTCACCTGCACACACCAAACCTTATCAAACCCATTTTGGTGTAAGTATGTAAGTATTTGCAAAATTATTATCTTATTTTCATTATCTCCCAACACATTTAACCTTTTCGCATTTATTTTCCATGCGCAATTTCTCATTTATTTACTTGTTTTCTTTTTATTTGCAATTTTTATAACAGTGAGATAATAAAAAAAATTACCAACACTTGGTGTGATCTAGAAAACTGTGACAAATTACATTCAATAACTCACTTTAAACAACAAAAAAATCAGCAATGTACTACATACATACAAAAGCACATTGCAAAGGAATGTGCGAAAGCGCAAACCAATGGTGAAAATAATGTCGGAAATAATAATAATGAAGGAAATATAAGAAGTGAAAGAAGAGCAAAGAAGAAGAGGAAGATGAGTAGCAATAACGTGAAAAACAAGGCACGAAACTTGAATGAAGATGCATTTAATGTTGGGTGGGCGGAAGTGGAAATGGTGGATTAAGTCTGTATGTATGTATGTGTTTATGTGTGATATAGCTATACATTGTATATTTTGTATGTAGCTAGTGCTCGTGTTTACAAAAGGGCTAGTTGCAAATGATTGTCAGCTGTTCACTTTTTTTCTGTTGTCGCTTTTGTTATTGCTTTTTGTGCTGCTGCCTTACTGTGCAAATGATACTACTTTAGCGGATTAAAGGTGATTTACACGTTTTACATACAAACATTTATAGTGAGAGGCACAGCGCAAGACAAATTGTAAAGCCTTAAATTTTTCGAGGATGCTGTAGAAACGGTTAACTGGGTGACACACGTATTTGGAGTTGATTAATTTTAAAGAGCTTTTAAAATTTTAGGAACTTTGTGTTCAACTAATTCAAATAAATTTGCTACTTTGGATAGACAAAAAGTTTGTGTGCTACAACGTGTTACACCTTCTAGCTATAATAAAATGAAAGTTTGGAATATTCAGAAAAAAAATTTTGCCCACATTTGCCTCCTTGATTTAATGTTGAAAAGTAACTGAACATTTTTAGAAAAGTGACATGTAGTATACGTAAAATTTTTGAGCTATTGCATAGATTTTATCGCAGGTTTTGGCGGTGGGAGTGAAATGAAAAAAAATGTTGATGTTAAAACAGTTCGTAACGGACTTTTTGCAATGATAAAAGGTTCGGCGTTAGCAACATAACTTGACAAAAATAAATATAAGCGTTGCCTACATTTAGGCGTATGGTGTTGTACTGATGTTAGCAGCAGGCCTATTACATAAAATTGGAGCTGTACATTACATTACATTAATTGGATCTGTAAGCGTTGCCTACATTTAGGCTATACTACTAACAGTATGATGGTGTATTGATGATAGAAGCGGGCCGATTACATAAAATTGGAGCTGTACACTACATAAAATAGGTTGTTGACTATTTTTAAGCTATACTGTTAACAGGTTAAGTCTGTACTGCTCTAAAGCAGGGACCGGCAGATAAATTTCTACTGTGAATTGTTATTTGTTTTTTCTCCGTCACTCACTCGCAAGCACCAAAGCAACATCGTATGTTGTTGAGTCGTTGCTTGTCAGTGAGCGACTAGGCATAACCAACGACTTCCATTGATTGGTCAGAGCGATCATAGCGCTCTCACAAGCTCACGAACAATTTCATTGGTTCTCAGATTTACGGACAATTGTCCCACTATATGCCGGGGCTTGCTCTAAAGTCATAAATATGCTCATGGAGTTTTCATAAATATTATAATTGCATAAGTTGCATAAAAAGTGATATGCAATAGCTTTACCGCCGCAGTCCCCGAGTGCCACACGTCCTTTTTTTTGCTAACGATTGTTTAGATATTTAATATTGATTTGTGTAGTATAGAACATATTTTATATTTTCCTTTAAAAGTCTACATTTTAGTAGGCCACTAAGAACCATCTTTGTAAGTACCAGAGTTAATATAAAACTTCAAGAAAAAATCTATTAAAATCGGCAAACTAGTTTTTGAGCTTGGAACTTTGAAGCTTAAAGTATAAAACATTTCAAATTTTTATGACAGCAACTTCAATAAATCTTTTACTTTCTAGAGAAAGGATGAATTACGAAAAAAAGAACAGTCAAGGTACCTACAAAAGTATCATTTTCTCAATTTCACAATCTAACCGAAAGTTAAGGCAACTAATCCGCGCACGTTACTGCATCAATTTTAGGTTGGCGAATAAAACCTGTTGTCACTGAGCGCGCTAAGCCCTTTGCAAAGCATTGACGCGTCTATAATAAAAAAAAAGCAACAACCAAGCTAAAAAACCAGTAAAGTTTACTAGGATTTCGAACTTACAGCTGTTCGCACCGAAAAGAAAATCCATAAAATTTTCGCTATAGAATGACAAGTTTTACACGTTTGCAATGTAGCGGTGGCTGCATTGAGCTGAGCTGACTTGCAACGCGTCATGATTATCGATTTACTTTGTTACTGGCAAACGCAAAAACCGAAACTAAAGGACATACATACACAGGTATTAAAAAGAAAATTTTACTTGAAAAAGTGTGAATGAAACAATCGTTTATGGTGCCTGGTACTGCAAGCACGCCGATGATGATGAAGACTATAAGAATAAAGCCTCTCGGAACGGATGCAACGTAGACGTGCAAAAATCACAGCGAGAGGCATACAAAATTTAATTTACCTGAGGTGTGGCGTAGCAGTTACGGAGGAGGCGTAACGAAAGCCTAGCGAAAGGGGCAATTTCGTGTGCTAGAAATACAAGTATGTCTTGGAGGAAGCATATAGTACAAAATACAAAACAAAAAAATAAAAAATAAAAAAATAAAAATTAATATTTTATTAAAAAAAAAAATAAAACAAAATAAAATTATGTAAATTAAAAAAAAATTAAAACAAACATAATATAAAATAAAAAACTAAAAAAAAATTAAATGAAAGAAAGAAAAAATAAAAAAAAAAAATAAAAAAAATAAAATAAAAAAAATAAAAAAAAATAAATAAAATAAAATAAAAGCATAAAATAAACTAAAATTGATTAAAATAAAATAAAATTTAAATTCGACTAAAATTCAAAGTACAACATTAAATTTCTAAAAACTTAAAGCAAACCGCCATGGCGTACACGTGACATACACTTACAAATGTCTGCTTGTTATACAATGTGGCAAGTTGACTGCCGTCTGCCGTTGTTGTTGCTAGTTGTACTTGTCTTACTTCTGCACAGACAGCAGGCAGCAAAATACTTAGATAGGAAAAGCGCGTGTTGACATTTTATATGCGCGCACACGATTTAACAACAAATAAATATGTATGTATGTTGATATTGTTGTTAATGTTGTTGTAAGTGTTGCACATAACTTGATAGTTTGTTGCCACAGGTTTTGCTTCTACTGCTATTGTTGTTGTTGTTAGAATTTCGCTCTTATCTATTGTTGTGCGGCGACATGCAATTGCACAAACCTACTCCTATTCATATACATAGGTCTGTTGTCTACGACTAGAATGCCATGCAGCAGAGTCTCAGCATTTTTTGCATTGTATGAGTGTCACAATTCGCGTCTGTTTACATGTATGCTTGCATATGTTTACTCACATGTAAACACTTATATAAGCACATTTAAGTATATGATTGTTTATAAATAAAATGGCTAGTCGTTTGCAAGTATGTGCTAGTTACGCTCTTCTACAAGGCAGTTCATTACTCCCGCTCTATGCCAGTTGGAAAGTTTTTTTTGTAGTTGGGTGAAAACATTTGCAGGCTCTATACTTATAAGAAAATTTTTTTAATATTTTGAGTTGTGTCTGTGTGTTGTGCCAATTTTTTTGCCACTCGAATGTATTTCATTATAGGGCAGACGTTGTATGCCAGCTCTCAGATGCCAATTTGATGTATAGGAGTATTATTTCCCAGCTGATTGATGTATCGAGCGTTTTTGGATGCTGATTTGATATTTCTTTGGCCTTTAACTTAAAATATTGAATTGTTTTTGATAACTGTTTTATAGTCTAAAACAGGAAGATTTGTTAAAAAAATAAAAATAAATAAAATACAGTAAAATAAAATAAAAAAAAAAAAATTAAATAAAAAAATTAAAAATAGAAATAAAAAGGTATAAAATAAAATAGAATAAAATTGAATAAACTAAAATAAAACAAAAAAAATTTAAAAATAAAATACATAAAAAATTAAAATAAATTAAAGTAGGCTCATTCCATTTCAAGACAACCGGTTCGCGCGGGACATGATTTTTGATTTCGATGAAATTTTAATATGTTGTTCTTTGGTCAAAATATAGAAACACGTGTCTTTTTTTTTATGAAAAATTTTATCGGCCGTTGAAATCGTTAAAATGCAATGAACATTTTTTAGCCCATTTTTTCAACTCGCATAACTTTGTCAAAAATTAACAGATTCTCTCTTTTTTTTTTAATGTTCGTTATTACTATTACTTTTATTTAAATTTATAAAAAATATTATATAGTTGAAAAATTTATTTTTTTTTCAGTATTTAGTAAAAATTTATGACTTTTTTCAAAAATTAATATGACAAAATAGGTTATGTTTTTTTTTGAAAAAATTTTGAATCTATTATATATAAATGCGCAAACATAACAGCTTTCTCCCTTTTTTGCAATAACCACAATTCTAAGGTATATAAAATTTGGTATATATCGATATGTCTCGCCAAGCAGGGTGTGCGACAACAAACCAAAAATTTAAAAAAATTAATTATAATATGATTTGAAAATCACACCACTACAAGTGCTATACACGCATTCGCTTTATAGAGCCGCTGTAATGGGTGTATGTAGGTATGACCACTTGCATTGTTGTGTTTGCATTCATTGCAGTAGGGTGAGTTGTTTTGTTGGCAGCAATAAGATAACATGAGCCAGCGCGTCAACTTTATTGAGCGTAGGTACAAACAGTGTTTACAAGAACAAAATCTGTGCGTGAGGATTCAGATTCAGGCCCTACGTGGCTAGACTTAGTGAAATAAAATAAAATGGAAAATTTAAAAAAAAAAGTAAAATCAGAAATAGAAAAGTGATTGAAAGTAAAAAAATAAAATTTGTTGGAAATGAAAGGAAAGGGAATAATATAAAATAAATAAAAACGAAACAAAATGAAATAAATAAAAGTATTAAATTAAGAAAATAGTAGGAAAGGAAAGGGATGGATAAAAGGAAAATAAAGGTAAGTTAAGGTAAGGAACGGAAAATATGACAGAAAAATCAAAGGGAAAGGAAAGGAATGGAAAAGAAAAAAGGAAGGGAAGAAAGGAAATGTAATGTAGGTAAAGCAGTGGAAAAGAGAAGCAAAAGGAGAAAGACAAAGAAAGGAAAGAAGAAAAAAAAGAAGGGAAAGAAAAGGTAGCGAGGAAGAAGGTATGGAAAATAAATGAAAATAAAAAGAAAGAAAAATAAAGGAAAAAAAGGTAATGAAAAGCTAATAAGTTAAGGAAATGAATGAAAGAAAAAGAAAAGCATAGGAGTTGCGGAAAGGAACAAAAGAAAATAAGGAAACGGTAGGAAAGGAAAGGTAAGAAAAGGAAAGGTAAGGAAACGAAATGACAGGAAGGGAAATTTAAGAAAAAAAGTGAAAGAAAATAGAGGTAAGAAAAAAAAATAAAAGAAAAGAAATGAAATGAAAAAAAAAAATGAATAAAATGAAAGGAAACGAAAGGAAAGAAAAAGAAAATAAAGGGAAAAAAGGAATGTATTGGAAATGGAAAGAAGGATCAGGTAAGAATATAAAAGAAAGGAAAAGAAAGAAAAATAAAAGAAAAGAACAGAGAAGAACAGAAAAGAAAGAAGGAAAGAAGGGAAATAAAATGAAATGAAAGAAGAGAAAAGGAAAGAAGAGAAAAGGAAAGAAAAGGAAAAGAACGGAGAAGATAAGGAAAAGAAATAAAAGGGAAGAGAAGGAAAGAAAAGCAAAAGAAGTAAATTGAGATGAAAGGAGAGGAAAGGAAAGGAAATAAAAGCAAATGATAGCGAAGGAAAGGAAAAGAAAGAAATACGTATGAAGGCGAACTAAGAAGAATAAATAATTTTCAACATTGAAACTATATTACTGAATGGTGTAAAGAGGGAGGAAAAGGCAAAATATGGAAAAGAAAGGAAAATTTAAGAAATAGCAAAAAGGTAGGAAAATAAAATAAGGTTTTGTGGTTGAATTTCAACACTGGGCGAACTCTAGTATTCAAAAATTGACATCTCGAAAACAACGAATTTATATAAAAGCAATAGTAGTTAATAACGAACATTTAAGAAAACAACTTAGGAGAATTGGTTAAAATTTTACAAAGTTATTGCGAATTGAAAAAATGGGCGAGAAAAAGTTCATTGCATTTTAACGATTTCAACATTGAACAATATATAATGAAATAATAAAATAAAATAAAATAAAATACATTAAAAAAAATAAACTAAAATAAAATAAAATAAAATAAAATACATTAAAAAAAATAAACTAAAATAAAATAAAATAAAATAATACAAAATAACTTTGAAAATTTTGTGGACTTTTGACCAGTCGAATAATTTTTATCAAATTATTCTTTTCAGTTTTTGGCGAAAACAAGTTGAAAAATTAAATAAAATAAACAATTGGCTGCTGCAGAGGCACACTTAGGCTAGTTTTGAAAGGCCCGTTGTGATACCGCCAACACAAGGAAAGTCAGTCCCGGTCAGGACCCGGCCATATGGGAAATCCCTGAGTTGTTGGGATTTTCCACATCCAAATAAAATAAAATAAAACAAAATAAAAAAATAAAAGAAATGAATCCAAAAAAAAAAAATAAAAAAAATAAA
>CAXKVI010000002.1:124691124-124731124 GCA_964058755.1 Campiglossa producta | reverse complement strand
TCCATTTTATTAAAATGACCCATGCAAACGGAATATGTGCAAAGGACAACTCCCACACTTTATACCAACACCAAAAATTAAACTCGTGAAAATGCAAATTAAAAACTTATCCAATTAATTCTTGTTAGAGCGAATGGAATGTTAAAACGTAGCAATATTGATGTTGATATCATGTAAATAAATATGAATGAGTGTGTGCGCGTTGCTGCGTATGTATGTGTGTATGTATGTGAGAGTAGAAAAGAGATAAAATAAATAAAATAAAATACATTTTGTTTTGTTAAAATAAAATAGGAAAAAAACTAAAAAAAAAAATTAATTAAATATTTCGAACCCTGGTCCAACAGGGGGCAAGTGGTATTTGGTGAAGGTTCTTACAATGTTTTTTTTTTTTGCTGCGAAGCAAATTTTATTGCCTGTTCACGAGAAGGATACAAAATCCTTAAGTAAGATCTATAGGCTAAAGAATTTCTGCTGAAAAGCACACAGAATGTGGATACATACTTTGGTTTGGTGGAAGTTTTTAAAATGTATAAGACAATCTTTCAAGTGAAAATCCGAATTACATATTACAACCGAATTTATGGAAATACCTATCGCATACAGAGAATACATGCGAAAAAAAAAAGTATGTAGAAAATGTTGCTTAAAATATGTACGATGTTAAAATTTTTTTTTAAAGTCACATTAAATTACTACAAGGCGAATAATAATCAAGAAGGACACCGCAGCGAAAACATGCATTCAAGCCTGATTCACAACAAAATGAGTGTGAAGTACAAAGGCAATGAGAACAGGCAATAAAGGATGCTGGTAAGAAGAAGAGATGCATAGTAATATAAAGCGAGTGGAAACATGTTCATAGTGACAGTACAACATGAAAATATACCAAGGCAGCAACAACAACCCAAAGTATGAGCTTTAAAAAAAACCAAATAAGCTCTCATTCAAAAGAAGCAACAGCTACAACAAAAGATGTAAGCAAGAAATATTTTTTAAGCGACAAGTAAAAGTAAGCGCAATAACAATAGCAGCACAAATTGTAGCTGAGTGGCACACTGAAAAAAATAAAATGTGAATGTGTGTGTGGGTGTAGGTGTCTTCTTGTGTGGCGACAACTTAAAAGCCGCTAGTGACGACAGTGAACTCTCTTCTTATGTATTTTTGTGTATACCTTTGTTGAGCATTTCACTTACTTGCCAACTAGCGCATCCGTACACCATGGCGTATGAGTAACTAAAAAATCCCAAAAAAATTACCGGTTAAGAAAAAGTGTGTGAGTATAAAATTTGCTGCGCTTTTACTTTGCTCATGTAATTTGAGCAGGCAGAGTGACAGGCTGACACACACACGTACCTGATTGTATAAAATAATAAAAGTAAGTGTTGTAGCGTAAAAAGAAATTTGCATAAGTATGTAAATGCGCGCAAAACATATTCGGAAATGCGTATGTGAATTATTGTACGTTTGCGTCATGCGTGTGTGGGTGAAGCATAAAATTGTCAAATTCAATGCTGAGCGCTACTTGGCTATATGCTTTTTTTGCGCTTATACTTTTAGCGCCAAGTGTGTGAGTGTTTTACGTGTTATGCAGCAAGCAAATGTAAGAGCTTATGTAAGTGTAACGCGTTCTTTGAGTTTTATATGCAAAATAAAGGGTATGTACTCTCACATATGAAGGTATAAGTTTGTATAAAAATTGTTTATGCATATACACTTGAGTGAGCGTAATACATATTTTAAGGCATATTTTATTTGGCAAAAAACAAAAACAGGAAACTTAAGTAACAACACCAAAATCTTGTGTTGCTTTCTCGAAAAACACAATTTGTTTCGTTGTTATGCAAGAAAGTTGAGCTTGACAAAGTGAGACACGATAACGCACTTCCTGTACGAAAGGTAACGCAACAAAATAAATTAAGGTAAAAAATAAGCTAAAATAAAAAAAAATAAACTAAATAAAAATAAAATAAAATAAAATAAAATAAAATAAAATAAAATAAAATAAAACAAAATAAAATAAAATAAAATAAAATAAAATAAAATAAAATAAAATAAAATAAAATAAAATAAAATAAAATAAAATAAAATAAAATAAAATAAAATAAAATAATATAAAATAAAATAAAATAAAATAAAATAAAATAAAATAAAATAAAATAAAATAAAATAAAATAAAATAAAATAAAATAAAATAAAATAAAATAAAATAAAATAAAATAAAATAAAATAAAATAAAATAAAATAAAATAAAATAAAATAAAATAAAATAAAATAAAATAAAATAAAATAAAATAAAATAAAATAAAATAAAATAAAATAAAATAAAATAAAATAAAATAAAATAAAATAAAATAAAATTGAATAATATAAAATAAATTAAAATAAAATAAAATAAAATAAAATAAAATAAAATAAAATAAAATAAAATAAAATAAAATAAAATAAAATAAAATAAAATAAAATAAAATAAAATAAAATAAAATAAAATAAAATAAAATAAAATAAAATAAAATAAAATAAAATAAAATAAAATAAAATAAAATAAAATAAAATAAAATAAATTAAAATAAAATAAAATGAAAAAAAAAAAATTAAAAAATAAAATAAAATAAAATAAATTAAAATAAAATAAAATGAAAAAAAAAAATTAAAAAATTAAATAAAATAAAATAAAATGAAAAAAAAAAAATTAAAAAATAAAATAAAATAAAATAAAATGAATTAAAATGAATTAAAATAAGACAAAATAAAAAAAGCTAAGATGACATAAAAAAAATTAAATAACATAAAAATAATGACCATAATGCATAAAAAACTATCCCGACAAAGTGTTATGAAATTCGGAGCACTTCTACCTGTATCTACTTGCAGTTGAAGTTATTAGTAAAATCTTACTGCATTACACTGCGTTTCGCAAAATTTATAATTTATGTACTCGGTATAACAGTTAAAAGGCTTCATAATAAGTGACTCGAGATTTTTGGTTATTTAACAGATGCTTAGGATCTACTTTAATGGATTAAAACTTGTAACGAAACCCGAAAAATGTAATTTAAAAAATGATTCGAATATATTCTAAATATACCATTTTACTAAAGTATGCTTTTAGGACATGGAAGTAATGTCCTTTAAATTTATTATCCCTCAGATTTCTTAAAACTCGATGTGTTATAAAAAGTTTTAATCTTATAAAAGTCCTGAAAATGTTTATAAATATATTTAAAGATAAATCAAAATGAGGACAGGATATACCATAGAAATTGATCTTACAATATGGGTACCAAATGAAAGGTGTTCATGATAAGTTTTATTTCCATATGCTAATCCGTTTCGGAAATATCAACCAAAACATACATCTATTATATATAAATGCGCAAACATAACAGCTTTCTCCCTTTTTTGCAATAACCACAATTCTAAGGAATATAAAATTTGGTATGTATCGATATGTCTCGCCGAGCAGGGTGTGCGACATCAAACCAAAAATTAAAAACAAATAATTATAATATGATTTGAAAATCACACCACTACAAGTGCTATACACGCATTCGCTTTATGTTATGGGTGTATGTAGGTATGACCACTTGCATTGTTGTGTTTGCATTCATTGCAGTAGGGTGAGTTGTTTTGTTGGCAGCAATAAGATAACGTGAGTCAAATTTCTTGAACTTAGGTACAAACAGTGTTTACAACAACAAAATCTGTGCGTGGGGATTCAGAGAAGCAAATGCTTTTGAAAAAAGCACAAATAAGCTAGATCATGCACAAGGCCCTTCGTGGCTAGACTTAGTGAAATAAAATAAAATGGAAAATTGAAAAAAAAGTAACATCAGAAATAGAAAAGTGATTGAAAGTAAAAAAATAAAATTTGATGGAAATGAAAGGAAAGGGACTAATATAAAATAAATAAAAACGAAACAAAATGAAATTAATAAAAGTATTAAATTAAGAAAATAATAGGAAAGGAAAGGGATGGATAAAAGGAAAAAGAAAGAAAAAAGGAAGGTAAGTTAAGGTAAGGAACGGAAAATATGACAGAAAAATCAAAGGGAAAGGAAAGGAATGGAAAAGAAAAAAGGAAGGGAAAAAAGGAAATGTAATGTAGGTAAAGCAGTGGAAAAGAGAAGCAAAAGGAGAAAGACAAAGAAAGGAAAGAAGAAAAAAAAGAAGGGAAAGAAAAGGTAGCGAGGAAGAAGGTATGGAAAATAAATGAAAATAAAAAGAAAGAAAAATAAAGGAAAGAAAGGTAATAAAAAGCTAAAAAAATAAGTTAAGAAAATTAATGAAAGAAAAAGGAACAAAAGAATATAAGAAAACGGTAGGAAAGGAAAGGTAAGAAAAGGAAAGGTAAGGAAACGAAATGACAGCAAGGGAAATTTAAGAAAAAAAGTGAAAGAAAATAAAGGTAAGAAAAAAATAAAAGAAAAGAAATGAAATTAAAAAAATGAATAAAATAAAAGGAAACTAAAGCAACGGAAACGAAAGGAAAGGAAAGAAAATGAAAATAAAAGGAAAAAAGGAATGTAATGGAAATAAAAGAAACGAAAAGAAAGAAAAATAAAATAAAAGAACAGAGAAGAACAGAAAAGAAAGAAAGAAAGAAGGGAAATAAAATGAAATGAAAGAAGAGAAAAGGAAAGAAAAGGAAAGAAAAGGAGAAGATAAGGAAAGGAAATAAGAAGAGAAGGAAGAAGGAAAGAAAAGTAGAAGAAATAAATTGAGATGAAAGGAGAGGAAAGGAAAGGAAATAAAAGCAAATGAATGCTAAGGAAAGGAAAGGAAAGAAATACATATGAAGACGACCTAAGAAGAATAAATAATTATCAACATTGAAACTATATTACTGAATGGTGTAAAGAGGGAGGAAAAGGCAAAATGAATAGGAATGTATAGAAACCAAAAATATACAAAATATGGAAAAGAAAGGAAAATTTAAGAAATAACAAAAAGGTAGGAAAATAAAATAAGGTTGTGTGGTTGAATTTCAACCACTGGGCGAACTCTAGTATAATAAAATTTACCTGGACTATTTTTACTTGAATAAGTAAATGTTACGCATACGCCGTGTATGACCTGCAAAGTGCACTATAAATGCAAAGGTTCAAGATATACATAATTATTTTGCCTGAGAAACCTTATTTTTATGCAATCTACTAAAATACCTTCGAAGCTCCCACATCCTTTTATCGCTAATACGTTTTTGCAATATCCTCGTAAGGATCCTGTTGTCCTTATAAAAATTTAAAAATGGATATTTTTGTTACACAGTCTAGACAGATATGTATTAACACATTTGAATTAAATTATTCACTTTTTTTTATAAATGCATAAATACATCAACTTTTCTTATTTTTTGTGGCTGCTGTGTGAAAGTCACGCAGTAATGTTTTTATTATTTCACCTACGTTTATCTCAATCGCAGTCAAGAGCAAATAGCCGAATGGCTCAAAGGCTGAAAAGGGTTAGAAATTTTTGGTATGGTGGACTCAAAAGGGCAATTCTAAACAAACTTATCAGACTGTGTGTTCTAGATAAACTTATATATGAAAAAAAGAAAGAAGGAAACTTGAATTAAAATTTTTCATAAGTATACAGCTTTCATTAGAAAGGATAACTAATACTCTTAAACTGGCTTAATATGTCTTCAGTTTACTTTGTTTCAATGGTATTAAAAAGAATTGCTCGGTGAGTTAAAAAAAATGCGTAGCATGATTTTTAAAAAATTCTTAGTAAACGAATAACAGTTTACTCAGCGAAATGCCTTAATATGCTGCCAATGTTCGACGACAGAATTAACTTGACTCAATTTTATGTCATTGTCAATATATTTCAAGGACAGTTAAATATCGTTTTGGTACATTTACTTTGCTACTCTTCATAAATCTGCGCACTGTGCCCTTTTTTTATTTTTATTTTTGTATTTTGGTAGTTTTCTGCTTATTTGATTGTTTGTTTGTTAGCTTTTTATTCCATCTTCATTCTATTCTCCCTAGTGAATTTAGCTTTATGTAGAATTTTAACTTTTTATACATTTTTGGTTGTTGTTGTTGTTTAAAAATGCATACGTACTTGTGACCCTTTTGTTGATTGCCATTTATCATTCGTATTTGTATGTTGTGCTATTTTATTTATCCTAGTGCACCACAATTCTCTTGGTCAATAAAGCTTTAAATGATGCAAACAATTGTTTGTGTGTGGAAGAATGATTTTTTTTTACTGTTTGCACTTATGGCACACATTTATCTGTTACAAGATGAAAGCTACATAATGTATATAGCAATCGTATAGCTTGTGTTTGTACGTGACGTATGACTAACAATTTTATACGGGTGTTGGCTTTGATTTGCTTGAATGTGATATAATGCTTGTCTGTAAAAAAATATCTTGGATTAGTCTGCTGAGAAAATGGCGCAATTAAAGTTGAAAATTGATAGGACGAAAATTTGAGAGTTAACATCTTGGCATTAAAGTGAAATATGACATTTCTTTGATTAGGAAAGAGAAATCAATCTATCTACATTAGAGTGTCCCAAAACTGTATGGAATTAAATTAAGGTTCGAAATTTGATATGCATATAGAGGGTATCGGTGTGTTTTAGCTCAAATAACAAGTGTGTGAAGTTATATTTTGCTAGGCTAATGGCAACCCATGCGATTTTTAGTTAAACTATTTGCTAGCAGCCATGTCGGCCTCAAAAATTACATGATTTTAATATTTTGCTCATATATAAAGGACTAACGGTGTAACAAATCTTCATCTTTGAATTTTTATAAGGACAAGAGGATTCCTTGCAAGGATATTGAAAAAAAGCATTTACGAGAAAATTACATTAGAATTTCAAAATTATTATAGTATATTGCGTAACAATATGTTTTCTAGCAAAAATAATTGTGTAAATCTTGAAATTGTGCATTTATGGTGTACTTTTTATGGGGCATACACGGCGTATGAGTAACATTTAGTCAGTTAAGTATGAAAGGTTCAGATAAATTTCATTCATGTTTTGGTTGAAATCTCCGAAACGGATTGAGATATGGAAATAAAACTTACACTACGTGTAGACTCCTATGAACACCTTTCATTTGATTCCCATATTTTTAAATAAATTTCTAGGATATCTCCTGTCTATTTCATGTGCATACTTAAATATTTGTATATATGGGGTAAAGTACGTCAAGCGGACCCCCAAAAAATTTCATCGCTTCGATTTGAATGAAATTTGGTGAAAGTGATCTGCTATGTAAAAAAAAAAATCTCACTAAAGGTTGCGTATAAATATCGGATGGTTACCGAGATATATGGGTTTGAATTTGCACTTTTTTTTGTGTAAGTCTTTTTTCTTTATATTAGAAGTCCTGTAACTGACGTGCTAAGAAGGAACATGTAAACCGTTTTCTAAAGTATTTTTTCTGTTCTTTTCGAATATGGATTTTAAAAAAAATTTTATTGAAAAATTTTACTAAAAATTTTATTCAAATTAGGGTATTTTTAAAAAAAAAATTTTAATTTTAATTTAAAGCTTGATCTTTTTTCTTTAAAATAAAACCTTTTTTGGAGTGGGCCGCGAAAATTTCTTGAATGAATTGTTGTCTTAAACAAAAAATGCCATTAATTCACAGAATTTTTTTTTCCTTTTAACACACAGCTCATTACGAAAAATAAAAATTTATTGTAATATAATATGAAAATTTGAACAAATATATAAATATTGCTCATGATTTTTATTAAGTATAGAAAAAAATACTGCAACGGAAAAAATAGTAAGAACATAATAACCAGACAATGCATTCGAAAAATTATTCTTAACCTTTACCCAAGGAAACTCAAGGGCTTAATACTCAATTGTATTGAGTCCTACTAGCGAGACATACAAGTTTCTGGTGAATTCATAGTTAGGCCTGAACACATTGTAACTACCTGATTGTTTTTTTTTATGTATGCTTTCCAGTGGTTAACGAGCCTTGATCTTGAATTACCTGCATGGTTGTGTCTTTATAAATAGATTGCCCGGGTATGGCCGGACATGAGGTTTCCAACTACCTGCATTCTTTTTTATGTAAATATCCTTTAAATACTCCTTTTCCTCGGAGAAAACCCAAAGTTCATCTGAAGTAATTTAGTGAACGGAGAAAAAAATTTTTTAAAATAAAACCTTTTTTGGAGTGGGCCGCGAAAATTTCTTGAATGAATTGAATGAATGCGAATTCAAACCCATATATCTCGGTAACCATCCGATATTTATACGCAACCTTTAGTGAGATTCTTTTTTTTACATAGCAGATCACTTTCACCAAATTTCATTCAAATCGAAGCGATGAAATTTTTTGGGGGTCCGCTTGACGTACTTTACCCCATATATATGTTCATTACATTCTAACGGTAAAGGAATTTCCGCAAACTTACTCGTAACAAAAAAGATATGTACCTAAGTTGACTTTGTTTTCAAAGTGAAATGAGATACAAAATTAAAGTAATAAAAAAATTAAATAAAATTTAAAAAGTATATAAAAAAAGTAAAATCTTATAACTTGCTAAACCTGTATATATGTATATCCGGAATATCTCGGGAACCGCTTGACCGACTTGGGTAAAATTTTGAATAATCTATAGTTGGATTGATTTTCAGGTATTTTCAGCGACATGCCAACTAAAATATTTTCAAGTAGGGTAGCCACCTAGGGCTGCCAGCTTACCGAAGTATATTTGTATATGCGGCACTATGTCGGGAACAGCGTCATTGGTTTAAACGAAATTTGGCATATAGATGATATGATTGATTTTAAAACTATCCACTTGGGGGTTGCCATTTGGAACGGTTTACAGGGTTGCCACCTATTTAATTTTTTTTTAAATAATGGAGCATGATATGCCAATATGGTATCAAATGAAAGGTATTTTTGCCGACATACCAACTAAAATAATTTCAAGCAGGGTTGCCGCCCAGGTTACAATTTTAACGTGTTGTATTTGTATCGTATATTTTTGGGATAATTTTTTGGACTATTTTGGGATTATTTTAAGGTCATTTTGCGATCAATTTTGGATAACTTTCGGGGTCATTTTTGGATCATTTTTCGATCACTTTAGGGCCATTTTGGGATAATTTTTGGGCCATTTTGGGTTTAATTCCGGATCATTTTAGGAACATTTAAAGGTCTTTTTAAGTTCGTTTTGAGATCATTTTAGGATTATTTTGGGATTATTTTAGGGTCATTTTGGGTAAGTAAAATTATCGCTAAATTAATAGGCACCGAGCAAATAAAAGTTGAACTAATAAAAAAATATAGTAAAACAAAAAGGGGGAAAAAGAAAAGAAGAAATAGAATAAAATAAGATAATTAAGAAACAAATAATTTATTAAAAAATTACTTAAATGGTAGAATATGTAATATGCTCAGTGAAGATAGCCGTGTAGTCGATTTGTGAAGTATTTATAAAATTTAGAATTTTTTTTATCTTTTAGCGCCACTTAGGTACTTGAATTGCTTACGTGACCTTTATTTATTGATAATTTATATATTTACATTAATAATTTATTCAAGTAGTTATAGACATTAAAGCTAGCCCGGCATACTAATCTTCTATATAACAGCATAATTAGTACGATAACTATGTGTAATGCTTCAAGATGATTTTATAACACTTTTGTGTTAAGCAAAAGCAAAATACTCAAGCAACATGCATCATGAGCACTTTTGAAACACGCAAACAAAGCTAAAGTCTGCAGGTGTGTTTGTATGTATGTGTGCTTCAGCCACATTTGTGTTAAAATGCTGCTTTTGTGCTGCGCTATTAATTAATTAAATATATTATTTATAAAGAGTGTTTATACATGTAAGTATGTACGCTTGTAACAACAAGCCAAGCAAATACAGCTGGTTCAAGTGGTAGCTTTTGTTTGTTGGTAGAGTGGCCACCATGGCGTATGAGTAACATATGAGCGTGGCTGGTTTTTGTATTATTTTTGCTGCGTTTTGTGTTGAATTTGTACGCTTGTTTGCTTTTGTTATTATAAATGTTGTTGTTACGTTTTTATGATATATGTAGCAATGTAGATGTGCTTTATATGCATGTCTGCGCTTATTTGTACTTAATTTATAAATTATTATTATGATTTGGCTTTATTTTTTTTTTTCAATTTTTTTTCATTGGACGCAGCCGCAACAAACAAATGGTAAATACTTGTAATTATTTTTTTCTTACTTTTACCATTTTACTACATCTATATTAAAATTAATATTTATGTATTTTATCTATGTTATTGTGGTTATGAGTTTTTAGCGCTTTAATGTATTTGGTCTAGTAGCTCGACGTGCATGAATAAAAATAAATTAAACACATTAAATATTTATGTACGCAATGCGTAATTTTGCACAGCTCAATTGCTTTTTAGGCCTTTTCTTTTTTTTTTGGCTTTTTACTTTTAACGATTTTGCCCACAGCTCTAATTTATTTGCGTTTAATATTTGCTTTCTGGCTTTAAAGCATGCTTTTGTAAATTTTTTGTGTAAATTTATTTATTAATTTGTTAACTATTTCATTTATTTGGTTATTATAGAGTGTGTTAATAATTTTTTACTCTATTTAACACATTACTGTAGATTGAATACTCGATAATGCGCTTTTATCTGAAAAATACAAAAAAAAAAAAATAATAATAATTTGCAAACTTAATTTTAAATGCCATAATTAATTAGGTAAATGAATCGTAATTTTTTTTAATTCGTAATAATTGTGAAAACCGCAATACAACAAATACAGCGTTGATGAATTTATTTGAAAGGATAGTTTTGAAATATTTTTATTTTTGTTATAAGGTAATGGAAATTTTCACTTTACTTGTAAGGTATATACAGAATTTAGCAGGTTCACTTGGAACAGGATCTGCAGTAGCCAGCAGTAATAAATCTAGCAATAGCAACCCATCACCCTTTAAGGTTTACAAAATATAACGCGTCCCGAAAAATTTCAAAAAAAATGTGGATATGTCGCCGCTCGCTTGCCAGAGCCATGAATGTGCCAATTTTCCAGATTTGAGTTCAGCGGCTCAACCTATCGTTTCTCTACGAGTCACAGAAATCCCGGTTTTCCATAGTACACGGAACCACCGAAATTCCCACTTCCATTTCATGAATGTGTAGTTCAATCTCTGAAAATTCTGCCAGAAAAATGAGTGTGCTACGCATTCGTGTTTCTGGCGCAACAAAAATGTTTTTAAAAACTGATTTTTGAAATTTTTTAAAATTTTTGTTTTGCCAGAAACATGAATGTGTAGCAAATTTGTTACGTATGTGCCATAATGTCTTTATTTGAGTGCAGCACATTCATGTTTCTGACAAAACTAAAATTTTAAAAAACTTAAAAATTTTATTTTTAAACATTAATAAAACGTAAGATTTTTGGTATTCTGAGTCCAATTAGCAAAGCTATCGCACCGCAAATTTAAGTGACAAAAATACTGAGGAAAAGTTCTGCGACTTCCCGGGTTAAGGATGCACAGGAGATGGAAAGGAGTCTGAACGTAGTGTAGGTTTTAAGTCGATATTTCAATCTGTTTCGGAGATATCAACCAAAACATGAATAAAATTGATCTGATTTTTTCTTACTTGAATAACAAAATGTTACTCATATTACCCTGTATGACCTAAAAAAGTGCACTAAAATTGCAAAATTTAAAAAAAAATTCATGATATACACAATATTTCTTGCTAGAAAACATATCGTTATGCAATCTGCTAAACTCCTTTTGAAATTCCAATGTCCTTTTCTCGTGGAAACATATTTTCAATATTCTGGTAAAGGATCCTATTGTCCTTATAAATATTTAAAGAAAGAGATTTGTTGCAGAGTCCTTTATAAATGGGCGAAATATTAGAATCATGTAATTTTCGAAGCCTTAAACTAGTTTTTTTGCCAACTTACCTAGCAGAGTAGCCAAAACTTGAACTAAAAGTAAGCAAGGGTTTCCGTTACCCTAAAACAATAAAACTTCCCACACATATTATTTAGGCTAAAACGCATACATTTTTGGTACGCTCTACTATACGTAGGTATCTTTTCGTCAAGGTCACATATGATAGGCTGTTTTCTTGGAATAGGTATTTTATAGTTGAGTGTACTATGAGAAACAAATAATGGCAGTCTTGAATGTGATTTGGAGATTTAAAAGCACATATTTTCTATTTTCTCGTATTTATTATAAATCAGTTATTCAAACCATCTACATGTTTCTTTCTTCTTTTCAGTGCTTGATTATTCGGGTGGGTTGACAAAACGTTTTGAACAAAAGCAGTGAAGGTAAATAAGAAGCAGCATAAAAACACAAAACATAAAAGAACTTAAAAACGAAAAGATTTCAAAACAAAAAATAAAAAACCTCAACAACAAAAGCGCATTTAAAGCCGGAAACGGAAACTCAATCAATGAGTTACAAAAGTACGCTGAAGGCGCTTAAAACAAGGAACTTAAGTACATGTTGAAATAAAAGAGGGAAAAGTAGGATGAAAGCAAGCAACAATAAAAATATAAAAAGCGAAAAAACGAAAAAATAACTAACAACAGCAAGAGACAACAAATTAAAAATCCAAATAAAAAGCAAAATTGCAATCAAAAGGTGCACAAAAAGATTGGAAATCATTAAAGTTACACGACTGCAGTGCAATTTAAGCGGCTGCGTGGGTGAAAACGCAGTAAAGTGGAATGCTTAGCGTGAAATAAAAACAAGCGTGGAAATAAATCGAAGCAACGGAAGTAAGTTGCAAGAAAAAGTAGAGCTTGCAACTGCGAATGTTGAAATAGAGTGGGAAGAGGAAAAGGTAAATAAATAAATAGTTTGTGAGGTATATTGTTTTCGACAAAAAAAGTATTACATTTCCGGTATTTTTAACTAAGAAACGGAGCCATTGAAATCGTTGAAAAGGAGCAGAACTGCTTAAGAAAGAAGTGGTTTGAGTAAAAATAACAAGAAGTTGAGCAAAACTAAAAAAATCTTAGCAAATTATTTTAAAGAAAAATATAAAAAAAAATCAAAAAAAATATTTGGGTGATTGCACTATCAGCATACTAACTCTCCGAACATTTGATTTCCTAATAACAAAAAAAAAATTTCCAAACAATAATAAAAAAAAAATAAAATTGCCAATATTTTATCAGGGAGTGAAAGAGAAGCTTGTTCGTGCTTTTATCCCCGGAACCTTCGAATACAAATGCATATCATTGAGTTGTAGCAGCTAATCATATTAATTGTTACTTGAAAAGTAAAGTGAATAAACAAAATACTATTAAAGTAAAAAAAAAAACAAATTCGCCCCCCTTTGCAGTTGTTATTGTTGTTTGTTGGAGGCGAGCTTAATTGTCTGCAGGAGAAACGTTTTTGTTGGTAAGTTACAATGATTGATTAATGGTCTAAAACAATTTGGTTACGGGTTTTTTCATATCATTATGTGTGTACATTAGGCTACCCGAACGTTAAAAAACTATTTATCCGAATTTTTCTTACTTGAATAAAAAAAATGTTACTCATACGCCGTGTATGACCTATAAAAAGTTCAAGACAATCGCAAAATTTCAAGTTGTACGCAATTATTTTAGTTAGAAAACATATTGTTACGCAATACACTAAAATACTTTTGATATTACAAAGTCCTTTTCCCGTGAATACGTTATATTCAATACCCTTGCAAAGAATCCTGTTGTCCTTATGAAATTTCAAAGGTGGAGATTTGTTACAAAGTCCTTTATAAGTATATAGGAAAAATATTAAAATTATGTAATTTTCGAAGCCTTGATGGACTTTTTTTTCCGAACCAAGTATAAACTGCTAGAACAATTAAGCTTCGCACACATGTTATTTAGGCAAAAACTCATCCATATACGTATCAAATTTCGAACCTTTTTTTCCATACCTATTTGGGACGCTCTAGTGTAGCACGTAGACTTGAGTATTTTTTGTGGGGGAATTCTTATTGATTAATTAACTTTTTTCTAAAAACCGTTTTTCGGAGAACTGGGTAATTGTTTGGCGAATTTCCCGGAATTCGGATTTCCTCCGAATTCTGCCTTAATTAAAGGAAAATCGAATTACCCTGCCAGTATAATATTGCTTCGATTATTAATAATTCAGTTTATTTAACATCAACAGCTAATGCATAGCAAGCAAAATTAATTAAAAATAAAATTGGTAGAAATACCAACAACGGTCAAAATTACTAAACCAAATTAAAATATGAATGAACTGGTTAGATACATATGTTGTAGCATTATCTGCTATATCACTTAAAAACACGCTTCCTGAAAACTTTCTCATCAACATACACGTACATACCTAAATACATTTGAGTTGTACAACCACACACTAAATTTAACAATCGCTATTTTAATTGAGCTCGAATCCGTTTGTAAGCTACTTAAAAATTACACTAATCCAACCGTTAATCTACTTACGCTACATTTAAAATTTTATGTTTATTATGAAATAACAAACAAGCAAAAAAAAAACTAAAATCACCAAGCAGAAAAAATAATCTAAAAATATATGCAGCAATTGAAATATTACAGTAGTGAAAAAAGTATTTGTTTGACTTTTTCAAACAAAAAAAAAAAAATTTACATGGGGTTTGTGATAAGCTGAACGAGGTCATAGGAAACTCAGATATCAAATAATCGCAAAGGAAGCGTTGAAAACTGAATGAAGAAAAATAGCGCCTAAAATTATGCACTACAATATTTTTAAGCAGAGTCTGTGACGAGTTTACGAGTAGGATGTTTTGGCACCTAAGCAGCCTGTTGAGGTGTTATAATTATTAAAGGGAACACAATCACGAAAAAGTTCCAAAATGATATCGAAATTATCCGAAAGCAGTTCCTAAAAAGCGGACTTCCGAAATAATAATTATCTATCTTCTGAGTTTCAAAAAAAATCACAAAAATTTCAACAAATATAAAAAAGTCTTATCGTAATACATAATTATGTTTGAGAAATATTTTTTTGAGTCAGCTGTAATTATTACTCAGGCTTTTTATTTTAAAAATCTCAAAATAATTATTATGAGAAATTTTTTTGGTTTTGAGCAAGGCGAATTCATTACAGGTGGCATCCTCCAATCATATGGTTTCTTCTTCTTCCTTGAAAATCGAATCGTAGCTGTCAAATTGCTTATGTTGTTGCTTTGTCTGACATTTTCAGTTATAAGGAGTGTGTGCGTGTGTGTAGATCTGAATTCGCTCGAACTCGCCTGTATGAATTCGCCTTGGTTTTGAGTCTTCAAAGACTTTTTTCTTGAGACTTTTATTTTGAAAGTCTTTCGATAATAATTATGAACAATTTTAATTTTTTTAAGTCTTCAAACAAAATTGTTTGTGATTTTGTATTGGAAATATCTTCTTTCAATTAAGCTGAACTCTACCTGGTGATTACAAAAAAAAAACGAGGGTTATATAGAATCATTTTGGGCCCATATGGGGGACAATTGGGAATCATATTGCGATCATTTTGGGAAATTTTTTTCTGTCGAGTCTTCAAGAACTTTTTTCTAGAGTGTTTTTTTTTTAAAATAAATAAATGCGAGCGGATGGGCAGAGTAAATTCCACCGAATAAAGGAGCGCCGGCTAGCTAAGTCGTTGTGAATCTTTGTTGAATCATTAATAATTGGCGATTAACGGCGGCGACTTCGGCCTTTGCACCTAAAGCACGCACCCATATATTCCCCTTTAGACGGTGAAGTCATCCTTCTGTTTTTCTATCGCTTTCGAAGCCTTATCTCCCGCCGAGTTAGGGCGTGCAAAGAAAACCTTGGCAGGGGATTGTTTCACCATTCTCATAAGACGACCCGAAAAGCGGAGCTTTTTTGGCTTTAATCTGTGCTGTGCTAATACATATGTACGTAAAGCTAGAAAGGCCCGAGTAATTTGGCAAGTTCAAAAGACCCGGACCAGAACGAGATTGGTGTTGAGAAAGTATGACTCCAAAATGACCCAAAAATGATCCCAACATTACCACAAAATGATGCCAAATTGACCCCCGAAATGACCGCAAATTGATCCTAATATGACCCCAAAATGATCCAAATTTGACCACGAAATGACCGCAATATAACCCCAAAGTGTCCCCCCCGTATGACCGCAGAATGACTTTAAAATGACCACAAAGATATAAAAATGTACCTAAAGTGATTCTAAAATAGCCCCTATATGACTCCAAACTGACATGTATTCTACCCTTAAAATAGCGGCCGCTACAGATTTTATGCACCTTACCAGCTCCTCGTCTTCGTGTATGAATACCTCAGCTGGCAGACCATCAGCGCCTACCGCTTTATTGTTTTTTAATCGCGATAGAATTATTCGCACCTCGTTATGGTCGGGTTGTGGAAAGTCAATTCCATCGTATTCGATTGTGGGGTCGGGCTCGTCATCACCTCTGAATTGTTGCTTAGTTTTTCCGTTTAAAATAGCAGAGAAGTGATCCCTCCATTACCTAAATATTTTCTGAACATCGTCCCATAGGTCGCCGTTATCATTTACAGAGGTTTGTCCCATCTTTGGCTAGCATCTCAAGCTTTGCGTAACATAATGACATTAAAATGATTCCGAAAAAAAAAATCCCGAAATGGTCTGGATATAGTTCCAAAATAATTTCGCAAACAATCGCGAAGAAGTTTCAAAACGATCCCAAAATCAATCTCAAAATTGTCCCGGAAACAATTCCGAGTTGAACGGAACACAATCCCGGAAAAGTCCCAAAATGATGCGAAATTATTCGAAAACAATCCCTAAAAAGTCTCGAAATGTTACACAAAAAAGTCCTGTAAAGTCCATAATGATCTCAAAAAAGTTTTAGAAATTTTCCATAAACAATCCGGAAATGGTATGTGGAAAGTTCCAAAATTATTTCGAAAACAATCCCTAAAAGTTCCGAAATGTTCCCGAAATAAATCCCGAAGTATTCCAGCTAAATTCTCGAACTGATCCCGAAATAATCGCGAGTTGAAGGGAAAACAATCTTTAAAAAGTCCAAAAGTGATACCGAAATAATCGGAAAACAATTCCCAAAACGTCTCGAAATGGTGGGTATCTATACAAAAAGCCCTGTAAAAGTTCATATTATTATAAGGCCTTATTAGACCGCGACTATTTACACGATCTATTGTGTTAAAGTCCATAATGATCTCGAAAAAGTTTGAAAAAGTTCCCGAAAACAATCCCGAAATGGTCTAGATAATGTTCCAAAACGATTTCGAAAACAATATCGAAAATGTTCTGAAATGCTCCCAGAATCAATCCCGAAATTCTCCCGAAAAAGTTCGGGAATGATCCCAGAGTGATCGGTAAATACTACTGAAAATGTCCTAAAATTATAGCGAAAATAATACCGGAATAATATGAAAACAGTCCTGAAAAAGTTCCAACATGATTCCGAAAAAGGTGAGAAAATGATGAGAAATGATCCCCAAATTTTCCCGAAAAAGTATCTAGAGATTTTTTTGGTTAACATTTTAGCCGGTGTTCCTGCAACTTACAAAATTCACATATTTTTAGACGCCGATATATTTGTCCTCATATTGCTCTAATTTCGCACATCACTGTACACATCCTGAAAGTGATTTTTCTCATACAAAATAATGCTGTAAATATGTATATTTATGCTTTTAACTACAATATGGTTATGCAATATGCGGAAAACTAATTATTACAAGTAGAGAGTTCATATTCTTATAGAAATACCAAATGCGGATACATATGTAGCGCCAGCTGGATACTAAATAACAAAATCTTTTTCAAATACATTGCAACACGCCCAGCAATCCCAAAATGTAATCAGCATGACTGCACATTAAATTAGTTTGTGATTAATAATATCCATTTCACATATTTGTAAGAGAGCAAAACCTAGTGTGGCCATTCGTATCATAGCAACCTAAAAGCGCCTTGTACTAAAATCAGAGCAACTTATTTTCAAAATATTTCAATGCATATGCATATATTTTAATTAATTCGAACATAACGTGCTGTAACCAAATTTATCAGCAAATACGTGAAGAGAAATACTACAGCTAAGCTAATCTTATACAAAATAGTAACAAATTGTTCAACCAAAAACGTTGCATACCTTTTGGCGCGCATGCATGCCGCAAGCATGCTTAACAAAGTGCTTGATCGTACATGGCATGTGAAAATTCATACGAAAGGGTCAAAATAGCAAATAAATATTTGCGCTGAAATAACTCAACTTTTGTGCTAATTGCATATTTGGTGTTCATTAGGACTATCGATGTGCCTAGCTATATAGTAAGTAAGTGAATGCCTAAATGTAGACAATAAAGTAGTCGAACAAAAGCAACATGAAACAAAAACTAAACTAATGTATAGTACTCGTCCATATACACACACTCAAGTACTAGTATTCATATGCAAAAAGCCATTCGAATTGCTTGCCGTTTACTACAAATTGCAATGCCAAATAAATTTTGTTTAGCCAATGCCACAATGGTTGTAATTTTTTTTTTGTTTTGTAACAAAACTATTTGCCAAATTCAAATAAATGCAACAAAATGAATGACTCCGACAAATGCAAGCAAAATGTTTGAATTCAAATAAAATGTTGTTGCTATGTGAACACTAGACTGAAGGTTAATTGCATGGGCATGAGCATGAGACCGTATGTTTTTCTGTGCAGTGGTGGCTGAACTATTGTTACCACTCATGCACTAACTTTTATATCAGAATTTCATAGTCTAATAGCGCCTAGATGGTAATATTTTTCAGCGTATTCTCTTACCGAAATCTGACTTCAGACTACGGTAAGACTTGCTTGTCGAATAGCTTGAAATAATGTAAAACATACGCCTAAAAGTATGCAATATTTTAAAACATGCATCTTAGATGCCACAATACGTTTCCGTTTTCCGTTTAAACTTTCAAATTCTTTCTTTCTTGCACTTTCATGTTCGCTTCTTTTAAAAAGTAAAAAAAATAGAAAATAAAATAAAATAAAATAAAATAAAATAAAATAAAATAAAATAAAATAAAATAAAATAAAATAAAATAAAATAAAATAAAATAAAATAAAATAAAATAAAATAAAATAAAATAAAATAAAATAAAATAAAATAAAATAAAATAAAATAAAATAAAATAAAATAAAATAAAATAAAATAAAATAAAATAAAATAAAATAAAATAAAATAAAATAAAATAAAATAAAATAAAATTAAAAAAAAAAAATTTAAAAAAAAAATAAAATAAAATAAAAAAAAAATAAAATGAAATAAAAAAAAAAAAAAAAATAAAATAAAATAAATTTAAATAAAATAAAAAATAAAATAAAATGCATTAAAAGTAAAAAAATAGAAAATAAAATAAAATTAAATAAAATAAAATAAAATAAAATAAAATAAAATAAAATAAAATAAAATAAAATAAAATAAAATAAAATAAAATAAAATAAAATAAAAAAATAAAATAAAATAAAATAAAATAAAATAATAAAAAGTAAAATAAATAAAAAAACAAAAAATAAATAAACTAAGTAAAAATAAATTAAAATTATAGAAAATCAAATAAAATAAAGTAAAATAGATGGGATATAACATAAATCATTAGTTAGTTTGTAAAAATGTTGTACAAAACCACTTCCACTCCATTTTTGTTGCCACCACTGTATTCACATCCACACATATCCACCGCCACTTACAATGCGAGTAAATTAAAACGAGTCGCTTTCAATTTGTAATTTTGCTCGCATTAGAAATGGCTTCCTATTTTATGCGCTTCACTTCCTTTTGAGCACCCACACAAAACTGAACACAAAAAAATTATGCACTCTAACTAAATTGTTGATGATGCAGCAAAAGTTGCATAAATTTAACCTGCATACACAACAAAAAATACATTATCTATTTTACAATGTTGCCCACATTTTACGCAAATGCAAGGCCCAAACCAAAAAAGCCACTTACCACAAACCAGCCAAATGTCAGACATAGTCAAACAATTTTAATACACACAATTGTAGTAATTGAGTGTCTGTGTGACTGTGTCGAAGTCGTGCATACTTTTAGGCCACCACCGTATATATTTAAATATGCGAGTATCATAAAATATTCCTACTCATCTACTAAGAGCAATACAATTTGTGGAAAAAAGTCTATGCGAGTAAATTAGAGTATGAACGAATGAGTGAGTGAATAAATGTAGAAATGAAGTTCAAAGTACAAATGAATGGGTAAAATAATATGCGCTGAGCTATGTGCCATTTAGAAGTTTTGCATATTTTTAGTTTCACTCAAGCGCATTATTTGGGTGATGACAAGTGGCGTGCGCAGATGTGTTTGCTTGGGTGTGTAAGTGTGTTAGTTGATTGCTGGCGTTGGCTGAATGTGGCTTAACACAGCCTATATGTTACAGAATAGCTTATATGTGGCGCTTGTTAGCGCTTTTGTGTGTGTGTTAATAATTTATTGCATACGCCCAGGCGTGTTATAGAATTAAATTAAATTAAAGCATATTTTTTGATTAATTTCATATGATTCGTTTTAGGCGATTTGTGTTGTAATATTTGAGTGAAAATGTGTGGCCATGATAGTGGGATTTGTGTTAGGTAATATTTTAAACTATTAAAGGTAACGTGATTATATAAATATGTTGTTATTTCATTTTCGATCCGAATATACTCCTGGGACTGCACAGATACGCTTTATAGAATATTAGCTGAGCCTAAAATTATGCCTTCTGTAAGCGTAATAGCCCTTGCTTGAGCCTATATAAAATTCTCACACATTTTCGACAAAAAAAAGTTGTTTAACTAAAAATCGATTTGTATTCCACTCCCATCAAAAAGCAGACACCATCCATTGACCATCACCTGAAATGATTACCTGTACTCAAGCAATTTCGACAATTTGTTTTCGGTGCATTGACCACTTCAAGGGTCATTGTACACACAAGTGCGATTGCTTTTTATACTTTGACTTTTATTGTCTTCTTCTTGAAAAAGTTGGCTACCTTTCGCTGGTTTTTGTGAGATTTGTATGTGTATGTTTTTATTTACTTTCTTGAATTTTGTTTTGCTTGTGTTTAAGTCGGGAAAGCCAATCTTATACCTGAAAGATAAGTGGCTCAAGTGATAGTGCTATTTATGTCTGTGTAAGAGGTGACCTTGAGGAAATATAGCAAAGCCTATTCGAACAGCGGTCAAGCATGAATGGTAAAAAGAAAAGAAAGGCAGCGAGCAAAACAAAATTTGGTAAAGGTCTGCTCTAAAAGAGAGTAGTATGTGGTAACTGTTTTGTTTTTGCAAAATTAATATAATTTAATTTTTTTTTTCTTTTCTTTCTTTTTATTTTATCTTATTTTTTTAACTTCATCTATTTTATTTATTCTTATTTTTTTCGTCTTACCTTATTTTATTTTACTTTTCTTAATTTTATTAACTTAATTTAATTTATTTTATTTTATTTTTTTTATTTTATTTTATTTTGTTTTATTTTATTATTTTTTTATTTAATTTTATTTTATTTTATTTTATTTTATTTTATTTAATTTTATTTTATTTTATTTTATTTTATTTTATTTTATTTTATTTTATTTTATTTAATTTTATTTTATTTAATTTTATTTTATTTTATTTTATTTTATTTTATTTTATTTTATTTTATTTTATTTTTTTTATTTTATTTTATTTTATTTTATTTTATTTTATTTTATTTTATTTTATTTTATTTTATTTTATTTTATTTTATTTTATTTTATTTTATTTTATTTTATTTTATTTTATTTTATTTTATTTTATTTTATTTTATTTTATTTTATTTTATTTTATTTTATTTTATTTTATTTTATTTTATTTTATTTTATTTTATTTTATTTTATTTTATTTTATTTTATTTTATTTTATTTTATTTTATTTTATTTTATTTTATTTTATTTTATTTTATTTTATTTTATTTTATTTTATTTTATTTTATTTTATTTTATTTTATTTTATTTTATTTTATTTTATTTTATTTTATTTTATTTTATTTTATTTTATTTTATTTTATTTTATTTTATTTTATTTTATTTTATTTTATTTTATTTTATTTTATTTTATTTTATTTTATTTTATTTTATTTTATTTTATTTTATTTTATTTTATTTTATTTTATTTTATTTTATTTTATTTTATTTTATTTTATTTTATTTTATTTTATTTTATTTTATTTTATTTTATTTTATTTTATTTTATTTTATTTTATTTTATTTTATTTTATTTTATTTTATTTAATATAATTTAATTTTATTTTTGTTTGTTAAGTAGTTATGGTAGCACGAAATAACATATTTACCTACAAATTACACATTTATGAATACTAGAGTTCGCCCAGTGGTTGAAATTCAACCACAAAACCTTATTTTATTTTCCTACCTTTTTGCTATTTCTTAAATTTGCCTTTCTTTTCCATATTTTGTATATTTTTGGTTTCTATACATTCCTATTCATTTTGCCTTTCCCTCCCTCTTTACATCATTCAGTAATATAGTTTCAGTGTTGATAATTATTTATTCTTCTTAGGTCGTCTTCATACGTATTTCTTTCCTTTCCTTTCCTTAGCATTAATTTGCTTTTATTTCCTTTCCTTTCCTCTCCTTTCATCTCAATTTATTCTCTTTGCTTTTCCTTCCTTCTCTTCCCTTTTATTTCCTTTCCTTATCTTCTCCTTTCTTTTCCTTTTCTTTCCTTTTCTCTTCTTTCATTTCATTTTATTTCCCTTCTTTCTTTCTTTCTTTTTTGTTCTTTTTTGTTCTTCTCTGTTCTTTTTCTTTCTTTTCGTTTCTTTTATATTCTTACCTGATCCTTCTTTCCATTTCCATTACATTATTTTTTTCCTTTTATTTTCTTTTTCTTTCCTTTTCTTTCGTTTCCGTTGCTTTAGTTTCCTTTCATTTTATATCTTTTTTTTTCATTTCATTTCTTTTCTTTTATTTTTTTCTTACCTTTATTTTCTTTCACTTTTTTTCTTAAATTTCCCTTCCTGTCATTTCGTTTCCTTACCTTTCCTTTCCTACCGTTTCCTTATTTTCTTTTGTTCCTTTCCGCAACTCCTTTGCTTTTCTTTTTCTTTTATTCCTTTCCTTAACTTATTTTTTTTAGCTTTTCATTACCTTTCTTTCCTTTATTTTTCTTTCTTTTTATTTTCATTTAATTTTCATACCTTCTTCCTCGCTACATTTTCTTTCCCTTCTTTTTTCTTCTTTCCTTTCTTTGTCTTTCTCCTTTTGCTTTTCTTTTCCACTGCTTTACCTACATTACATTTCCTTTCTTCCCTACCTTTTTTCTTTTCCATTCCTTTCCTTTCCCTTTGATTTTTCTGTCATACTTTCCGTTCCATACCTTAACTTACCTTAATTATCCTTTTATCCATCCCTTTCCTTTCCTATTATTTTCTTAATTTAATATTTTATTTATTTCATTTTGTTTCATTTTTATTTATTTTATATTATTCCCTTTCATTTCATTTCCAACAAATTTTATTTTTTTAATTTCAATCACTTTTCTATTTCATGTGGGTGTGTAAGCGCATGCAATCATAATCTCCTGGAATTCTCCAGGCCGCGAATTGCATTGTAAATACCGCAAATTGCATATTCTCATAACATTGAAGCTGAGATTGGGAAATGTATGTATGTAAACAATGGCAGATTGAGAAATATTTTGATGCGACGGTGGAGAGGTACCTGCATATGATTGTTAATAAATGTACTTAATATTTATAGTTAATTTTATTGTTTACTTCACTATGCATAGTTTTGCGTTAAGATAAGGTGCAGGGTAGATGCGAAAACAGTTTTTGCTTCGTCTACAAGCTAAGCGAAAAAAATAAATTTCTCAACCCACCCTAGTACATATTAAAACTTGATACAATTTCTATTGTTATTTGATATTCTCGTATTTTTTTTATTTTCAATTTACTATATTCATGTAGTATCGCTTACTTATTTTATTATAGGTATTATGACCGACCACCACTGTTGACTTGTTTTTGTGGCTTTATTGTTTTCGTACGCTACGTGGCTGCTGTTCAATAACACTCTGGTGGTTCGATACACTCATAAAAGAATTGTGTTTGTTAGCTGCCCGTGCAAATATCACAATTTGCTCTTCAACACCTTTTGCTACTCACCAACGATTTTTTGATTATTCTCTTCGATTGCATTGCATTGTAGTTACATTCCATTATCAATATTGCGTTCAGTATGTTACCCACTACTACAAATTTGTTTTTGTTGTTATTTGTACACGACCATTTGTGTGCGCAGAATAATATTGGTGTAGCACGTGTTGAGGTGGAAGTAAAGAGATGTACTGGAAATTGAATAAAAAAATACAGAGCGCAAAGCAAAAAACAAGATTTGGCAAAATGAAGTTTTGTTTCGTCAATGATGCTTAGTAGAGTGTTCAATATTTAAAGAAAGGACACAGTAGTTGGTGAAAAAAATATTATATAGTTATACAGAAATTATCAAAATATCCCGAACACAGTCCCTTCCCCCCTGGCTTCGCCCATGAACTTAACAAATTATTGTATATCTGATAGAATAATGAAATAAATGAGCTTGCAGTTTCTACAATACTACACCAAATATATAATAATACACCAAATATTAACTTCACCGAAAATACTTCTCCGATAATCGATTTGCGCACATGGCGTATACGTAAAGTACCATATCTCTTTGCAAAATATTTGCTTTTGTTTTGGCTGTCTGTTTTCTTCTATTCCCAACTTATCACTTTCTCGCATTGCTTTGTATCTTGCGTTTACGTTGATATGTATCGAAATTGATTTTGGTAATATCAACGTATTGTTTCACTTTGCTTATGTTGTGTAGATATTATTGCTGCTTTGTATTTGCTCTCAGTTCACTGGCTGATTTTCTCGATAGCGTAATTGATTATTTTTTGTTATTTGCTTCACTTTTATTACTGTAAGTTATCTTTGAGCGAAGCATAGTATCCCAAATCAAAACAAATAAAGACGAGAACGTGCCGAGATTGCTTAATATTTACTTGCTTTATCAAAGTTGGTGACCACAGCAAATAAAAAGTAGAGTACCAGCTTATATTTATTTTTCTTAAAATAATTTAAACCTTCGTTAAGTAAAACATAAAAGCTTTTAGGCACCTTTTTATGGTTGAATTTTCTAAGAAACTGAACCTAGCCTCAATTTTTTACTTACACAATTTATACTTAACTTTTTTGTACTTTACTTCTTTTCTTAGTTCATGCCCAGTTTTAGTTTTATTAAATTTTATTTTATGAAACTTTGTTTGGCTTAATTTTTTTTGTTTTACTAAATTTTTATTTAGTTTATTATTTTTTTTTTTTCAATTAATGATATTTTTTTAAGCTTACTTTCTTTTATTGTATTTTATTTTAGTTTATTTATTTTTGATTTTAATTTAATTTTACTTTACTTTCTGTTATTATTATTTTTTTATTTTATTTTATTTTGTTTTATCTTATTTTAGTTTATTTTACATAAATTGACTTAAGTTTATCTAATTTCGTTTTACTTTTTTTTACTTTATTTTCTTTTGTTTTACTTTGGTTTTTATTTTATTTTTATGTTTTTTATTTTATTTTATTTTAATATATTTTGTTTTATTTTATTTTATTTTTTTTTTTTATTTTATTTTATTTTATTTTATTTTATTTTATTTTATTCTATTTTATTTTATTTTATTTTATTTTATTTTATTTTATTTTATTTTATTTTATTTTATTTTATTTCATTTTATTTTATTTTATTCTTTTTTATTTTATTTTATTCTTTTTTATTTTATTTTATTTTAAAGTTAGAATTTTTGGCGACCTTTTTTGCTTAAATATGTATTTTTGCTGGCTCGAGGTCCGTGTTTAATAAGAAAAAACACATTTGGTTTTATTTTTCAAATACCGATATATTTCGATTGCACTACGGCTATCATCTTCTGGGTAGAAACAAATTTATTAACACGTCTGTTCCGTGTGACGTGGAGTATGGTAGAAGATGATAGCCGTAGTGCAATCGAAATATATCGGTATTTGAAAAATAAAACCAAATGTGTTTTTTCTTATTAAACACGGACCTCGAGCCAGCAAAAATACATATTTATTTTATTTTATTTTACTTTATTTTATTTTTTTTTATTTTATTTTATTTTATTTTATTTTATTTTATTTTATTTTATTTTATTTTATTTTATTTTATTTTATTTTATTTTATTTTATTTTATTTTATTTTATTTTATTTTATTTTATTTTATTTTATTTTATTTTATTTTATTTTATTTTATTTTATTTTATTTTATTTTATTTTATTTTATTTTATTTTATTTTATTTTATTTTATTTTATTTTATTTTATTTTATTTTATTTTATTTTATTTTATTTTATTTTATTTTATTTTATTTTATTTTATTTTATTTTATTTTATTTTATTTTATTTTATTTTATTTTATTTTATTTTATTTTATTTTATTTTATTTTATTTTATTTTATTTTATTTTATTTTATTTTATTTTATTTGTTTTAATAATATTTTCGGGAAAATCGTTGTTTCTTAATAAATCTCTTATCTCCTTCTTTATTTCTGTGTGGTAAGTGTCATTGAATATTTGTAGCATTCTTCGTATACAGCCCATTGCTGTATTCATTATCATCGTCTTAGGGTATTTCGAGTAATAATTGATGATTCGTCCTGTAGATGTTGGTTTCTTATACCAGTTTAACTTCAATATATTTCCTTGTCGAATTATTATTGTGTCAAGATAAGGAAGTTTTCTGTCGTCCTCTAGCTCTATTGCGAATTTTATGTTTTTGTCAAAAGAATTTAGCGCGTCAAGTGTGTTTTGTACCTCGTTTTCATTAATAATCGCAAATAGGTCGTCGACGTATTTGGGTAATACCCTTGGTTTTCGCGTTAATTTTTTAACTGTGATTCCTAGTAGCTCCTCCATAACAATATCCGCTATTACTGGTGATGTCGGTGATCCCATTGGTAATCCTTTCAGCTGCGTGTATATTAAATCATTAAATTTGAAATATCGGTTTTCCTCGATACAAAACTTTAAAACTTCCATAAATATTTTCTTTGGGATTTTTGTATGCTCTTCTATTGTCGTCCATTTTTTATTTATAATGTCAAGTGTTAGTTGTGTTGATATGCTAGGAAATAGGGAAACTACGTCAAAAGATATTAGCTTTTCATTGTCACTAATGGAAGTATTATTTATCCTTTCTTTGAAATCTAATGTATTTATACCGTTGTAGATTGAGCTAGACGTTATATTTTTCAGAATATCCGCAATGTATTTACATAAGCTGTGAGCTGGTATTTATTTTTTTTTTTTTTACAAAGAAACACATATAAATTCTAACTCACTAACCATAAATTGAACGTGCAACAGTAACTCATAATTTTCAATTATAACTTTAATCTGCCCTAGATTCCTTAACTGCATTAAACTTTTCGAAATCTCATCTCATACACACCATGCCACACAATCACTGCAACATCTTATTTAGCCTAAAGATTTCATATCTGCAACCTTAATAACTTTGCACAAAATGCAAAGCAGCAGCAGCGTCGCTTTTTACCAGGAAGCTAAAATAAATATAATTTTCTAAATGGCATACACTCTCACCTCACATCTGAGTAGTCGTGGACGCGCTACTTGTATAGCACTTTAACGCAGTCCCTCTTCTACTTAGCATCTTACGAGGCGTCTTTAAGTATTACGCCTACACCTCGTGATTTTGCTCGTATTCAAGTAGTTACGTATCGGTGCCGCATCGCTCTACTTGTTTATGGAGAAATAATTTTCCACTTGCCACTATCGATGCTGTCAGAGGAGTTTGCATGTTGCCCTCTTGGCTTGTTGGGGCGCTACATTTATTGCAATTGTTGTTAGGTGTCTCGTTGCTGTCATGCTATTGTGACTCGTTTCTTTGCGCTACTCAAGGCATTCAAGTGGTAACACAGCTACAGCTTCACATTGAATGCGCAAGAGAAGGCTGTTGTGCTGAAGGTTGTTATAAGTGTGTATGTATGTAGGTATGTATGCGAAATTGTTGTGTCGCAGTCAAGTGGGATCACAATTTGCTCTGTTAAATATTGTATTAAACAAAATAAATGCAATTTCTGGCTTCCACTTTTTACCGCCACTTTACATACAATATATCTTATATGATATAAAGTCTGCAGATGCTTTATTGCTTTTTACTATGCTACGTAATAAGGCCCATGCAACTCAAAAGCAACCTTCTTCTCCGTTTCCTTCATTACGCCTTGTGCCTTATTTGCAATATTTCATCTCAACATTTTATTATTGCTTTACCCCTCTTCAAACTGGCTTCTGCATCGCTCGTCGTCACCACATCTCTTTCTAGCATACACACTAACGATTATATACATACCTTTTATCCCATTTTATTTTACTTGCACATGCTTCTACTTTTTCTCTGACAATTTATTCAATTTAATACCCAAACGCGTGCACAATTGCCACAAGGATATATGAAAATCGATAACGTGTCTAATAAGATGAAAGTGTGCCAGATAAGCGATATACGCTTAAGGCTTAACAAAAAATAGGCATACAGTCAGTGCTATACGAAATAAGAGAGCTTAACAGATTTGCTCTAACGACTGAAATGTTACGTATACGCCCAGTGGTATCAGCAGCTGCCTATATGGTGGTGTGTATGATGGTTTGTGGTGTGTAGGTGAATTTCTAATTTTGCTTTAATGTTTGCTCAACTACTTTGCAACAAATGTGTGTAGATACATATAAAGAATGATGTTTATGCTCATCTGTTTATGTATGTGTGTATAATATTTTCTTATTTTTTTGTGACATATTAAATTTGCGATTTTACGATAAAGCTACTAAAACAGTAGGTGCTTATTAGCTTTTAGTTTAGACTGATTAAATTTGGGCTTTGCATGCGTAAAATTTGTCAAGAAATTTAGTTTGATACTAAAAGAGATATAAAACTAATTATAAGTATATCTGTGACAAGAATTAAAAACAACTAAAACAGAATTAAGATGAAATTGAGAAATTAAAAATTGAGATTTGTTGGTGCATAAAGTAAACAGCCAAAGTATGAACTAAATATTGCTGAAAAAGTTGTTTCTAAAAATATTTATTTTCTTTTAATAAAATTATGTATCTAATAAAAAAAAATTAAATTAAATAATTGAATAGAGTAAAATAAAAAAATGTATGTAATAATAAATAAGATACAAAAAATAAAAGATTATGTAAAAAATAGATAAATAAAAAAATATCTAAAAAATTAGTTAATGGAAAGAAGTAGAATATAATGGAATGAAGTAAAAAAAAATTAAGTCAAAATAAAAAAAAAATGAAAAAGGTAAAAAAAATTTAAATAAAAACAATATAAAAAATAGAAGAAAAAACAATAAATAAATTAAATAATGGAATGGAGTAAAATAAAAAAATAAAATAAAATAAAATAAAATTGAATAAAGTAAAATAAAAATGAACAAGTAGGTAAATCTAAGTTCGGGTGAAACTAACACTAAATACCCAGTTGTAGTTTTCAGAATGGGATAACAATGATAAAGGCCCTTGGGGGACGTACCTAAACGTTAATCTCATAACTTTAAACGATCTAAACTTGTATATGTGTATGTATTTTGGTATATTGTATTTTAAGGGCTCAGAACCAAAAGGATCTAAGTGAAATTTTTAAATTGAGTTATACCCATATTTGTATAGTTAAATATTTGTTGACAATGCGATCCAAGCCATTTTGGACCAAGAACATGCAGAGTTTTTTCAGGTATGCAGTTTTGTAACCCGTTTAATTTTAGTCTAACAAAGTGCTAAACTTAAGTTCGTAGGAAGTCTCGCTGATTTTTGGCAATTTTTTTTCTGAATCCAAGCGCACTTAGACTCTTCTGGTTCCAAAAATTGATTGCTCGACCAAGAGAACATGTTTCGTTTCACGTATTGCCGGTTCTGCGAGAACGGTATCTGTACCTGTACAATACCCTTCGTACCGAAACGACCCGGGTTTTTTTTTTTTTTATAATGACTCGGCCAAGAGCAATACATTTCGAAGTGACCCTGTCTAACGCGTCACGATTCCCTCACCTATTGTCATCCCCGGAACAGCCCCTTGCAGCACGGCTGCTCCTTATTCTCTTGATCCGGGCTGGCATTGAGCCAAATCCTGGCCCAAGAGAATGGTTCTGCTGCGTTTGTCGGAAGAAAATATATACAAGACGATCACACTCAGTACAGTGTGCATCATGCAAAGGTTGGTTGCACAAATCTAGTTGCTCCGGACTAGATCCGAAAACACATCGGCCCATTAGTTTCTATAAAAATTTTGTGGCGCCCTGCTGTTCACGTCGTAGGACGTCCCGTGGCAAGCGACGTTCATATGTTGCTTTATCGCCCTCTAATAATAATCAAGTCTCCACGACCTGCAATAATTATATTGCCCAGCAGAATATATGTGTTCCCGGCTGTAGCTTACTTCCTAGTGCATCAACAGCACAAGCACCCACTCATGGCTACTTTCTTCGTAGCACATCAGTTGATGCTTGTAGCACTTCTGAGCTTCAGCCCCCGTCTCTAAACTCTTTAATAACTTCTTCCGGCACTAGCACGAATGAAAGTCAAGTCCATCAACTTCTGGTCCCTCACTCTTCGTGCACTGTATGTCGGCACAGGATATATGCGTCTGTGGCATCGGTCAAGTGCAACTCCTGCCTAGGCCTGTGTCACCTACGCATATGTTCTGGGCTCGCAAACAGAAATCTCTGGACTGATGTGTTTGTCGCGCCTTGCTGTCGAGTTGTGCAGCCCTCAACGCCGACGGATGTACACTCATCTAATAGTGAACGAATTCCGCCGGCTTCAGGACTGCAACGGAGATCAATATCGCGACATAACCTACCATCATCTAGGCGAACACATCAGTCTTTAACTCCCAGAGTGGCCATGGCCTCTCCTTCGCAATTTAAATTGTTGCAATTTAACTGCAACGGCTTGACCGGCAAGATTGCGGAGATAACCACATTTATGCAGCTACATAAAATCAAAATTGCTGCAATCCAGGAGACAAAACTTGGCCCCCACTCGAATCTCCGAGCGAGTGGAGGCTACCACGTACTCCGGCATGATCGTACAGACGGCGGAGGTGGTCTCGCGTTCCTTGTACACCATACGGTGCAGTATAGGGAATTTGATATCAACACTGACCAAAGTGACTTACCTTTAGAGTGTCAAGGTATAGTTATACAAGCTGGTGGCGTTGATCTCGAGCTAATCAATATATACATTCCTCCCGTCACCTGCTGCCCCAGAAGTTATCGTCCTGACCTTAGGGCGTTTCTTTGTGGCGATAACCGTATCATCATGGGCGATTTTAATGCCCATCATGATATGTGGCATTCACACCTTTCGGTGGACGGCAGAGGACGGGAATTAGCCGAGCAAATTGATAACTCCTCTTTCTGTACTGTGAACGGAGACTCCTCAACTAGGATGGCTGTTAACTGCAGTAGCTCCCCGGACCTAACTATTGTTAGCCCGGGGTTAATTAACAGCATCAACTGGCAACCTATGGTGGCCCTGTCATCCGACCACCTGCCTATCATCCTGTCTGTCGATCGTGCCACGGATTTTATCACGTCGGAGAAACGAACTTACGTGAATTTCAAAAAGGCCAATTGGGTCGGCTTTTTGGAATTCACGGAGAGCTTCTTTGGTGATCTTCCCATTCCCACTGACGTACACGTTGGCGAGCGCAACATACGTGAGGTCATTAAAAAGGCTACAGCCCGTTTCATACCAGCTGGTAGGATAAAAGATATTAGGCCTAACTTCCCAGCTGAGGCCGCAGCCTTGGCCAACGAACGTGACCTCATACGCAACATCGATCCATCTGACCCACAGATCGGTGATCTCAACGTGGAAATCAGAAGGCTGGTTAACGAACACAAACAAACCAAATGGGAGGAGCACCTCAGGTCTTGTAACCTCTCTACCGGTGTTGGGAAATTATGGTCCACCGTCAAGTCCTTGTCGAATCCTTCGGGTCCACCAAAAAATGTCGACATCACCTTTGGTGACAAGACAATAAATGACCCCAGGAAATGTGCACAGGCTTTTTGTCGACAATATGTCCCACACCCTGCGCAAGACAGGGCTAGACGTGGAATCTTCAGGCGTGCGCATAAACACAAAAACTATGCCCCCGTTCCCATCACCGCTACAGAGGTTCAAGAGGCCATCCGGAAGGCCAAAAACTCCAAAGCCATCGGCCCTGATGGCATAGCCATGGTGCATCTAAAACACATCGGCCTAGAGGGAGTCAAATATTTAACGGCCGTCTTCAATTTGTCTCTGATCACAGCTGTCATACCCGACAAATGGAAGCAGGCAACTGTGATCCCACTACTAAAGCCTGGTAAGCCAGCTAACGTTGGGGAGTCATATCGCCCGATATCACTCCTCTCGCCAGTAGTAAAGACACTAGAGGCGGTCCTACTCCCGCTCTACACATCACACTTGAGGTTAGCCGAGCACCAACATGGCTTCAGGAAAGGTAGGAGCACAACATCTGCTCTAAATGTCATAAACACTCAGATAACTGACGGTCTTAATCAAAATAGGCCTAATGACAGGACGGTTCTAGTTGCACTTGATTTGAGTCAAGCTTTTGACACAGTAAATCATGGGCAACTTGTAGCTGATTTGGAAGACTCGTCACTCCCCCCCTGTCTAAAGCGTTGGACGCCAATTATCTCAGTGGTCGTCGGTCGTCTGTTGTATTTAGAAACAAAAAATCTAAAGCCAGGAAGATAAAACAAGGGGTACCACAGGGTGGTGTCCTCTCCCCGTTATTGTTTAACTTCTATATTTCGAAGCTTCCTCCTCCACCAGAAGAAGTTACGATTGTTTCTTACGCAGACGATTGCACGATATTGGCAACTGGTACTTCCGTTGATGAGCTGTGCTCCAAAATAAATGGTTATCTCCCCTCTCTAGTCGAGTTCTTCACTGCCCGAACCTTGACATTGTCGCCAACAAAGTCTTCGGCGACCTTATTCACGACGTGGACGGCGCAGGTTGGCATGGAATTAGAAATCTATGTAGGTGATCATAAAATACCTACTGTCGCTCACCCAAAAATTTTAGGAGTGACTTTTGACACCATGCACACTTTCGCTGCCCATTCAGCTGCAATTGTCTCAAAATTACAGAGCCGCAACAAAATCCTCAAGTCACTAGCCGGCAGTACTTGGGGTAAAGACAAAGAAACGTTGTTGGTAACGTACAAGGCAATTGGTCGGCCGATCCTGAACTATGCGTCGCCGATATGGTCGCCGGGGCTTGCAGACGGAATCAGCTTCAGGCCTGTCAAAACACCGCGCTCAGAACCGCTACGGGGTGCGTCCTTATGTCACCTATATCTCATATACATAATGAGGTGGAAATGCTTCCAGTTAGGGAGCATAATGAAATGCTAAACAAGCAGTACCTACTGAACTGCTGTAAACCACAGCATCCCGGTAGACAACTGCTTGAACTCATTCCGCCTCCTAGGACCATAAGGTCGCATCTACGTAAACATTTTGATGAGATCCGTCACTATATAACAACGTCGTTTGATCTACAGGTGCACAAACAGGCCTTGGGGCATATCCATACAACGTCTGTTGGCCATTACTCTGCGCTCTGTCCGCTAAGCAATGTCTTACATGCCGCAACACCTGGCATTTCTGAAGAGGAGCGTCATCTTCCTCGAGAGACAAGGGTCACTCTGGCTCAATTACGCTCTGGATATTGTAGTAGGTTAAACTCCTACATATCTAGACTGAACTCTGATGTGCCGAATGTATGTCCGGCATGCGGCTCGTCCCCCCACAATACCAATCACTTATTTTCTTGCTCATTTGAGCCCACTCTTCTAACACCCATCTCTCTTTGGTCCAATCCTATTGAAACTGCTAGTTTCCTTGGACTCCCGTTAGAAGATATTGATGACAATTAGGTTAAGGAAAAATACGCGTTGGGCATATCGCCCGATATCACTCCTCTCGCCAGTAGTAAAGACACTAGAGGCGGTCCTACTCCCGCTCTACACATCACACTTGAGGTTAGCCGAGCACCAACATGGCTTCAGGAAAGGTAGGAGCACAACATCTGCTCTAAATGTCATAAACACTCAGATAACTGACGGTCTTAATCAAAATAGGCCTAATGACAGGACGGTTCTAGTTGCACTTGATTTGAGTCAAGCTTTTGACACAGTAAATCATGGGCAACTTGTAGCTGATTTGGAAGACTCGTCACTCCCCCCCTGTCTAAAGCGTTGGACCGCCAATTATCTCAGTGGTCGTCGGTCGTCTGTTGTATTTAGAAACAAAAAATCTAAAGCCAGGAAGATAAAACAAGGGGTACCACAGGGTGGTGTCCTCTCCCCGTTATTGTTTAACTTCTATATTTCGAAGCTTCCTCCTCCACCAGAAGAAGTTACGATTGTTTCTTACGCAGACGATTGCACGATATTGGCAACTGGTACTTCCGTTGATGAGCTGTGCTCCAAAATAAATGGTTATCTCCCCTCTCTAGTCGAGTTCTTCACTGCCCGAACCTTGACATTGTCGCCAACAAAGTCTTCGGCGACCTTATTCACGACGTGGACGGCGCAGGTTGGCATGGAATTAGAAATCTATGTAGGTGATCATAAAATACCTACTGTCGCTCACCCAAAAATTTTAGGAGTGACTTTTGACACCATGCACACTTTCGCTGCCCATTCAGCTGCAATTGTCTCAAAATTACAGAGCCGCAACAAAATCCTCAAGTCACTAGCCGGCAGTACTTGGGGTAAAGACAAAGAAACGTTGTTGGTAACGTACAAGGCAATTGGTCGGCCGATCCTGAACTATGCGTCGCCGATATGGTCGCCGGGGCTTGCAAACGTTCACTGGAATCAGCTTCAGGCCTGTCAAAACACCGCGCTCAGAACCGCTACGGGGTGCGTCCTTATGTCACCTATATCTCATATACATAATGAGGTGGAAATGCTTCCAGTTAGGGAGCATAATGAAATGCTAAACAAGCAGTACCTACTGAACTGCTGTAAACCACAGCATCCCGGTAGACAACTGCTTGAACTCATTCCGCCTCCTAGGACCATAAGGTCGCATCTACGTAAACATTTTGATGAGATCCGTCACTATATAACAACGCCGTTTGATCTACAGGTGCACAAACAGGCCTTGGGGCATATCCATACAACGTCTGTTGGCCATTACTCTGCGCTCTGTCCGCTAAACAATGTCTTACATGCCGCAACACCTGGCATTTCTGAAGAGGAGCGTCATCTTCCTCGAGAGACAAGGGTCACTCTGGCTCAATTACGCTCTGGATATTGTAGTAGGTTAAACTCCTACATATCTAGACTGAACCCTGATGTGCCGAATGTATGTCCGGCATGCGGCTCGTCCCCCCACAATACCAATCACTTATTTTCTTGCTCATTTGAGCCCACTCTTCTAACACCCATCTCTCTTTGGTCCAATCCTATTGAAACTGCTAGTTTCCTTGGACTCCCGTTAGAAGATATTGATGACAATTAGGTTAAGGAAAAATACGCGTTGGGCAGGACTACACATCGTTACAACAACAACAACATGTAGATTTTTTTCGAGTATGCAGTTTGCAGTTGGGAGAGACGGCCTACCCGCCGAGCTGTTCAAACACGGAGGCAAAGAGCTGGTAAAAAGCATGCATCAGCTCTTATGCAGAATATGGTCAGATGAGTGCATGCCTCCAGATTGGAATTTAAGTGTGCTCTGCCCAATCCACAAGAAAGGCGATCCCGCTAACCACACCAACTACCGCGGAATCAGTCTTCTTAATATCGCATATAAGGTTCTTTCTTGCTTATTGTGTGAAAGACTGAAGCCCATCGTAGACAAACTGATTGGACCTTATCAGTGTGGCTTTAGACCTGGTAAGTAATCGACCAGATTTTCACGATACGCCAAATCCTGGAGAAGACCCATGATAAAAGAATCGAGAGATGGTGAGTCTCTTTGTCGATTTTAAAGCCGCTTTTGACAGCGCAAAAAGGAGTTGCCTGTATGCCGCCATGTCTGCATTTAACTTCCCTGCAAAGCTTATACGGCTTTGCCAAATGACGTTGAGCAAAACCAACAGCTCCGTCAGAATCGGGAAGGACTTCTCTGAGCCATTTGAAACCAAACGCGGCTTCAGACAGGGTGACTCCCTTTCGTGCGATTTCTTTAACCTGATGCTGGAGAAGATAATTCGAGCAGCAGAGCTAAACCGCAATGGCACAATCTTTTACAAGAGCGTTCAATTACTGGCGTATGCCGACGATATTGATATCCGTAAGCGCTGCTTTCTCTGGGTTGGATAAGGAAGCGAAAAAAGTGGGTCTTGCGGTGAACGAGGACAAGACGAAGTATCTGCTGTCATCAAAGAAAGAATCGGCGCACCTGCGCCTTGGCAGCCAAGTCACCGTTGATAGCTACAAGTTTGAAACGGTGAGAGACTTCGTCTATTTGGGAACCAGCATTAACACCGAAAATAATATCAGTCTAGAAATCCAACGGAGAATCACTCTTGCCAACAAGTGTTACTTTGGACTAAGTAGGCAATTGAGAAGTAAAGTCCTCTCTCGACAAACAAAGATCACGCACTATAAGTCTCTCATCATACTAGTCCTGATGTACGGCTCGGACTCATGGACAGTGTCAAGAGAAGATGAGACGGCCCTTGGAGTATTTGAGAGAAAAGTTCTCCGGAAGATTTATGGTCCTTCCCGTGATGCCAACGGCGAGTATCGAAGGAAATTTAACGATGAGCTGTACGAGATTTACGCAGACCTGTCCATAGTTCAGCGGATTAAAGCCCAAAGGCTCCGCTGGCTGGGTCATGTTATGCGAATGGACAAAGAAGCACCAGCACAGAAAGTTTTCCTATCGACACCCGAATTCGGCAGCAGAGGAAGGGGGAGACCTCGGCTGAGATGGAAACAACAGGTGGAGGATGACTTGAACAAAATCGCCTAGGCGGTTAAGCGTCATTATGACGCAAGCCAAGATTAGATTAGATGCAGTTTTGTAGCCCCTTTAATTTTAGTCTGACAAAGTGCTAAACTTAAGTCCGTGGGAAGTCTCGCTGATTTTTGACAATTCTTTTTCTGCATCCACAAAATTCTAAATGTTCTTTTGGCCGAGCAATCAACGTTCGAAATTTCATTGCAATAATTTTTTGGAAATTTACACTTATTTTCCATCTGCAGTAAGCATAATTTGAATTAGTTGACTAACGTGCATTCATTTAGACAGGAATCATTTCGAACGCATTTACCCAGAATTTACAATAAGTAATTTACTTTAATCTTAATTATCTCAATTCAACGTCGATGTTACTTAGATTATTTTGGTTCTAGGCCCTTCATTTGTATATATCCGCACTATCTCGGGAACCGCTTGACCGATTTGGTGAATATAAATAGTATGATTGATTCTAAGACTATCCACTTGGAGCTGGGACGGTTTACCGGGTTGCCACCTATTTAAATTTTTTTAAATTATGGAGCAAGATATATCAATATGGGTATCAAATGAAAGGTATTTTTGGCGACATACCAACCAAAACATTTTCAAGTAGGGTTGCCCCCTAGGGTTGCCACCTTACCGAAATATATTTGTATATCCGGTACTATCTCGGGAACAGCTTGACTGATTTGGATGAAATTTGGAGATATATAGTATGATTGATTCTAAGATTATCCACTTGGGGGTTGCCACTTGGGCGGTGTACAGGGTTGACACCTATCTCAATATTTTTAAGTTATGGAGCGAGATATGCCAATATGGGTATCAAATGACGGTCATGCCTAAACCAACTCCTCTTTTCAACCTAAGAACATTCATATATGGAACTCTATATCTATCTCGATTATTTTGTACCGTTACGTAGTACCGTTATGTGTGAAAAATTATACATAATACCCTTGCACTAGTACCAGGTATAGAAAGACGCCTAGGCTGGGTATGAAAAGACGACTTGAAAGCAAATGACATCAAACTTGTTACGCGTTAACGCCATCAATGCAGCTATCACGAAACTGGTGCTGTGGTGATGAGGTGATGCCTACAACAATTGCAATGAAAGCAAGTCCATTGTAGGTCGCAATGAAATTGAGCTGCATGAAAATTAGAACTGCGTTTGTATATGACATCGTGGGTGAGCTTGTGGGAATTAGTTTTTGCATGCCGAATGGTAATGACAAATTTGATAACGAATGTTAAGAGCAACAATTGTTGATGATGTCGTTTTCATTGTGCTGAAGTAGAACGGTTAGCAGCTATGGTAACCAATGAGCTTAAGTGCGTGCGGCAATATGCAGTGCATAGGGAGACGCTCCCCCGGTGAAATTCAATTGATGCTTGCCAAATATCAAATACAGACAAACAGACATACACCACAGCATCAGCAAACCGTGGCTCAATTTTAATTCAATTGCATTCAATTGTCAAGCTGAGCTTACTATTCGTACATACGTGTGCTCTCACTCCAGTACATACATATGTGGGCGTCATATTTTGTGCGAACGTTGTGCTCTGCAAGCTCTAGGGTTTTCGACACACTTACGCATATACCATGAAATTTCCCATTTTCGATTCATTACATTTCATATGCCAACTGTTGTTGTAGTTGTTATTTCTCTTCGCAAATATCTATTGTTATCGATGTTAATGGCATCATACGCAACTCATTCATTTAGTTGTCCCCCTTTTCTCATCGACATTCACGCAATGATTGTGCCTCGTTTTTTTTTTGTTTCGCAGCTACATACGATGATACCTTAATTTAGCGTCTGACAAGAGCTTTATATGCTGTCATGAAATTTTGCGCCCTAAAAGCTGCATTAATATTCAATGAGTGTTGACATGAGTTTTGTGTGACGCGCTTTGATGATGCTGATGACGCCATTAAACCCATTTTCATTTTGTGCGAATTGAAACTTGTTAATGCCAATGATCTTATGTGCATATATTACACACAATCAGTGAAAGGGGGAAAATATTTATTGCTAAAATTTCGTTGCATACTTTGGGGCGCATGAGTAAAAGTTGTGGGTTAACGCTGATGGAGTGGGATTTTTTGTAAAAAGCGGGAACAATTGATTTATCTGCTGTGGCATGTGTAAATGCACATGAATTTATATTCACTATTTTTGATTCGGAATATAAGAAGCGACATTTATAGTCACATCTTCTTCAGAAATTTAGTGTGCTTCCATCTTCTTCCGATAATCGAGCTCACAGTATTTGACTGCTGAACGTAAATGTCTACCATGATGACACGGTGTACTTATGCTTGCCGGCGTCTGACAGTAATGACACTATCTTTAAATTAACTGCAGGAGTTTCTTCTATTAAACTTTATTGGATAATGCTAATGAAGTAACTAGAGGAAGTAGTTGTTTCAACACAAAATTTAGTTTGATCAACGAAAATTCTGTCAGTTTTAAAAAACTTTGTTAATTAAAAATTTAAAAAATTTAATTGAATGCAGTTACTTCAACAAAAAATTCCGTTCAAATATACAAAATCTGATCAATTTAACAGAATTTAGTCAACTTCGAAATAACCGTTTATCATCTCAGGAATAAAACCAAATTTCTTATATATTTTGCTAATCATCTCGTTCATTGCAATATTTCTACCTCTGTTTCGACAGCATTTACGTACTTTCGAATACCACAATGCAAAACGATTTAAAATTCCTTTGAGACATGTCGCATACATGCCAATATCTTTTGTAAAACAAATGTCAAATGCGTTGCAAGAATTTAAATTATCCATTATATGGTCAGACACTATCGCTATAATTGCATTAAGTACAACCAGCAATTTACAAGTTTAACAGGAAATAACGA
>CAXKVI010000002.1:124666124-124678624 GCA_964058755.1 Campiglossa producta | reverse complement strand
CTGTTCATACATACATTATTCAACACGTCTGTTTAGCTTGGCGTGTAGCTTTGTACTGTTGATCTGTTCGTGAGTAAATGACGGAACAGGTGAGCAACACCATCGGTATCAGTTCGGTAGTTAAGTCTTGTTGTTGGTGGGGTATTTATAATATGTAACATTTATTTTATTTTATTTTATTTTATTTTATTTTATTTTATTTTATTTTATTTTATTTTATTTTATTTTATTTTATTTTATTTTATTTTATTTTATTTTATTTTATTTTATTTTATTTTATTTTATTTTATTTTATTTTATTTTATTTTATTTTATTTTATTTTATTTTATTTTATTTTATTTTATTTTATTTTATTTTATTTTATTTTATTTTATTTTATTTTATTTTATTTTATTTTTTTTATTTTTTATTTTTTTTTATTTTATTTGTTTACGCGGCATAAGCTATGATTATTTCGTTCATTTCATATCTTCTGCATTACATACTAATGTAATTCGCAGATAGTTTATGGAATTTACGGAATACATAGCTTATAGCCGCTTCAACAAATGGTGGTTTTAGCACTGTACTAGCCTCCAATGCATACTTTTGGAAGGGACCAGTCCCTAAATAAATAAAATGTGGGTAAAGTGAGCAGTCATCCAGATGCCTGTCTCAGAGCCTAGTGCTGAGTGTCATTCAGCTTTTGCTGCTAACTGCAAACTTGTTAGTGCTAACGCTCACCCTCATTTAGTAACAACAATAAAATAAAATAAGTAAGGAAAGCTGTCTTCGGCTGTGCCGAAGGCTATATACCTTTCATGAATAAGCGTCACGATTTTCACTGTTCGATCCCCAGTACAGCCTGTGTCAATTTAACTATATTTACTATACACATTACACATCTTTGTTATAATTTAAAAAAAGCTTACAAAATAATAGGATCCGAGTTATCGGAACAATCGATTGTATGGAGGCTATATATTATACGTGTTCAATTGTACTGACTTACACTATACACATTACATATGTAGAAAGTACTAAAGGTGCAATATTTTACGTTCCTAACTTTTTAAATGCGGAAGTATTGGCCAAAAAACCTTATATCGTAACAACCGGTTGTATGGGGCTATATGTTATTTACCCGATCTTCTTGATTTTCCTCTACACACTACATAAATTGAAAGTACTCAAGTTGCAAAATTTTACGTTCCTAACTTTTTAATTGCAGAAGTTTTGGCCAAGAAACCGTATATCTGAACAATCGGTTGTATGGGGGCTATATGTTACATTTGCCCGATCTTGTTGATTTTCACTATATACACTACATAAATAGAAAGTACTCGAGTTGCAAAATTTTACGTTCCTAACTTTTTAATTGCAGAAGTTTTGGTCAAAAAACCTTATATCGTAACAACCGGTTGTATGGGGCTATATGTTATTTACCCGATCTTCTTAATTTTCCTCTACATATATGTTATTTACCCGATCTTCTTGATTTTCCTCTACACACTACATAAATAGAAAGTACTCGAGATGCAAAATTTTACGTTCCTAACTTTTTAATTGCAGAAGTTTTGGCCAAGAAACCGTATATCTGAACAATCGGTTGTATGGGGGCTATATGTTACATTTGCCCGATCTTGTTGATTTTCACTATATACACTACATAAATAGAAAGTACTCGAGTTGCAAAATTTTACGTTCCTAACTTTTTAATTGCAGAAGTTTTGGTCAAAAAACCTTATATCTGAACGATCGGTTGTATGGGGGCTATATGTTACATTTGCCCGATCTTGTTGATTTTCACTATATACACTACATAAATAGAAAGTACTCGAGTTGCAAAATTTTACGGTCCTAACTTTTTAATTGCAGAAGTTTTGGCCAAAAAACCTTAAATCTGAACAATCGGTTGTATGGGGGCTATATGTTACATTTGCCCGATCTTGTTGATTTTCACTATATACACTACATAAATAGAAAGTACTCGAGTTGCAAAATTTTACGTTCCTAACTGTTTAATTGCGGAAGTTTTGGCCAAAAAACCTTATATCTGAACAATCGGTTGTATGGGGGCTATATGTTATACTAGTCCGATCTTGTCAGTTCCGACAAATGATTCCTATATTACAAAATGGTGGCCACATACAAAATTTCAGCCAGATATCTCAAAAATTGAGGGACTAGTTTGCGTTCAAACAGACATTATAAAAATAATAATTATTAAAAAAATACCGGCGGCGGCGGGATTCGAACCCTGACCGCCGGAGTGTGAGTTGGGTACGTCAACCACTGTGCCACAGCTCATACTCCTTAGCCAATAACTAAATACATATAATAATAAACTACTCTCCGCCCACCATTTAACTTCAGCTTACTGCTTGCTACCCGGACTGTAAATACATCTCTCTCTCTCAATATGAAGTGGACTGTATGTATAACTCACTGCTAGTGAGGTGGCTCGAAGGACCATGATCCAACCCCCCATTCGGGATATCTCGAAACCGCACTACACGGTGGCTACACAATGCCAAATTTTCAGAGCCTTAGCGCTCGCCCTTAGACATGGTCCTTCGAGCCGGATCAAACCAGCACCTATGGCTCTTTACTAGACGACTAAGCCGTCTAGGGCGGGGAGTATGTTTACGTGGCATAAGCTATGATTATTTCGTTCATTTCATATCTTCTGCATTACATACTAATGTAGTTCGCAGATAGTTTATGGAATTTACGGAATACATAGCTAATAGCCGCTTCAACAAATGGTGGTTTTAGCAATGTGCTAGCCTTCTATGCATACTTTTGGAAGGGACCAGTCTCTAAATAAATAAAATGTGGTTAAAGTGAGCAGTCATCCAGATGCCTGTCTCCGAGCCTAGTGCTGAGTGTCATTCAGCTTTTGCTGCTAACTGCAAACTTGTTAGTGCTAACGCTCACCCTCATTTAGTAACAACAATAAAATAAAATAAATGGAATTTACAGTCACTTTTAATAAAAAATTAAAAATAAAATAAAAAAAATTAATAATTAAAAAATACCGGCGGCGACGGGATTCGAACCCTGACCGCCGGAGTGTGAGTTGGGTACGTCAACCACTGTGCCACAGCTCATACTCCTTAGCCAATAACTAAATACATATAATAATAAACTACTCTCCGCCCACCATTTAACTTCAGCTTAGACATGGTTGTTGCTATATTATATGGTTGAGGGAGTTGGCGTGGGTTGCCGGTTCGAATCCCACCTCAACCAAAGTCTTTTTATACCCAGCTGTACTTGTACACAGGGTATTATAACTTTGTTAGGATAACGGTTGGTTGTACAGGTATAAAGGAATCGAGATAGATATAGACTTCCATATATCAATATGATCAGGATCGAAAAAAAATTTGATTGAGCCATGTCCGTCCGTCTGTCCGTCCGTCCGTCCGTCCGTCCGTCCGTCTGTCCGTTAACACGATAATTTGAGCAAATAATGAGATATCTTCACCAAATTTGGCATGCGTACTTATTTGGGTTCAGAATAGATTGCTATTGAAAATGGGTAAAATCGGACCATAACCACGCCCCTTTTTCGATATCGAAAATTTCGAAAAACGTATAAAATGGGTTAATTCAATATTAGAAGCAGCTACAATGATAAAATTTGCAATATGTATTGATTTAGATGTTCTAAGGCCGATTTTATAAAAATTTTTGAAAAGGGGGCGTGGTACCGCCCACGTATATTTGAAGAAATTTTAAAATTTTGACTCTTAATAACTTCAGAACAGTTTATGCTAGTATAACGAAATTTCGTAGAGGACATACTATTGTTGTGGTAAATTCAGCTATAGAAAATAAACGAAGTCGCTTCGCGACCACGCCTACTTTTTCATAAAAGTTATATTGAAAGGAGGTGGAAATATTGAAAAGTCCATATCTAATTAACTGATTTCGCTATAATAATATAATTTGGTACATACATCAACTTTCATATTCTTTACATAATTTTTTCAAAATTTTGGAAAGTGGGCGTGGCACCGCCCACTTATGAGTCAAGCAATTTTTAAATTCGACTGCTAACAACTTCAGAACGGTGTGAGATAGATTTACGAAACTAGGTACCAGGCATGTTATGTTTATGTAGAGTACTACCACAGAAAATAAGAAAAATCGGTGAACGATCACGCCCACTTTATGTGCACAGCTGGGTATGTAATGTTCGGTTTCACCCGAACTTAGACTTCCTTACTTGTTAATTTTATTTATTTTATTATTTTTATATTCCATCAAGTCTCATGGACTGTGTTTGGTTCTTTTTAATTATTGGTATGTACCATCAAGTCTAGTGGACTGTATTAATTGGGGCGAGTACTTTGGCTCTGAGAATGCATCGGTGGCTATTCTCACTTCCTTAGAAAACCCCTCAAAATTGTTGGTGGTGAGGCATTGGCGGCTATTGGCTTACCCCATTTTGCTTGTGAGAAAGAAAGGTTAGAATATGGACATGCGTACCGTACCGTCAGCCACGGCTCCGGCAACGATCCGGAATTGGGATGGCGTAGTCCAGAGTCATTTTAATAAGCGCGGCCGATGGCTGCCATCTTAGCAAGGTATTTCGGACATAAATACCATGGAGTCTGCCCCAATTTTGGTATCGGAAAGATAAAAAAAACGCTTCCACAATGACGGGGTGAAAAGTGTAAATGTACTATAAGCTGCCGTGGAGCATCTGCCTGGGCCTTAACATCGCAAGAGTACTAGTCACCATAGATGCGATGTGGCAGCACAAAGCGGGTCAGCTGTTCGCGATCCGTTTATCACCACAATACCAGATGGGAAAAATGGGGCCAGAATCCCAATGGTCCTGCCAGATGGGGGTAAATATCCAAACCTACCCAAAATTCCCAAAATTGCTAACTGAAGTGGAACAGTACATTTACACCGCACCAAATTTGGTAAAGGAAGTGTAACAGTACATTTACACCCCACCAAATTTGATAAAGGTGGTGTAATAGTACATTTACACCGCAACAAATTTGGTAAATTAAGCGAAAAAAATGCCCAAAAAGGCCCAAAAACACCCATGAATCAACGGTCAAATAGTTCACTGGAAACGCCGAGGAAACTCGGAGTTTACTAAGCCTGCGTCCCTCCTGGCTGGTGTCAAATGTGCAACACCAAGGAGCACAGATTGCGGGATTGTCAAAATTTCCGAAGGCTGTTCACACAAGACAGAATAACCTTTATTAAGGAAAAAAGGTCTTGCCTTAACTGTTTGTCAGACAAACACTCCGTGACACGATGCCCTCATCCGTTTAATTGTGCCTTGTGTCACTTGAGGCACAACACCTTACTCCACCTGCCAACAGCACAACCCCAAGGAAACCACCAAAGTTGGAACCGGAACACCAACTCCAACAATCAAAGTCGGAAGCGAAACACCAACACAAATAATCGAAGTTGGAACCGCAACTCCAACGATGATAGGCCCTCAACTTCGCAACAGGCTAGGGCAAGGCTTGAGTCTGCAAATAGGAACGAAAATGTTAATAATGTTTCTACATTACATGCCAATACAACTAAAGGGGTATTGTTGGGAACCGCACGCATTAAGATCCACTATAATGGAGTGGATTTCTCGGCCAGAGCACTTATTGACTCCGGCTCTGAGTGCTCTTTCATAACTGAAAGACTGAAAAGGAGAATAAACCTGCCATCTAAACGCCTGAACATCCAAGTGTCAGGCATAAACAATACGCTGTCCGCGCAGGTAACAGAGTCGTGCTCTATTACAATAGGATCCCTCATCGACCCATTAGTTAGCATTGATACAATGGTCCTAGTCCTACCACAACTTACAGGGGACCTTCCGACTTGTCATGTCAGTGCATTGACCCAGCAAGTGTTCCCTGACTTGATTCTAGCGGATAAGAGGTTCTTCGTTAACGAACCAGTCGACCTCATCCTAGGAGGCGACATATATGCAAAAATAATATTGAACGGTATAAGGAAGAACGTGATGAGCACGCTTCTCGCCCAAGAAACCGTCTTCGGGTGGATACTGACCGGTCGCCCAGAAACAGCATAGCCCACTAATAATAGGGTATCATTTTTTAACGAGATAAGCCTAGATAAACAGTTAACCGCTTTCTGGGAGTTGGAAGATGTGCCTAAGAAAAGGCACTTAACGACGATAATGCCTATTGCGAGGCACTTTTCAAAGCAACAACGGAACGGGGCTCTGATGGCAAATATATTGTCTCCCTTCCTTTAAACAAGACTTTCCCAACGATATATGCTTAGGACCCTCATTAAAAGGCGTTTGTTCTCAATTTTACAGGAATGAGACCCGCCTGGCTAAGACCCCGGACCTACAGAGAGAGTACAATAGAGTATTGTCGGAGTATGGGACGTTAGGACACATGTCTAAGGTTCCCGCAATGATACCACCCCAGTCAACGGACTGCTACTTCCTGCCGCATCATGCGGTTATCAAGGAAGAGAGTACAACTACCAAAGTCCGGGTGGTTTTTAACGCTTCGTGCCCTACTACTAATGGCACAAGTCTTAACGACATTCTTCATACAGGGCCAGTACTTCAGGCCGACTTAACAATATTACTCCTTAGGTGGAGATTTTTCAAATACGTTTTTAATAGCGACATCGATTCCAAAGGATAGTTTTCCGGACCAGACCTGAGAACCCTATCACCGTCTACGAATTAAAGACGGTAACATTTGGAGTTAATTGCGCCCCTTACTTAGCAATTAGAACACTGCATCAGCTCGCGGACGACGTGGAAACTTCATTACCCGTCGCTGCCAATGTTCTACGAACAAGCATGTACGTCGATGACGTCCTTTCAGGAGGGCATACCATCGACACAGCCATTAAAGCGCGCGATGAAATAACACATGCATTATAGTCTGCAGGCTTATCCCTTCGAAAATGGACGTCAAACTGCAGCAAAATACTACAGGGAATACCCAAACCTCATCGACTAAATGAGGACTTTTTGGAGTTCGAAGACTCCAGTACAGTGAAAACACTCGGAATCCGTTGGAACGCGCATTCCGACTAGTTTTATTTTACAGCTAAGCCCATTGAGAATAAGGATAGCATAACCAAACGGGCAATACTCTCAGCCATCGCTAAACTCTTCGATCCCTTAGGATGGCTGGCCCCAGTCATCATAGTAGCCAAAATGATTATGCAAAATATTTGGCTAGAGGGGACTGACTGGGATGAAAGAGTATCTGCTCCAACTTTAGATAGGTGACACAGCTTTATGCATGACTACAATCAAATCAATAACATTCGGATACCACGATGGGTGTATTTCACGCCATCCAACGACGTGGAAATACACGGATTCTGCGATGCATCCGAAAAAGCCTATGCGGCCACAGTTTTTCTACGAGTCAAAATGAAAGATCAGGTCTGCGTTAACCTGCTAATGGCGAAAACAAGAGTAGCCCCAGTGAAGACCATCTCCCTACCGCGATTGGAGCTGAGTGGAGCGGTTCTGTTGGCCGAGACTTTGGAATCCGTTATCGAAAACCTGAATTTAGGCTCATTCAAAACGCACCTTTGGACGGACTCAACCATCGTCCTAGCATGGATCCGAAACCACCGTGCTCGTGGTCAACGTTCGTGGCGCACAGAGTCACAAAAATTGTGGAAAAGGTTGGAAATCAAGCCTGGCTACACGTGGATTCCGCATCAAACCCAGCAGATCCGGCTCGAAGGACCAATGTTACGTGCGGCCAATGGCAATGGCGGGATGCTCGCACGTAATAAGTATGGAAAGAAAGTGAAGAAAGAAAGTGCAAAGAGTGAGTAAATAAACTAGACACTTTGATTTCAATGTAAACAATATAATGTTAATTAGTTTATTCAATGTGGAAATTAATAAACAGTATGGAAAGTTAAATGGAAATCACTTAAGAATTTTTAATTGGACTTATATATTTATTTTTTTTTATTTTATTTTTTTTTTATTTTTTATTTTATTTTATTTTATTTTATTTTATTTTATTTTATTTTATTTTATTTTATTTTATTTTATTTTATTTTATTTTATTTTATTTTATTTTATTTTATTTTATTTTATTTTATTTTATTTTATTTTATTTTATTTTATTTTATTTTATTTTATTTTATTTTATTTTATTTTATTTTATTTTATTTTATTTTATTTTATTTTATTTTATTTTATTTTTATCAATATTTGTAGCAGGTGCTTGATGATGATTGAGGGTAATGATAATCTATAACTTTCAATTTGTTTGTTGTACTTTATTTTATTTTACTTGATGTTATTTTATTTTATTTAATTTATTTAAATTTTATTTTATTTTATTTTATTTTATTTTATTTTATTTTATTAAATTTAATTAAATTTTTTAATTTTATTTCTATTATGATCCCAAAATGATCCCAAAATGATTCCCAAATGACCCCAAAAACACCCTTAAATGCACCCTAAAATTATCCCAAAATGATTCAAAAATGTGCCCAAAGTAATCCTAAAATAATCCCAAAACGACCCCAAAATGACCTCTAATGTTCCCACAATGACCAAAAAATTATACCAAAATGATCCAAAAATGATCCCAAACTGACTCCAAAGTGATCCGCAAATTATCCCCAAAGTATCCCAAATTAATCTAAAATTGAACCCAAAATGATCTCAAAATAGCCCTAAAATTATTCCAAAGTGACCCCTAAATGATCTCAAAATAATCCTAAAATAATCCAAATATGATCTCAAAAATATACAATACAAATACAATATGGTAAAATGGTAACCCTGGGCAACTACCCTACTTGAGTTGTTATGTCGGCGAAAATACCTTTCATTTGATAACCATATTTGCATATCTATCTCCATAATTTAAAAACAATTTAGATTCGTGGCAACCCTGTATAGCCCCCAAGTGGAAAACCACAAGTGGATAGTCTTAGAATCAATCATACTATCTATATGCCAAATTTAGCCCAAATCAGTCAAGCGGTTCCCAAAATAGTTCGGATATACAAATATACCACAACCCTACTTGAAAATATTTTAGTTGGCATGTCGCTGAAAATATCTTACATTTGATACCCATATTGGCATATTTTGCTACAAAATTAAAAAAAGAGATTGGTGGCAATTTTGTAAAGTAGGTCGCCTCCCAGTTGGTGCACCCTGGGTAACGCTAAATGACCTACATAGCCTACACGGCTAGTTTCTTGTATTGCCGGTTCTACGAGAACGGTACCAGTACTTGTGCTGTACCCATCGTGCCGAAACGACCCGGGCCGTTTTCTTATATCGACCCGGCCAAGAGCAATACACTCGGGGTGACCCTGTCTGACATTTAGGCAGGGCTACACCTCGCTACAACAACAATAACAACAACCCCCAAGTGGATAGACTTAGAATAAATCCAACTATTCATATTCAAAATTGTATCAAAATCGGTTAAGCGGCTTCCGAGATAGTCCGGATATCCAAATATACAAGTTTAGCTCGTTTAAAGTTATAAGATTTTATTTTAATATATGTATTTTATTTTATTATACCCAGCGTATTAGTACAGGGATATTATAACTAGCCCAAATAACGGTACTACGCAACTGCGCAAAATAGTCGAGATAGATATAGAATTCCACATGTGAAAGTTCTTAGGTTGAAAAGAGGAGTTAATTAAGGCATGTCCGTCGGTCTGTCCGGCCGTCTCTTCGTCTCTGTACTCGATAAATTGGGTAAAAATCTAGATATTGCATGAAATTTTGTATACAGGTTACTTTCTGGCAAAGTTGGCCGCTATTGAAAATGGGCGAAATCGGATGATAACCACGAACCCTTTTTCGCGACGCATTTTAGAAAATTCGACTGGTTGTAACTTTTAAACTGATTATGGTAAAACGATGAAATTTGGCGCAAAGCATACTAGTATCGTTGAAACTGGATAAAATCGCCTTCAACCACGCCAACTTTCGTAATCGAGAATTTGGAAAATGACCTAATTCGGTAAGATAAATAGCTAAAATAGTATAAATTTATAGGTAAATCCTCCTGGGATCTATATCATTGTTCGGTTCGGTTAGATTTCCTTACTTGTTTTTTTTTTTTAATTTTTTTATTTTATGTATTTTATTCTATATATTTTTTTTTAGAGTAATAAATAAAATTTGTCTAAACTTTTCTTACTTGAATCATTAAATGTTGCTCATACGCCGTGTATGTCCTATAAAAAGTGCACCATATTTGCAAAATTTCACTAGATAGACAATTATTTATGCTAGAAAACATATTGTTACGAAATCTGCTAAAATGCTTTTGAAATTCCTTTGTCCTTTTCTCGAGAATACATTTTTTTCAATATCCTGGTAAAAAATCCTGTTGTTCTTATAAAATTTCAAATGTTTGATTCTTTACCATACATTTTTAGGACGCTCCAACATACACACATATTTATTTGATGACTTTAAACTCATGCACATACTCCTAAATTACTTTAGTATTAAAACGTGTGCATTTGTTTTTGATGCCTTCTTTTTACATATTTTAGCTGAACAATTTTCTGTCACGAAACAAAATTTGCTAGTAAAGAAAAAACTAATAAAGACATTACGTTCTGCTTATATGTATTAGCAAATATACCTATTAGACTACATAAATATGCAAATGTGTTCGCCTGCAAATTTGAGTTTATACATATTCAGCTTCACACTGGCTTTTAAAAAGCTAACAACGTGGGCACACGTTCGATTTTGTTGGCAATAAATTATGCAAAAATCGAATAATGTGCTTTGGCTAAAGAGCTAGTTATGCTTGGATGCCTGAATGCTTGGATCTGACGGCTGTTTTTAGAACCAAACTCCAGCTCGTTTAAATCGACTGTTGCCTTTACTAGTGTACGCTTTAGAGCACTCAAATAATAGTAGCAATAGCAGTGACTTGCTCTGAGCTCAACTCAAGCGTAACGCAACATAAAATTGTATGGCAAAGTAAACTGAATTACGAGCGCACGCGTGTGTCACACACATACACACAAATACTCGTGCGTATACGTGAAATCGTTAAAGCACACAAACTTTTGACTTTTATTTGCATATATGCCTGAGCGTATGTGTGTGTGTGTGTCTAGGTGGGACGTGCCGCTATTGCTCATTGACTACGTGCGTACGTGTTGCATATCGTTAATGTTTTTCGTTTTTGTTGCTTTTATTACGATTTTCATTCATGCGTTGCTCACTCAATTTGCTTTTTTACTTTTTTATTGCACTCATTTTATACGAAATTTCGAGTTATTTGGCGTGCCATAGTGTCAAGTCATATAAATAGCTGGTGATCTAAAGTGGAGTGCAGTGAAGTTGGCTGCTTAGAGTGCTGTGTTAAGTTGGCTGCATATTTGGAGAAGCTTTTTATTTGCGGCCGCCGTGGTGTAGCGGTTAAGTGTTCGGCCTTCTACGCCAAGTCGTGGCGGTTCGATGCCCGACAAAAGTAACATGAAAAATTATTTAGAAAAAGAATTTTTTTGAAGGGTGTCGCCGCTCGGCAGTAGTTTGGCAAACTCTCCGGGTGTATTTCTGCCATGAAAAGCTTCTCAGCAAAAAATTCATTTGCTTTGCAAGTACCGTTAGGAGTCGGCAAAAAACTGTAGGTCCCGCCAACTTGTAGGAAAACTCAAAAGCAACACACCACAAGTTGGAAAGAGAAGCTCGGCTAAAAATCTCGTTAGAGGTTATGATAACCTGTTGGTATTTCACCTCCATTAGTTTTTTTTATTTGTTTGGCGTTACGCATTTCAGGTCGCGCGTGCTTTTATTTATTTTGCGTCGCCAGGAAATCTCCTGTGGGGCAAATGAGTAGGCATATTTTTTATATATTTTTGTTTTAGCGCACACACGCCATTAATCGCAATCAGCGGTGCGTATGAGTAATTTTAATTAGTAAGTTTTATTATGCGTACACGAAATGAGGTGCGTGATTGTGTGCACAGACTAATTGAAAAGTAGCTCACGTCATTAGTGTGTCAATAACAATAATTTTGTATGCCTACTTTTGAGCTTTGTTTGTGCTGTTTTGTGCGCATGTGGCATGCCAAGTGTATTGAGGCAAAGAGTCTGAGGTGTCACTTGACCTTAAATAAGAATGCTTTGATTGCTTGGGTTATGAGTAGCACTTCAAGGCGACACTGTGTCAAAGGTTTTGATGTATAAACATCTATACTGAGGGTCTGTTTTGGATGCTGTAACATATGTATGTTATTCTTGGAATTTACACGGCTGGGTATGTTTTTCTTGTAAAGTGTGAGAAATTCTGGAAAGGAAAGAAAAGGAAATAAAGCAAAGAAAAGGAAAGGAAAGGAAAGGAAAGGAAAGGAAAGGAAAGGAAAGGAAAGGAAAGGAAAGGAAAGGAAAGGAAAGGAAAGGAAAGGAAAGGAAAGGAATGGAAAGGAAAGGAAAGGAAAGGAAAGGAAAGGAAAGGAAAGGAAAGGAAAGGAAAGGAAAGGAAAGGAAAGGAAAGGAAAGGAAA
>CAXKVI010000002.1:124583008-124665924 GCA_964058755.1 Campiglossa producta | reverse complement strand
AGAGATTCAAAAGCCCAATAAAGCTTCACTTAATTGTAGAATTCCATATTAAAAAAATTTATTCAAGGAATTGATTATGGACAAGACACCAAGGGCATGAGAAGTTGCAGGCTGAATTGGATATCTTGAAACCGCTAGAACTGCTCGGAAAAATTCCGATGTAATAGATTTGTTTAAAATGAAATTCTACAAAGTTTTATGTTCTCATAACACCATTATTAAAATGTGAAATAGGGCAACCATGGTCAAACTTTTAATTTGAAAAAAATATGTCGCAATCAAAGTTGGCTTGCGTACCACCAAACAAAAAAAATGTTTCAAAAAAATATAAAATAATAATTCAATATGGCTAATTCAATATGGTTGGAGTACCACGCTTATTTTGAGAAATTTGTATATGTGTGTAAAATACCAGCAATGGAAATATTTTGATTCTCTCGCTCTTTGAGAGTTAGAGTAATAGCGTCAAACTCATATTTCGAAGTTGGCTGAACTTCAAAGGAAACCACTCTTTATCTTCATTCTCTCCCTCATTAAACACGTCCTATTATGAGAGAGAAATTATTTTCATTCCCTCGCTCATTGAGTACTTTGGTCCATTATCTATTATATTAATAGGCTAACAAATTTTACATATAAACCATTGCCAAGCTTAAACCCATACTAAATATGCATAAATATTTATGAAATGCATATTTATTTGTTGGCATACCTCTAAGGCAGTGCACAATTATCTAATATATAACCAATACTGCTTCATTTATCTGTAATAAGCGAATGAAAATTTTTCATGCAACTTAAATTGGTTATCTGACAATCAATTTGTAAATAAAGCGATAGCCCAGTGGGAAGCGTTAGTGGGTAGTGGTCGAGCGGTTGATGGTTCGAGTACAGTTAGTTACACAGCTATAGGCCAAAATTTTTTTTCTTTTTTGTCATTGAAAATTGTTTATATTTTTTATATATTTTTATATTTCTAATCTTGACTTTTTAATATTTTTATAAACAATATTTTTATGTTTGTGATCTCTATTTTCGAGAAGAAAAAAATTTGGTGCGAATATTTTTAGTTTACGGAAAGCCATGTGAAATAATAATTTTATATCATAAATATACATACATACCACCCATTATAGAAATGCTATAACCGCTTATACAATTTCTTTTTGTTTTTTTTTTTTTTTGGTAATTATTTCAAAAAATTACCATTAATATAAGTCTGACTGCTCAAATTTTTGAAGATGAAAGCTGCAATTTGCGAATTTTTTTTCAAATTCTATCGATTGAGATAGAGTTGCTGACAAATTCCTTATTTAAAGTATAAAAATCGACAAAATATTTTATGGATACTACGTTATTTTGAACTAAACCAAGTGATAAGCGGAAATCTTAAATTTTACTGAAGACAACAAATAATTTCTTTTCAAATGTATATATGTATTAACTTTTAAAAGGGCAGATTTGCAACCCGAGCCCCAAACAAGTCTAGACCAAATTGAATAGAATTTTTTTAAAAATCAATATACATTTTTTTTTCTTTAAATCAAAAGAAAAATCCATATAAAGTGTCTTTTAAATATTGCTAAGTTATGGTTAAAGAAAAAAGCTAGAAAACCCTCACACTTTTTTTGACCTAACCAGAATTTGTAATTTACCCCCACTAAAAAGTTTTAAAACCACGCCATGTATAATACATTTTTTTTAAATACAACCCATACTTCTCTATTTTCGTTCTCTCGCTCATTAATACTCTTTAATATTACACGAACTCATATTTCCAAATTTCCACCCCTTCAAAATAAACGTCAAGCCAATTTCATACTCATATCTATTTATATACACATATACATATATGCGTAAACACTCCAATTCTCTCGCTCATTGAGTTCAAACAGTAGATTCGGCGTTGAACTCATATGTATATTGAAATGTTACACTCCAAATAGATGGCGTCGGCGCGAATAGCCAATTTGTTTCCGCATGAGAGTTGCCCCAATATGTGTTGTTATGTACCAAAGGATTAAAAAAAAGTGACAATTTGTTTTTCTCATATCTCGCACGCTTTATTATAAACGAAAATAGTTTAAAAATAAAATTTTTAGGAAAGAAGCAATTAATGTTTTAACTTTCTGTATTGAAATTCATCAAGAAAAAAAAAAAAAAAAGAATGAGATTGAAATAGATGCACCCATTGCCGTCAATTCTATATAATATGAAAATTTGCTTTTTTAAAAAAATAAAAATCAAACATCTTTTTCGTAGAATTCTATAATAAAAATGAGATAACTATCGTCGCCTTATATTCCAAAGTTTAAATAAACAAATGAAAAACTAAAAATGTTATATTGTTGTGCCATAAAATCATGAAAAAATTAAATTTTCAATTACATATACTTATAATAAAATGTAATTTAACTATACAATTTTTTGGGAAAACGTTATCAAAATTATATTTATCCATAAAGCTCTAATATGTATGTATATATGTATATCTAAATAGAGATTCAAAAGCCCAATAAAGCTTCACTTAATTGTAGAATTCCATATTAAAAAAATTTATTCAAGGAATTGATTATGGACAAGACACCAAGGGCATGAGAAGTTGCAGGCTGAATTGGATATCTTGAAACCGCTAGAACTGCTCGGAAAAATTCCGATGTAATAGATTTGTTTAAAATGAAATTCTACAAAGTTTTATGTTCTCATAACACCATTATTAAAATGTGAAATAGGGCAACCATGGTCAAACTTTTAATTTGAAAAAAATATGTCGCAATCAAAGTTGGCTTGCGTACCACCAAACAAAAAAAATGTTTCAAAAAAATATAAAATAATAATTCAATATGGCTACTGTTGTTGGAGTACCACGCTTATTTTGAGAAATTTGTATATGTGTGTAAAATACCAGCAATGGAAATATTTTGATTCTCTCGCTCTTTGAGAGTTAGAGTAATAGCGTCAAACTCATATTTCGAAGTTGGCTGAACTTCAAAGGAAACCACTCTTTATCTTCATTCTCTCCCTCATTAAATACGTCCTATTATGAGAGAGAAATTATTTTCATTCCCTCGCTCATTGAGTACTTTGGTCCATTATCTATTATATTAATAGGCTAACAAATTTTACATATAAACCATTGCCAAGCTTAAACCCATACTAAATATGCATAAATATTTATGAAATGCATATTTATTTGTTGGCATACCTCTAAGGCAGTGCATAATTATCTAATATATAACCAATACTGCTTCATTTATCTGTAATAAGCGAATGAAAATTTTTCATGCAACTTAAATTGGTTATCTGACAATCAATTTGTAAATAAAGCGATAGCCCAGTGGGAAGCGTTAGTGGGTAAAGGTCGAGCGGTTGATGGTTCGAGTACAGTTAGTTACACAGCTATAGGCCAAAATTTTTTTCTTTTTTGTCATTGAAAATTGTTTATATTTTTTATATATTTTTATATTTCTAATCTTGACTTTTTAATATTTTTATAAACAATATTTTTATGTTTGTGATCTCTATTTTCGAGAAGAAAAAAATTTGGTGCGAATATTTTTAGTTTACGGAAAGCCATGTGAAATAATAATTTTATATCATAAATATACATACATACCACCCATTATAGAAATGCTATAACCGCTTATACAATTTCTTTTGGTAATTATTTAAAAAAATTACCATTAATATAAGTCCGACTGCTCAAATTTTTGAAGATGAAAGCTGCAATTTGCCAATTTTTTTTCAAATTCTATCGATTGAGATAGAGTTGCTGACAAATTCCTTATTTAAAGTATAAAAATCGACAAAATATTTTATGGATACTACATTATTTTGAACTAAACCAAGTGATAATTTTACTGAAGACAACAAATAATTTCTTTTCAAATGTATATATGTATTAACTTTTAAAAGGGCAGATTTGCAACCCGAGCCCCAAACAAGTCTGGACCAAATTGAATAGAATTTTTTTAAAAATCAATATAAATTTTTTTTTCTTTAAATCAAAAGAAAAATCCATATAAAGTGTCTTTTAAATATTGCTAAGTTATGGTTAAAGAAAAAACCTAGAAAACCCTCACACTTTTTTTGACCTAACCAGAATTTGTAATTTACCCCCACTAAAAAGTTTTAAAACCACGCCATGTATAATACATTTTTTTTAAATACAACCCATACTTCTCTATTTTCGTTCTCTCGCTCATTAATACTCTTTAATATTACACGAACTCATATTTCCAAATTTCCACCCCTTCAAAATAAACGTCAAACCAATTTCATACTCATATCTATTTATATACACATATACATATATGCGTAAACACTCCAATTCTCTCGCTCATTGAGTTCAAACAGTAGATTCGGCGTTGAACTCATATGTATATTGAAATGTTACACTCCAAATAGATGGCGTCGGCGCGAATAGCCAATTTGTTTCCGCATGAGAGTTGCCCCAATATGTGTTGTTATGTACCAAAGTATTAAAAAAAAGTAACAATTTGTTTTTCTCATATCTCGCACGCTTTATTATAAACGAAAATAGTTTAAAAATAAAATTTTTAGGAAAGAAGCAATCAATGTTTTAACTTTCTGTATTGAAATTCATCAAGAAAAAAAAAAAAAAGAATGAGATTGAAATAGATACACCCATTGCCGTCAATTCTATATAATATGAAAATTTGCTTTTTTAAAAAAATAAAAATCAAACATCTTTTTCGTAGAATTCTATAATAAAAATGAGATAACTATCGTCGCCTTATATTCCAAAGTTTAAATAAACAAATGAAAAACTAAAAATGTTATATTGTTGTGCCATAAAATCATGAAAATTTAAATTTTCAATTACATATACTTATAATAAAATGTAATTTAACTATACAATTTTTTGGGAAAACGTTATCAAAATTATATTTATCCATAAAGCTCTAATATGTATGTATATATGTATATCTAAATAGAGATTCAAAAGCCCAATAAAGCTTCACTTAATTGTAGAATTCCATATTAAAAAAATTTATTCAAGGAATTGATTATGGACAAGACACCAAGGGCATGAGAAGTTGCAGGCTGAATTGGATATCTTGAAACCGCTAGAACTGCTCGGAAAAATTCCGATGTAATAGATTTGTTTAAAATGAAATTCTACAAAGTTTTATGTTCTCATAACACCATTATTAAAATGTGAAATAGGGCAACCATGGTCAAACTTTTAATTTGAAAAAAATATGTCGCAATCAAAGTTGGCTTGCGTACCACCAAACAAAAAAAATGTTTCAAAAAAATATAAAATAATAATTCAATATGGCTAATTCAATATGGTTGGAGTACCACGCTTATTTTGAGAAATTTGTATATGTGTGTAAAATACCAGCAATGGAAATATTTTGATTCTCTCGCTCTTTGAGAGTTAGAGTAATAGCGTCAAACTCATATTTCGAAGTTGGCTGAACTTCAAAGGAAACCACTCTTTATCTTCATTCTCTCCCTCATTAAACACGTCCTATTATGAGAGAGAAATTATTTTCATTCCCTCGCTCATTGAGTACTTTGGTCCATTATCTATTATATTAATAGGCTAACAAATTTTACATATAAACCATTGCCAAGCTTAAACCCATACTAAATATGCATAAATATTTATGAAATGCATATTTATTTGTTGGCATACCTCTAAGGCAGTGCACAATTATCTAATATATAACCAATACTGCTTCATTTATCTGTAATAAGCGAATGAAAATTTTTCATGCAACTTAAATTGGTTATCTGACAATCAATTTGTAAATAAAGCGATAGCCCAGTGGGAAGCGTTAGTGGGTAGTGGTCGAGCGGTTGATGGTTCGAGTACAGTTAGTTACACAGCTATAGGCCAAAATTTTTTTTCTTTTTTGTCATTGAAAATTGTTTATATTTTTTATATATTTTTATATTTCTAATCTTGACTTTTTAATATTTTTATAAACAATATTTTTATGTTTGTGATCTCTATTTTCGAGAAGAAAAAAATTTGGTGCGAATATTTTTAGTTTACGGAAAGCCATGTGAAATAATAATTTTATATCATAAATATACATACATACCACCCATTATAGAAATGCTATAACCGCTTATACAATTTCTTTTTGTTTTTTTTTTTTTTTGGTAATTATTTCAAAAAATTACCATTAATATAAGTCTGACTGCTCAAATTTTTGAAGATGAAAGCTGCAATTTGCGAATTTTTTTTCAAATTCTATCGATTGAGATAGAGTTGCTGACAAATTCCTTATTTAAAGTATAAAAATCGACAAAATATTTTATGGATACTACGTTATTTTGAACTAAACCAAGTGATAAGCGGAAATCTTAAATTTTACTGAAGACAACAAATAATTTCTTTTCAAATGTATATATGTATTAACTTTTAAAAGGGCAGATTTGCAACCCGAGCCCCAAACAAGTCTAGACCAAATTGAATAGAATTTTTTTAAAAATCAATATACATTTTTTTTTCTTTAAATCAAAAGAAAAATCCATATAAAGTGTCTTTTAAATATTGATAAGTTATGGTTAAAGAAAAAAGCTAGAAAACCCTCACACTTTTTTTGACCTAACCAGAATTTGTAATTTACCCCCACTAAAAAGTTTTAAAACCACGCCATGTATAATACATTTTTTTTAAATACAACCCATACTTCTCTATTTTCGTTCTCTCGCTCATTAATACTCTTTAATATTACACGAACTCATATTTCCAAATTTCCACCCCTTCAAAATAAACGTCAAGCCAATTTCATACTCATATCTATTTATATACACATATACATATATGCGTAAACACTCCAATTCTCTCGCTCATTGAGTTCAAACAGTAGATTCGGCGTTGAACTCATATGTATATTGAAATGTTACACTCCAAATAGATGGCGTCGGCGCGAATAGCCAATTTGTTTCCGCATGAGAGTTGCCCCAATATGTGTTGTTATGTACCAAAGGATTAAAAAAAAGTGACAATTTGTTTTTCTCATATCTCGCACGCTTTATTATAAACGAAAATAGTTTAAAAATAAAATTTTTAGGAAAGAAGCAATTAATGTTTTAACTTTCTGTATTGAAATTCATCAAGAAAAAAAAAAAAAAAAAGAATGAGATTGAAATAGATGCACCCATTGCCGTCAATTCTATATAATATGAAAATTTGCTTTTTTAAAAAAATAAAAATCAAACATCTTTTTCGTAGAATTCTATAATAAAAATGAGATAACTATCGTCGCCTTATATTCCAAAGTTTAAATAAACAAATGAAAAACTAAAAATGTTATATTGTTGTGCCATAAAATCATGAAAAAATTAAATTTTCAATTACATATACTTATAATAAAATGTAATTTAACTATACAATTTTTTGGGAAAACGTTATCAAAATTATATTTATCCATAAAGCTCTAATATGTATGTATATATGTATATCTAAATAGAGATTCAAAAGCCCAATAAAGCTTCACTTAATTGTAGAATTCCATATTAAAAAAATTTATTCAAGGAATTGATTATGGACAAGACACCAAGGGCATGAGAAGTTGCAGGCTGAATTGGATATCTTGAAACCGCTAGAACTGCTCGGAAAAATTCCGATGTAATAGATTTGTTTAAAATGAAATTCTACAAAGTTTTATGTTCTCATAACACCATTATTAAAATGTGAAATAGGGCAACCATGGTCAAACTTTTAATTTGAAAAAAATATGTCGCAATCAAAGTTGGCTTGCGTACCACCAAACAAAAAAAATGTTTCAAAAAAATATAAAATAATAATTCAATATGGCTACTGTTGTTGGAGTACCACGCTTATTTTGAGAAATTTGTATATGTGTGTAAAATACCAGCAATGGAAATATTTTGATTCTCTCGCTCTTTGAGAGTTAGAGTAATAGCGTCAAACTCATATTTCGAAGTTGGCTGAACTTCAAAGGAAACCACTCTTTATCTTCATTCTCTCCCTCATTAAATACGTCCTATTATGAGAGAGAAATTATTTTCATTCCCTCGCTCATTGAGTACTTTGGTCCATTATCTATTATATTAATAGGCTAACAAATTTTACATATAAACCATTGCCAAGCTTAAACCCATACTAAATATGCATAAATATTTATGAAATGCATATTTATTTGTTGGCATACCTCTAAGGCAGTGCACAATTATCTAATATATAACCAATACTGCTTCATTTATCTGTAATAAGCGAATGAAAATTTTTCATGCAACTTAAATTGGTTATCTGACAATCAATTTGTAAATAAAGCGATAGCCCAGTGGGAAGCGTTAGTGGGTAGTGGTCGAGCGGTTGATGGTTCGAGTACAGTTAGTTACACAGCTATAGGCCAATATTTTTTTCTTTTTTGTCATTGAAAATTGTTTATATTTTTTATATATTTTTATATTTCTAATCTTGACTTTTTAATATTTTTATAAACAATATTTTTATGTTTGTGATCTCTATTTTCGAGAAGAAAAAAATTTGGTGCGAATATTTTTAGTTTACGGAAAGCCATGTGAAATAATAATTTTATATCATAAATATACATACATACCACCCATTATAGAAATGCTATAACCGCTTATACAATTTCTTTTTGTTTTTTTTTTTTGGTAATTATTTCAAAAAATTACCATTAATATAAGTCCGACTGCTCAAATTTTTGAAGATGAAAGCTGCAATTTGCGAATTTTTTTTCAAATTCTATCGATTGAGATAGAGTTGCTGACAAATTCCTTATTTAAAGTATAAAAATCGACAAAATATTTTATGGATACTACATTATTTTGAACTAAACCAAGTGATAATTTTACTGAAGACAACAAATAATTTCTTTTCAAATGTATATATGTATTAACTTTTAAAAGGGCAGATTTGCAACCCGAGCCCCAAACAAGTCTAGACCAAATTGAATACAATTTTTTTAAAAATCAATATAAATTTTTTTTTCTTTAAATCAAAAGAAAAATCCATATAAAGTGTCTTTTAAATATTGCTAAGTTATGGTTAAAGAAAAAAGCTAGAAAACCCTCACACTTTTTTTGACCTAACCAGAATTTGTAATTTACCCCCACTAAAAAGTTTTAAAACCACGCCATGTATAATACATTTTTTTTAAATACAACCCATACTTCTCTATTTTCGTTCTCTCGCTCATTAATACTCTTTAATATTACACGAACTCATATTTCCAAATTTCCACCCCTTCAAAATAAACGTCAAACCAATTTCATACTCATATCTATTTATATACACATATACATATATGCGTAAACACTCCAATTCTCTCGCTCATTGAGTTCAAACAGTAGATTCGGCGTTGAACTCATATGTATATTGAAATGTTACACTCCAAATAGATGGCGTCGGCGCGAATAGCCAATTTGTTTCCGCATGAGAGTTGCCCCAATATGTGTTGTTATGTACCAAAGGATTAAAAAAAAGTAACAATTTGTTTTTCTCATATCTCGCACGCTTTATTATAAACGAAAATAGTTTAAAAATAAAATTTTTAGGAAAGAAGCAATCAATGTTTTAACTTTCTGTATTGAAATTCATCAAGAAAAAAAAAAAAAGAATGAGATTGAAATAGATACACCCATTGCCGTCAATTCTATATAATATGAAAATTTGCTTTTTTAAAAAAATAAAAATCAAACATCTTTTTCGTAGAATTCTATAATAAAAATGAGATAACTATCGTCGCCTTATATTCCAAAGTTTAAATAAACAAATGAAAAACTAAAAATGTTATATTGTTGTGCCATAAAATCATGAAAAAATTAAATTTTCAATTACATATACTTATAATAAAATGTAATTTAACTATACAATTTTTTGGGAAAACGTTATCAAAATTATATTTATCCATAAAGCTCTAATATGTATGTATATATGTATATCTAAATAGAGATTCAAAAGCCCAATAAAGCTTCACTTAATTGTAGAATTCCATATTAAAAAAATTTATTCAAGGAATTGATTATGGACAAGACACCAAGGGCATGAGAAGTTGCAGGCTGAATTGGATATCTTGAAACCGCTAGAACTGCTCGGAAAAATTCCGATGTAATAGATTTGTTTAAAATGAAATTCTACAAAGTTTTATGTTCTCATAACACCATTATTAAAATGTGAAATAGGGCAACCATGGTCAAACTTTTAATTTGAAAAAAATATGTCGCAATCAAAGTTGGCTTGCGTACCACCAAACAAAAAAAATGTTTCAAAAAAATATAAAATAATAATTCATAATGGCTACTGTTGTTGGAGTACCACGCTTATTTTGAGAAATTTGTATATGTGTGTAAAATACCAGCAATGGAAATATTTTGATTCTCTCGCTCTTTGAGAGTTAGAGTAATAGCGTCAAACTCATATTTCGAAGTTGGCTGAACTTCAAAGGAAACCACTCTTTATCTTCATTCTCTCCCTCATTAAACACGTCCTATTATGAGAGAGAAATTATTTTCATTCCCTCGCTCATTGAGTACTTTGGTCCATTATCTATTATATTAATAGGCTAACAAATTTTACATATAAACCATTGCCAAGCTTAAACCCATACTAAATATGCATAAATATTTATGAAATGCATATTTATTTGTTGGCATACCTCTAAGGCAGTGCATAATTATCTAATATATAACCAATACTGCTTCATTTATCTGTAATAAGCGAATGAAAATTTTTCATGCAACTTAAATTGGTTATCTGACAATCAATTTGTAAATAAAGCGATAGCCCAGTGGGAAGCGGTAGTGGGTAAAGGTCGAGCGGTTGATGGTTCGAGTACAGTTAGTTACACAGCTATAGGCCAAAATTTTTTTCTTTTTTGTCATTGAAAATTGTTTATATTTTTTATATATTTTTATATTTCTAATCTTGACTTTTTAATATTTTTATAAACAATATTTTTATGTTTGTGATCTCTATTTTCGAGAAGAAAAAAATTTGGTGCGAATATTTTTAGTTTACGGAAAGCCATGTGAAATAATAATTTTATATCATAAATATACATACATACCACCCATTATAGAAATGCTATAACCGCTTATACAATTTCTTTTGGTAATTATTTAAAAAAATTACCATTAATATAAGTCCGACTGCTCAAATTTTTGAAGATGAAAGCTGCAATTTGCCAATTTTTTTTCAAATTCTATCGATTGAGATAGAGTTGCTGACAAATTCCTTATTTAAAGTATAAAAATCGACAAAATATTTTATGGATACTACATTATTTTGAACTAAACCAAGTGATAATTTTACTGAAGACAACAAATAATTTCTTTTCAAATGTATATATGTATTAACTTTTAAAAGGGCAGATTTGCAACCCGAGCCCCAAACAAGTCTGGACCAAATTGAATAGAATTTTTTTAAAAATCAATATAAATTTTTTTTTCTTTAAATCAAAAGAAAAATCCATATAAAGTGTCTTTTAAATATTGCTAAGTTATGGTTAAAGAAAAAACCTAGAAAACCCTCACACTTTTTTTGACCTAACCAGAATTTGTAATTTACCCCCACTAAAAAGTTTTAAAACCACGCCATGTATAATACATTTTTTTTAAATACAACCCATACTTCTCTATTTTCGTTCTCTCGCTCATTAATACTCTTTAATATTACACGAACTCATATTTCCAAATTTCCACCCCTTCAAAATAAACGTCAAACCAATTTCATACTCATATCTATTTATATACACATATACATATATGCGTAAACACTCCAATTCTCTCGCTCATTGAGTTCAAACAGTAGATTCGGCGTTGAACTCATATGTATATTGAAATGTTACACTCCAAATAGATGGCGTCGGCGCGAATAGCCAATTTGTTTCCGCATGAGAGTTGCCCCAATATGTGTTGTTATGTACCAAAGTATTAAAAAAAAGTAACAATTTGTTTTTCTCATATCTCGCACGCTTTATTATAAACGAAAATAGTTTAAAAATAAAATTTTTAGGAAAGAAGCAATCAATGTTTTAACTTTCTGTATTGAAATTCATCAAGAAAAAAAAAAAAAAGAATGAGATTGAAATAGATACACCCATTGCCGTCAATTCTATATAATATGAAAATTTGCTTTTTTAAAAAAATAAAAATCAAACATCTTTTTCGTAGAATTCTATAATAAAAATGAGATAACTATCGTCGCCTTATATTCCAAAGTTTAAATAAACAAATGAAAAACTAAAAATGTTATATTGTTGTGCCATAAAATCATGAAAATTTAAATTTTCAATTACATATACTTATAATAAAATGTAATTTAACTATACAATTTTTTGGGAAAACGTTATCAAAATTATATTTATCCATAAAGCTCTAATATGTATGTATATATGTATATCTAAATAGAGATTCAAAAGCCCAATAAAGCTTCACTTAATTGTAGAATTCCATATTAAAAAAATTTATTCAAGGAATTGATTATGGACAAGACACCAAGGGCATGAGAAGTTGCAGGCTGAATTGGATATCTTGAAACCGCTAGAACTGCTCGGAAAAATTCCGATGTAATAGATTTGTTTAAAATGAAATTCTACAAAGTTTTATGTTCTCATAACACCATTATTAAAATGTGAAATAGGGCAACCATGGTCAAACTTTTAATTTGAAAAAAATATGTCGCAATCAAAGTTGGCTTGCGTACCACCAAACAAAAAAAATGTTTCAAAAAAATATAAAATAATAATTCAATATGGCTAATTCAATATGGTTGGAGTACCACGCTTATTTTGAGAAATTTGTATATGTGTGTAAAATACCAGCAATGGAAATATTTTGATTCTCTCGCTCTTTGAGAGTTAGAGTAATAGCGTCAAACTCATATTTCGAAGTTGGCTGAACTTCAAAGGAAACCACTCTTTATCTTCATTCTCTCCCTCATTAAACACGTCCTATTATGAGAGAGAAATTATTTTCATTCCCTCGCTCATTGAGTACTTTGGTCCATTATCTATTATATTAATAGGCTAACAAATTTTACATATAAACCATTGCCAAGCTTAAACCCATACTAAATATGCATAAATATTTATGAAATGCATATTTATTTGTTGGCATACCTCTAAGGCAGTGCACAATTATCTAATATATAACCAATACTGCTTCATTTATCTGTAATAAGCGAATGAAAATTTTTCATGCAACTTAAATTGGTTATCTGACAATCAATTTGTAAATAAAGCGATAGCCCAGTGGGAAGCGTTAGTGGGTAGTGGTCGAGCGGTTGATGGTTCGAGTACAGTTAGTTACACAGCTATAGGCCAATATTTTTTTCTTTTTTGTCATTGAAAATTGTTTATATTTTTTATATATTTTTATATTTCTAATCTTGACTTTTTAATATTTTTATAAACAATATTTTTATGTTTGTGATCTCTATTTTCGAGAAGAAAAAAATTTGGTGCGAATATTTTTAGTTTACGGAAAGCCATGTGAAATAATAATTTTATATCATAAATATACATACATACCACCCATTATAGAAATGCTATAACCGCTTATACAATTTCTTTTGGTAATTATTTAAAAAAATTACCATTAATATAAGTCCGACTGCTCAAATTTTTGAAGATGAAAGCTGCAATTTGCCAATTTTTTTTCAAATTCTATCGATTGAGATAGAGTTGCTGACAAATTCCTTATTTAAAGTATAAAAATCGACAAAATATTTTATGGATACTACATTATTTTGAACTAAACCAAGTGATAATTTTACTGAAGACAACAAATAATTTCTTTTCAAATGTATATATGTATTAACTTTTAAAAGGGCAGATTTGCAACCCGAGCCCCAAACAAGTCTGGACCAAATTGAATAGAATTTTTTTAAAAATCAATATAAATTTTTTTTCTTTAAATCAAAAGAAAAATCCATATAAAGTGTCTTTTAAATATTGCTAAGTTATGGTTAAAGAAAAAACCTAGAAAACCCTCACACTTTTTTTGACCTAACCAGAATTTGTAATTTACCCCCACTAAAAAGTTTTAAAACCACGCCATGTATAATACATTTTTTTTAAATACAACCCATACTTCTCTATTTTCGTTCTCTCGCTCATTAATACTCTTTAATATTACACGAACTCATATTTCCAAATTTCCACCCCTTCAAAATAAACGTCAAACCAATTTCATACTCATATCTATTTATATACACATATACATATATGCGTAAACACTCCAATTCTCTCGCTCATTGAGTTCAAACAGTAGATTCGGCGTTGAACTCATATGTATATTGAAATGTTACACTCCAAATAGATGGCGTCGGCGCGAATAGCCAATTTGTTTCCGCATGAGAGTTGCCCCAATATGTGTTGTTATGTACCAAAGTATTAAAAAAAAGTAACAATTTGTTTTTCTCATATCTCGCACGCTTTATTATAAACGAAAATAGTTTAAAAATAAAATTTTTAGGAAAGAAGCAATCAATGTTTTAACTTTCTGTATTGAAATTCATCAAGAAAAAAAAAAAAAAGAATGAGATTGAAATAGATACACCCATTGCCGTCAATTCTATATAATATGAAAATTTGCTTTTTTAAAAAAATAAAAATCAAACATCTTTTTCGTAGAATTCTATAATAAAAATGAGATAACTATCGTCGCCTTATATTCCAAAGTTTAAATAAACAAATGAAAAACTAAAAATGTTATATTGTTGTGCCATAAAATCATGAAAATTTAAATTTTCAATTACATATACTTATAATAAAATGTAATTTAACTATACAATTTTTTGGGAAAACGTTATCAAAATTATATTTATCCATAAAGCTCTAATATGTATGTATATATGTATATCTAAATAGAGATTCAAAAGCCCAATAAAGCTTCACTTAATTGTAGAATTCCATATTAAAAAAATTTATTCAAGGAATTGATTATGGACAAGACACCAAGGGCATGAGAAGTTGCAGGCTGAATTGGATATCTTGAAACCGCTAGAACTGCTCGGAAAAATTCCGATGTAATAGATTTGTTTAAAATGAAATTCTACAAAGTTTTATGTTCTCATAACACCATTATTAAAATGTGAAATAGGGCAACCATGGTCAAACTTTTAATTTGAAAAAAATATGTCGCAATCAAAGTTGGCTTGCGTACCACCAAACAAAAAAAATGTTTCAAAAAAATATAAAATAATAATTCAATATGGCTAATTCAATATGGTTGGAGTACCACGCTTATTTTGAGAAATTTGTATATGTGTGTAAAATACCAGCAATGGAAATATTTTGATTCTCTCGCTCTTTGAGAGTTAGAGTAATAGCGTCAAACTCATATTTCGAAGTTGGCTGAACTTCAAAGGAAACCACTCTTTATCTTCATTCTCTCCCTCATTAAACACGTCCTATTATGAGAGAGAAATTATTTTCATTCCCTCGCTCATTGAGTACTTTGGTCCATTATCTATTATATTAATAGGCTAACAAATTTTACATATAAACCATTGCCAAGCTTAAACCCATACTAAATATGCATAAATATTTATGAAATGCATATTTATTTGTTGGCATACCTCTAAGGCAGTGCACAATTATCTAATATATAACCAATACTGCTTCATTTATCTGTAATAAGCGAATGAAAATTTTTCATGCAACTTAAATTGGTTATCTGACAATCAATTTGTAAATAAAGCGATAGCCCAGTGGGAAGCGTTAGTGGGTAGTGGTCGAGCGGTTGATGGTTCGAGTACAGTTAGTTACACAGCTATAGGCCAAAATTTTTTTTCTTTTTTGTCATTGAAAATTGTTTATATTTTTTATATATTTTTATATTTCTAATCTTGACTTTTTAATATTTTTATAAACAATATTTTTATGTTTGTGATCTCTATTTTCGAGAAGAAAAAAATTTGGTGCGAATATTTTTAGTTTACGGAAAGCCATGTGAAATAATAATTTTATATCATAAATATACATACATACCACCCATTATAGAAATGCTATAACCGCTTATACAATTTCTTTTTGTTTTTTTTTTTTTTTGGTAATTATTTCAAAAAATTACCATTAATATAAGTCTGACTGCTCAAATTTTTGAAGATGAAAGCTGCAATTTGCGAATTTTTTTTCAAATTCTATCGATTGAGATAGAGTTGCTGACAAATTCCTTATTTAAAGTATAAAAATCGACAAAATATTTTATGGATACTACGTTATTTTGAACTAAACCAAGTGATAAGCGGAAATCTTAAATTTTACTGAAGACAACAAATAATTTCTTTTCAAATGTATATATGTATTAACTTTTAAAAGGGCAGATTTGCAACCCGAGCCCCAAACAAGTCTAGACCAAATTGAATAGAATTTTTTTAAAAATCAATATACATTTTTTTTTCTTTAAATCAAAAGAAAAATCCATATAAAGTGTCTTTTAAATATTGCTAAGTTATGGTTAAAGAAAAAAGCTAGAAAACCCTCACACTTTTTTTGACCTAACCAGAATTTGTAATTTACCCCCACTAAAAAGTTTTAAAACCACGCCATGTATAATACATTTTTTTTAAATACAACCCATACTTCTCTATTTTCGTTCTCTCGCTCATTAATACTCTTTAATATTACACGAACTCATATTTCCAAATTTCCACCCCTTCAAAATAAACGTCAAGCCAATTTCATACTCATATCTATTTATATACACATATACATATATGCGTAAACACTCCAATTCTCTCGCTCATTGAGTTCAAACAGTAGATTCGGCGTTGAACTCATATGTATATTGAAATGTTACACTCCAAATAGATGGCGTCGGCGCGAATAGCCAATTTGTTTCCGCATGAGAGTTGCCCCAATATGTGTTGTTATGTACCAAAGGATTAAAAAAAAGTGACAATTTGTTTTTCTCATATCTCGCACGCTTTATTATAAACGAAAATAGTTTAAAAATAAAATTTTTAGGAAAGAAGCAATTAATGTTTTAACTTTCTGTATTGAAATTCATCAAGAAAAAAAAAAAAAAAAGAATGAGATTGAAATAGATGCACCCATTGCCGTCAATTCTATATAATATGAAAATTTGCTTTTTTAAAAAAATAAAAATCAAACATCTTTTTCGTAGAATTCTATAATAAAAATGAGATAACTATCGTCGCCTTATATTCCAAAGTTTAAATAAACAAATGAAAAACTAAAAATGTTATATTGTTGTGCCATAAAATCATGAAAAAATTAAATTTTCAATTACATATACTTATAATAAAATGTAATTTAACTATACAATTTTTTGGGAAAACGTTATCAAAATTATATTTATCCATAAAGCTCTAATATGTATGTATATATGTATATCTAAATAGAGATTCAAAAGCCCAATAAAGCTTCACTTAATTGTAGAATTCCATATTAAAAAAATTTATTCAAGGAATTGATTATGGACAAGACACCAAGGGCATGAGAAGTTGCAGGCTGAATTGGATATCTTGAAACCGCTAGAACTGCTCGGAAAAATTCCGATGTAATAGATTTGTTTAAAATGAAATTCTACAAAGTTTTATGTTCTCATAACACCATTATTAAAATGTGAAATAGGGCAACCATGGTCAAACTTTTAATTTGAAAAAAATATGTCGCAATCAAAGTTGGCTTGCGTACCACCAAACAAAAAAAATGTTTCAAAAAAATATAAAATAATAATTCAATATGGCTACTGTTGTTGGAGTACCACGCTTATTTTGAGAAATTTGTATATGTGTGTAAAATACCAGCAATGGAAATATTTTGATTCTCTCGCTCTTTGAGAGTTAGAGTAATAGCGTCAAACTCATATTTCGAAGTTGGCTGAACTTCAAAGGAAACCACTCTTTATCTTCATTCTCTCCCTCATTAAATACGTCCTATTATGAGAGAGAAATTATTTTCATTCCCTCGCTCATTGAGTACTTTGGTCCATTATCTATTATATTAATAGGCTAACAAATTTTACATATAAACCATTGCCAAGCTTAAACCCATACTAAATATGCATAAATATTTATGAAATGCATATTTATTTGTTGGCATACCTCTAAGGCAGTGCATAATTATCTAATATATAACCAATACTGCTTCATTTATCTGTAATAAGCGAATGAAAATTTTTCATGCAACTTAAATTGGTTATCTGACAATCAATTTGTAAATAAAGCGATAGCCCAGTGGGAAGCGTTAGTGGGTAAAGGTCGAGCGGTTGATGGTTCGAGTACAGTTAGTTACACAGCTATAGGCCAAAATTTTTTTCTTTTTTGTCATTGAAAATTGTTTATATTTTTTATATATTTTTATATTTCTAATCTTGACTTTTTAATATTTTTATAAACAATATTTTTATGTTTGTGATCTCTATTTTCGAGAAGAAAAAAATTTGGTGCGAATATTTTTAGTTTACGGAAAGCCATGTGAAATAATAATTTTATATCATAAATATACATACATACCACCCATTATAGAAATGCTATAACCGCTTATACAATTTCTTTTGGTAATTATTTAAAAAAATTACCATTAATATAAGTCCGACTGCTCAAATTTTTGAAGATGAAAGCTGCAATTTGCCAATTTTTTTTCAAATTCTATCGATTGAGATAGAGTTGCTGACAAATTCCTTATTTAAAGTATAAAAATCGACAAAATATTTTATGGATACTACATTATTTTGAACTAAACCAAGTGATAATTTTACTGAAGACAACAAATAATTTCTTTTCAAATGTATATATGTATTAACTTTTAAAAGGGCAGATTTGCAACCCGAGCCCCAAACAAGTCTGGACCAAATTGAATAGAATTTTTTTAAAAATCAATATAAATTTTTTTTTCTTTAAATCAAAAGAAAAATCCATATAAAGTGTCTTTTAAATATTGCTAAGTTATGGTTAAAGAAAAAACCTAGAAAACCCTCACACTTTTTTTGACCTAACCAGAATTTGTAATTTACCCCCACTAAAAAGTTTTAAAACCACGCCATGTATAATACATTTTTTTTAAATACAACCCATACTTCTCTATTTTCGTTCTCTCGCTCATTAATACTCTTTAATATTACACGAACTCATATTTCCAAATTTCCACCCCTTCAAAATAAACGTCAAACCAATTTCATACTCATATCTATTTATATACACATATACATATATGCGTAAACACTCCAATTCTCTCGCTCATTGAGTTCAAACAGTAGATTCGGCGTTGAACTCATATGTATATTGAAATGTTACACTCCAAATAGATGGCGTCGGCGCGAATAGCCAATTTGTTTCCGCATGAGAGTTGCCCCAATATGTGTTGTTATGTACCAAAGTATTAAAAAAAAGTAACAATTTGTTTTTCTCATATCTCGCACGCTTTATTATAAACGAAAATAGTTTAAAAATAAAATTTTTAGGAAAGAAGCAATCAATGTTTTAACTTTCTGTATTGAAATTCATCAAGAAAAAAAAAAAAAAGAATGAGATTGAAATAGATACACCCATTGCCGTCAATTCTATATAATATGAAAATTTGCTTTTTTAAAAAAATAAAAATCAAACATCTTTTTCGTAGAATTCTATAATAAAAATGAGATAACTATCGTCGCCTTATATTCCAAAGTTTAAATAAACAAATGAAAAACTAAAAATGTTATATTGTTGTGCCATAAAATCATGAAAATTTAAATTTTCAATTACATATACTTATAATAAAATGTAATTTAACTATACAATTTTTTGGGAAAACGTTATCAAAATTATATTTATCCATAAAGCTCTAATATGTATGTATATATGTATATCTAAATAGAGATTCAAAAGCCCAATAAAGCTTCACTTAATTGTAGAATTCCATATTAAAAAAATTTATTCAAGGAATTGATTATGGACAAGACACCAAGGGCATGAGAAGTTGCAGGCTGAATTGGATATCTTGAAACCGCTAGAACTGCTCGGAAAAATTCCGATGTAATAGATTTGTTTAAAATGAAATTCTACAAAGTTTTATGTTCTCATAACACCATTATTAAAATGTGAAATAGGGCAACCATGGTCAAACTTTTAATTTGAAAAAAATATGTCGCAATCAAAGTTGGCTTGCGTACCACCAAACAAAAAAAATGTTTCAAAAAAATATAAAATAATAATTCAATATGGCTAATTCAATATGGTTGGAGTACCACGCTTATTTTGAGAAATTTGTATATGTGTGTAAAATACCAGCAATGGAAATATTTTGATTCTCTCGCTCTTTGAGAGTTAGAGTAATAGCGTCAAACTCATATTTCGAAGTTGGCTGAACTTCAAAGGAAACCACTCTTTATCTTCATTCTCTCCCTCATTAAACACGTCCTATTATGAGAGAGAAATTATTTTCATTCCCTCGCTCATTGAGTACTTTGGTCCATTATCTATTATATTAATAGGCTAACAAATTTTACATATAAACCATTGCCAAGCTTAAACCCATACTAAATATGCATAAATATTTATGAAATGCATATTTATTTGTTGGCATACCTCTAAGGCAGTGCACAATTATCTAATATATAACCAATACTGCTTCATTTATCTGTAATAAGCGAATGAAAATTTTTCATGCAACTTAAATTGGTTATCTGACAATCAATTTGTAAATAAAGCGATAGCCCAGTGGGAAGCGTTAGTGGGTAGTGGTCGAGCGGTTGATGGTTCGAGTACAGTTAGTTACACAGCTATAGGCCAAAATTTTTTTTCTTTTTTGTCATTGAAAATTGTTTATATTTTTTATATATTTTTATATTTCTAATCTTGACTTTTTAATATTTTTATAAACAATATTTTTATGTTTGTGATCTCTATTTTCGAGAAGAAAAAAATTTGGTGCGAATATTTTTAGTTTACGGAAAGCCATGTGAAATAATAATTTTATATCATAAATATACATACATACCACCCATTATAGAAATGCTATAACCGCTTATACAATTTCTTTTTGTTTTTTTTTTTTTTTGGTAATTATTTCAAAAAATTACCATTAATATAAGTCTGACTGCTCAAATTTTTGAAGATGAAAGCTGCAATTTGCGAATTTTTTTTCAAATTCTATCGATTGAGATAGAGTTGCTGACAAATTCCTTATTTAAAGTATAAAAATCGACAAAATATTTTATGGATACTACGTTATTTTGAACTAAACCAAGTGATAAGCGGAAATCTTAAATTTTACTGAAGACAACAAATAATTTCTTTTCAAATGTATATATGTATTAACTTTTAAAAGGGCAGATTTGCAACCCGAGCCCCAAACAAGTCTAGACCAAATTGAATAGAATTTTTTTAAAAATCAATATACATTTTTTTTTCTTTAAATCAAAAGAAAAATCCATATAAAGTGTCTTTTAAATATTGATAAGTTATGGTTAAAGAAAAAAGCTAGAAAACCCTCACACTTTTTTTGACCTAACCAGAATTTGTAATTTACCCCCACTAAAAAGTTTTAAAACCACGCCATGTATAATACATTTTTTTTAAATACAACCCATACTTCTCTATTTTCGTTCTCTCGCTCATTAATACTCTTTAATATTACACGAACTCATATTTCCAAATTTCCACCCCTTCAAAATAAACGTCAAGCCAATTTCATACTCATATCTATTTATATACACATATACATATATGCGTAAACACTCCAATTCTCTCGCTCATTGAGTTCAAACAGTAGATTCGGCGTTGAACTCATATGTATATTGAAATGTTACACTCCAAATAGATGGCGTCGGCGCGAATAGCCAATTTGTTTCCGCATGAGAGTTGCCCCAATATGTGTTGTTATGTACCAAAGGATTAAAAAAAAGTGACAATTTGTTTTTCTCATATCTCGCACGCTTTATTATAAACGAAAATAGTTTAAAAATAAAATTTTTAGGAAAGAAGCAATTAATGTTTTAACTTTCTGTATTGAAATTCATCAAGAAAAAAAAAAAAAAAAAGAATGAGATTGAAATAGATGCACCCATTGCCGTCAATTCTATATAATATGAAAATTTGCTTTTTTAAAAAAATAAAAATCAAACATCTTTTTCGTAGAATTCTATAATAAAAATGAGATAACTATCGTCGCCTTATATTCCAAAGTTTAAATAAACAAATGAAAAACTAAAAATGTTATATTGTTGTGCCATAAAATCATGAAAAAATTAAATTTTCAATTACATATACTTATAATAAAATGTAATTTAACTATACAATTTTTTGGGAAAACGTTATCAAAATTATATTTATCCATAAAGCTCTAATATGTATGTATATATGTATATCTAAATAGAGATTCAAAAGCCCAATAAAGCTTCACTTAATTGTAGAATTCCATATTAAAAAAATTTATTCAAGGAATTGATTATGGACAAGACACCAAGGGCATGAGAAGTTGCAGGCTGAATTGGATATCTTGAAACCGCTAGAACTGCTCGGAAAAATTCCGATGTAATAGATTTGTTTAAAATGAAATTCTACAAAGTTTTATGTTCTCATAACACCATTATTAAAATGTGAAATAGGGCAACCATGGTCAAACTTTTAATTTGAAAAAAATATGTCGCAATCAAAGTTGGCTTGCGTACCACCAAACAAAAAAAATGTTTCAAAAAAATATAAAATAATAATTCAATATGGCTACTGTTGTTGGAGTACCACGCTTATTTTGAGAAATTTGTATATGTGTGTAAAATACCAGCAATGGAAATATTTTGATTCTCTCGCTCTTTGAGAGTTAGAGTAATAGCGTCAAACTCATATTTCGAAGTTGGCTGAACTTCAAAGGAAACCACTCTTTATCTTCATTCTCTCCCTCATTAAATACGTCCTATTATGAGAGAGAAATTATTTTCATTCCCTCGCTCATTGAGTACTTTGGTCCATTATCTATTATATTAATAGGCTAACAAATTTTACATATAAACCATTGCCAAGCTTAAACCCATACTAAATATGCATAAATATTTATGAAATGCATATTTATTTGTTGGCATACCTCTAAGGAGTGCACAATTATCTAATATATAACCAATACTGCTTCATTTATCTGTAATAAGCGAATGAAAATTTTTCATGCAACTTAAATTGGTTATCTGACAATCAATTTGTAAATAAAGCGATAGCCCAGTGGGAAGCGTTAGTGGGTAGTGGTCGAGCGGTTGATGGTTCGAGTACAGTTAGTTACACAGCTATAGGCCAATATTTTTTTCTTTTTTGTCATTGAAAATTGTTTATATTTTTTATATATTTTTATATTTCTAATCTTGACTTTTTAATATTTTTATAAACAATATTTTTATGTTTGTGATCTCTATTTTCGAGAAGAAAAAAATTTGGTGCGAATATTTTTAGTTTACGGAAAGCCATGTGAAATAATAATTTTATATCATAAATATACATACATACCACCCATTATAGAAATGCTATAACCGCTTATACAATTTCTTTTTGTTTTTTTTTTTTGGTAATTATTTCAAAAAATTACCATTAATATAAGTCCGACTGCTCAAATTTTTGAAGATGAAAGCTGCAATTTGCGAATTTTTTTTCAAATTCTATCGATTGAGATAGAGTTGCTGACAAATTCCTTATTTAAAGTATAAAAATCGACAAAATATTTTATGGATACTACATTATTTTGAACTAAACCAAGTGATAATTTTACTGAAGACAACAAATAATTTCTTTTCAAATGTATATATGTATTAACTTTTAAAAGGGCAGATTTGCAACCCGAGCCCCAAACAAGTCTAGACCAAATTGAATACAATTTTTTTAAAAATCAATATAAATTTTTTTTTCTTTAAATCAAAAGAAAAATCCATATAAAGTGTCTTTTAAATATTGCTAAGTTATGGTTAAAGAAAAAAGCTAGAAAACCCTCACACTTTTTTTGACCTAACCAGAATTTGTAATTTACCCCCACTAAAAAGTTTTAAAACCACGCCATGTATAATACATTTTTTTTAAATACAACCCATACTTCTCTATTTTCGTTCTCTCGCTCATTAATACTCTTTAATATTACACGAACTCATATTTCCAAATTTCCACCCCTTCAAAATAAACGTCAAACCAATTTCATACTCATATCTATTTATATACACATATACATATATGCGTAAACACTCCAATTCTCTCGCTCATTGAGTTCAAACAGTAGATTCGGCGTTGAACTCATATGTATATTGAAATGTTACACTCCAAATAGATGGCGTCGGCGCGAATAGCCAATTTGTTTCCGCATGAGAGTTGCCCCAATATGTGTTGTTATGTACCAAAGGATTAAAAAAAAGTAACAATTTGTTTTTCTCATATCTCGCACGCTTTATTATAAACGAAAATAGTTTAAAAATAAAATTTTTAGGAAAGAAGCAATCAATGTTTTAACTTTCTGTATTGAAATTCATCAAGAAAAAAAAAAAAAGAATGAGATTGAAATAGATACACCCATTGCCGTCAATTCTATATAATATGAAAATTTGCTTTTTTAAAAAAATAAAAATCAAACATCTTTTTCGTAGAATTCTATAATAAAAATGAGATAACTATCGTCGCCTTATATTCCAAAGTTTAAATAAACAAATGAAAAACTAAAAATGTTATATTGTTGTGCCATAAAATCATGAAAAAATTAAATTTTCAATTACATATACTTATAATAAAATGTAATTTAACTATACAATTTTTTGGGAAAACGTTATCAAAATTATATTTATCCATAAAGCTCTAATATGTATGTATATATGTATATCTAAATAGAGATTCAAAAGCCCAATAAAGCTTCACTTAATTGTAGAATTCCATATTAAAAAAATTTATTCAAGGAATTGATTATGGACAAGACACCAAGGGCATGAGAAGTTGCAGGCTGAATTGGATATCTTGAAACCGCTAGAACTGCTCGGAAAAATTCCGATGTAATAGATTTGTTTAAAATGAAATTCTACAAAGTTTTATGTTCTCATAACACCATTATTAAAATGTGAAATAGGGCAACCATGGTCAAACTTTTAATTTGAAAAAAATATGTCGCAATCAAAGTTGGCTTGCGTACCACCAAACAAAAAAAATGTTTCAAAAAAATATAAAATAATAATTCAATATGGCTAATTCAATATGGTTGGAGTACCACGCTTATTTTGAGAAATTTGTATATGTGTGTAAAATACCAGCAATGGAAATATTTTGATTCTCTCGCTCTTTGAGAGTTAGAGTAATAGCGTCAAACTCATATTTCGAAGTTGGCTGAACTTCAAAGGAAACCACTCTTTATCTTCATTCTCTCCCTCATTAAACACGTCCTATTATGAGAGAGAAATTATTTTCATTCCCTCGCTCATTGAGTACTTTGGTCCATTATTTATATTAATAGTCTAACTTTGTTGTTGGTATATTGTTAATTCTTAAACTGCTTTGTGCATAAGGTAATGGCGCGGCGGTGAGCGTATAGAATACGGTGTGCACAGTTGCAAGACCCGGTTGCGGAATATTCCGTTTTTATCTTAAATTATGTTTTTTTTTATATTAAAAAACCTTTAATCTTAACTATTACAATTTACTTAATTTTCAACCTAATATTTTTTTGTTCTTCACCTGCTCAAAACGATCGCATAAATTAGTGGCTATTTGTTAAGCACAATGTCATCATCCGATTATTCAAGTGCAACATAAAATCTCGAAAACCGAGTATTTGCATGGCATTTGCCATAAATAATTTTGGAAAGGGCTGCTGTAATTTAATATTTTTATTATATAATAACAGCCGCTATTTTTTAAATTCTTTGATGGCCTCATTTTGCCTATAGATGAGTTTTTAATGTATACATTTAAGTTGGTCGAGGTTCGGCCACGGGTCCTAAAGGCAGCTATTGACAAAAAGTTGATCAGATGTTTGAATAAGTTCAACTATTTTAAATTGGTCGAATTTCGACCACGGGATATACTATTTATATTAATAGTCTAACTTTGTTGTTGGTATATTGTTAATTCTTAAACTGCTTTGTGCATAAGGCAATGGCGCGGCGGTGAGCGTATAGAATACGGTGTGCACAGTTGCAAGACCCGGTTGCGGAATATTCCTTTTTTTTCTTAAATTATGTTTTTTTTTTATATTAAAAAACCTTTAATCTTAACTATTACAATTTACTTAATTTTCAACCTAATATTTTTTTGTTCTTCCCCTGCTCAAAACGATCGCATAAATTAGTGGCTATTTGTTAAGCACAATGTCATCATCCGATTATTCAAGTGCAACATAAAATCTCGAATATTTGCATGGCATTTGCCATAAATAATTTTGGAAAGGGCTGCTGTAATTTAATATTTTTATCATATAATAACAGCCGCTATTTTTTAAATTCTAAGATGGCCTCATTTTGCCTATAGATGAGTTTTTAATGTATACATTTAAGTTGGTCGAGGTTCGGCCACGGGTCCTAAAGGCAGCTATTGACAAAAAGTTGATCAGATGTTTGAATAAGTTCAACTATTTTAAATTGGTCGAATTTCGACCACGGGATATACTAGTCTTAATTATTACTCAAGTTATGTCAAGTTATGTGATTTTAGAAATTTTGGATATCGCAAAAGGGGGCGTGGTTATCATCCGATTTCGCCCATTTTTCAAAGAAACATAAGTAAAAAAGTGCATGCAAATATTTCAATTTTTACTCAAGATATCGTGTACACGGACAGACGAACGGACGGACGGACATGCCTTAATGAACTCCTCTTTTCAACCTAAGAACTTTCATATATGGAATTCTTTATCTATCTCTATTTTTTGTTACGTAGTACCGTTTTGTGGACAAAATTAAAATACCCTCGTACTAGTACTAGTACGCTGGGTATAAAAAGGTAAATTTTATTTTACTTCTTACTCCTTCTTATAAAGTTGTTTGGTTGCATGGGTTTGTGTGGCGAAATATGGGATGTATACCTGAAGGGAAATTAATAGCTAGTAAAGGGATAATTTTTTTAGAACTCTGATGGCATTAATGACTCGTTCCCTCAAAACTAGGTCTTCTCTTATTCAAAAACCGACAAACAGTTAGTCTACCATTTTTAGCCATTTTAAATCAAGGCCCGGCAGAAATGAAAGTAAGGGTGTATTGTAAAGTTTGCTTCTTAGCTCACTAGCGAGCACCGTGTAAACATCGTATGATGGTCATTGCATGCAAAAGAGACGTACGATGAACCAGTAAGAGTCGAGAGTGCATCAGCGACAATTCAAAACTAAAGATTTTCCTACAGGGTAATTACAATCACGAACATCCTTACATACAACACTTCCAGTCACACGCCACAGTCCATGACTAGCATAGGCCATAGAATTTCATTTTATGTTGAATCACCGGAAGCCCATTAATGGAAGTCACAACTATTGATTATGTCGCCATTTAATAGCAAAAGCAACAACAACAACAAATAATTTTATGAAAACAGCAAAAAAGGACTGGTAGTGAAGCGGTCGATATGTCGACGTGCAACCAAGCGTACAACTCAACAAATGACAATATTACGGATATGAAGGCGAATAGCAGCGGGCCAGAGACTTAGATTTATACAAATTTATATATAGTTGGCCGCTACTCTACACATTTTGAGCTCGCTTATGTTGGTTTGTGTTTGTGTTGATATTATTTTGCTTTTGTGAATCGGTTCTTGGTCCTTCCTTCCTTGGACTTATATTTGGCCTATCACTTTGTTGTGTTCGACTAACTTAAAAAGTCGACAATTTTATTATAATTTTATATGTGATTGACGTTTGCGTGCGTTCACATGAACGTGAATGCGAGTACAATTGACGATTGAAAGTGATTGTCTTTGGAACAAAGGCACAATCGAATGCGAGTATTCATATCACAGCTCGGAAACATTCACTCTCGTTCACTCGCATTCACGAACATGAACATTAAAAAAAAATGCAATCGCGTTCGTGAATAAGAACGAATCAAAAAAACCACACCGTTCACGTTCATGAATGCATTCGCGAATCATTCACAAATGCATGCGAATACATTTAAGAACCTTCTTTCAAATATCCAAACCGTCATATTTTGGACACAGAGCCGCCCCCAAGAAACGTAAGGAAACATCTCCGTAAGCATTCTCCCGTGACATCACAAAACCAAGTAAGTGTCAGTTACTTGGTTTCGTCGTTCTACGAATTTTCGGAATCCCGTGAAAAAAATCTATCAGGGACATCGATCCGTTTCTTCCTATCTTGTTTCTAAGTACCTTACACTAAAAAAGTTATTAAACCAAGTAACTTAAAATGCACTGAATCAAGAATTTAGTTCACAACAAAACCAAGTAACTCGTGTTCTTTTTTTAGTAACTGGAAATTTTACAACAAATACTGAGCTTTTTTACCAAAAATCATTAGAAATCTATTACATATCGTCACTCTAAGTTTCTGATTTAGTTTCGATCTCCTATTAATGCAAAAACTATTAAAACTCAGTTGTTAATCAAGAATTATTTGAATTTCCTCAAAAAATGTATGTGATTATTTCACAAAACCAAGTAACTTTTATAGATGCTTGATTTATCTTATTCCTATCAGAAAAGTATTTGAGATAATTTTAAAATTATTGCAGGGATAAAGCTAGGGAATATTATGTGATTTCATCCCAGCATCAGATCGCAAACCAGAACAAATTTTGCAGGAGCAGTAAGGGCTTTTTTATACTATATCCGAATGTTATGGTAGTGTAAGAAAACTTTTTAGTCTTGAGTCAGACGGAGGCCAAGAGCTTCTTTTTCGTCAAGTGCAGCCCACTATCGGGTTAGACCTACGCTGATGGTGAGAAGCTGGAAAGTATATTCAACCACGTTTCATCATTATTTGGAGCTTAACAGCCCACGTGAATTTGGTCGCTTCGTATCAAACCACGTCAATCTTTCCTTTTGAGCGACAACTGACGCCAATTTAAAACGCCAAGGGAGTTCAAGGCACCCTCCACTTGTTGTTTCCATCTCAGCCGAGATCTCCTTCTTCCTCTGCTGCCCAATTCGGGTGTCGATAGGAACACCTTCTGTGCTGGAGCTTCCTTGACCATTCACATAACATGACCCATCCAGCGGAGCGTTTGGTATTTAATTCTAACTAACTAATGGCGGCGATATACCCACAGGTTATCATAACCTCTAACGAGATTTTTAGCCGAGCTTCTCTTTCCAACTTGTGGTGTGTTGCTTTTGAGTTTTCCTACAACTTTGCGGGACCTACAGTTTTTTGCCGACTCCGAACGGCACTTGCAAAGCAAATGAATTTTTTGCTGAGAAGCTTCTCATTGCAGAAATACCCCCGGAGATTTTGCCAAACTACTGCCGAGGGGCGACCCCGTTTAGAAAAATTACTTTTCTAAATAATTTTTGATGTAGAAGGCCGAACACTTAACCGCTACACCACGGCGGTATTTAATTCGCTCATCGTTAAATTTGCATCACGGGAAGGACCATAAATTTTCCGGAGAACTTTTCTCTCAAATACTCCAAGAGACATCTCATCTTCTCTTGACACTGTCCATGATTCCAAGCCATACAATAGGACTCGTATGATGGAAGATTTATGTATATAGCGTGATCTTTGTCTATCGAGAGAGCACTTTACTTCTCAATTGCCTAATTACTCCGAAGTAACACTTGTTGGCAAGAGTGATTCTCCTTTGGATGTCGAATATCGAGGACATAAACAAGGAAAATTTAGTGTGAGGCCCAAAAAAATAAAAAGGATTTGCTTCCGACATCCATATTCCCTTTTATATGAAAGTGCACAACAAATCCAAGTAACTATCAACTTGCTTGGATTTGTCGTGAAACAAATTTTTTTTTTGTATGAAAGCCAAAAATCGTAACAATTTAAAATCAAAGTTACTTGGAAGTTACTTGGGTTTGTTCTGAAACAAAAAATTGTTTTGTATGAAAGACAAAAATCGTGTTTTTTAAAAACTCTGTAACTGTTTGTCTTGGCCAATAAATCCATAACTGCGTCGAAAAAAATTTCTTGCACATGTGCATAAAAAAACTTTGGAATCTTATCTTGTCATAATTGAAAAAGTTGTATAAACAAGTTGATATTTGCCGGAGATATAGGCTGCTACGCAAATCCTTAATTTCCCAACATTTTGAAAAAACTAGTTACTTGGTTTTGTTGTGTCACGGGAGCATTGCCGTTTGATCTGCGTAATCATAAGCGGGCCCTAACCGACATCCACACTCAGTTGGTTGATACATTTGTCAGATCTCGGCCTCGTGAATCCTATTTTAAGCAGTCTTCCACCCGATATTGCTGAGGAAGAGCGCACCTTACCAAGGGAGACTAGAATCACTATGGCACAGCGCCAGTTTGGATACTATAACAGGTTGAACTCTTACTTATCCAGACTAAATGACATCATTTAAAACACATGTCCTGCATGTGGTTTCTCCCCTCATGACACTCTACATCTCCTTAACTGTTCAATTGTACCTACTCTTCTAACCCCTCTGTCTCTCTGGTCCAACCCTTTTGAAATAGCACGATTCCTTAGACTCCCGTTAGAAGAGCTTGATGAAGATCTTCGGAATGATCATACACTCTAAGCAGGGCAATGCATTTTTAACAACAACAACAACAATGATGTTGAGCAATTACAAAAAGATACGCCATTGCGTATACATAACATTTTGTCATTGTTATGAAAGTTTTAAATTAAAAAACAAAAACGTAAAATGGGGCAAATATGGACAGGAGATTTTTTCAGGAGTCGATAAAAAATATTCCAAACATTATTTTTAGTACACTTTGAAAGTGTAACATGCTGTAGCACTCGAACTTTTTGTATATCCAGAATAGCATTTATGTGGGATATATATTTTGTCTGGCTTATATTTGTTTTAAAATTTATTCAATTGCACAAATTCTTCAATAATGGATATTTCAGTGACCTTTCGTTTTCAAATCTATTTTACATAAAGGGGGCAAATATGGGCACGCAATTTTTTCAGGAGTCGAGAGAAATGTTCCAAATATTAATTTTAGTATAGTTATAAAATCTAGCATGCTTTAGCACACGAACTTTTTGTCTATCCAAAATAGCAAAGGTAGAGTTTATGAAGAATAATTTTTTACATTTGTTTTAAAATTTAGTCAATTGCACAAATTCTTTCATTTCCGTAAAAAATGACAACGAAGGCCACACCTTTAAAAGTTATACGAAAATATAAAGCTAAAGTGACTCGATTTTAGTAACTTAAACATGGAGGCAAAATTATTTTTTTCTTTTCATAAAAGTCCGTCTTAAAAAAACAAAGTCGCTGAAAAACCTCAAAATATGGATGCGGCGTGATTTGAGTTTCTACATTTCATCCTATGCGACTAGCTTGAATACCAACAAGTTTTGTGGGCAACACAGTGATTGTCAGCAGGATCTAACTTTAAAATCTATACCCAAATGATGTTAGAATAAACACTTACTTTAAAACAATTCGAAAGCAAATAATGGAATAAAAATGGAAATGGAAGAAAAAAATAGGAAAATACCAAAAAACGGCCTATAACTCGCGCGGAAGTACAAAATAAAGTGCATTCAAGCTAAAATAGTGGCGAGATAAATTGGCGTAGATAACAGCAGAAATGCATACAAGCAGCAACAGCAGACAGACAGACAGCAACACCACGCTGCCGAGCACATACCAACATTGAGCAACAACGACAGCCGCCTGCCACGCGATGGCGTGAACATGCACAAAATCGCTATAGGCAGTAAAAATACACACAAAAAACAATAACAACAAATAACTAACCAAAAACGAAAAGCGGACCCAGTCAGAGAGAGAGAGCTTTGTGCGAAATCAATTTAATGTTGAATTGGTGCCAAGAATCTGATTTTCTAATGCGATGGCGCGACGAGCCGCCGTGTATCAACGCCTCACCACGCTTTTATTTGCTGATTTGAACCGAATTTGATAGCAATGTAATGCTTTTATTAGAAAAAAAAGAAATTATCTAAAACTATGTTGCCACATGGGCTGCATAGGCAGCTACAGCAGCCACAAGGAAACGTTGCACAGTAATTCAGCCGCGGGTAAAATTAATAACTGCTAAGAATTCTTCCACGTAACTTTTAAAGGTGTGGCGTTAGTTGTAATTTTGTACGAAAATATAACACTTCCTTGACTAAATAAATAAAAAATCAGTGCCCAGCTAAAATTATAGTTCCTAAATGCCATCTCTTCTACATTGGATAGACAAAAATGTTTGTGCTACAGCGTGTTACAACTTTTAACTATAACAAAAAGAAAGTTTGGAATATTTTCTAACGATTCCAGAAAAAAATGGTTGCCCATGTTTGCTCTCTTTTATGTAATGATGAAAAATTACATAAAATTTCCATAAAAGTTACACGACGTATACGTAACATATTTTTATATAGTAAATATGTAGACACAGAGAAAAGTGATTGTTGTAATACTACCTATTCGAATGCTTCAACAAGAATCCGATTTAAACTATTTTTGGATTATTTCTTAACTAGCTCACATATGGCAGGCGTCCAAACCACTGTGCGTCGGACAATTTTGAAAAGGCATCTACGGTAACGTGGTTTGTGTGCGTGTGGAATGGGCGACCAACCGGCTGTTGCTATCACAATGCGGAAATGGCGAATGCGGAAATACGCGCGCAAGCACACACACAGACAAAGCAGTTCGAATTTGGGGGGACACATGAATTGATGTAAGCGAGGGTGTATGTGGGTGCTTTAGGCAATTCAAACATTCGGCGAGCAAATTTTCATTTCACAAATTCATTCAATTGCACGCCGCCATCGCTATACCACAAACAAACAAACATACACACACACTCATAACCCAACAATTGCAAACCAAAACACATTCACTTCCCAAAAAAGGTTATGCCGCTGATTTCCATTGGGCGCCATTGACTTGACGATCTAAATGGTGGAATGGTAATGAATAGATCGGTGGCCGCAAAAAAGCAAAAGGGCGAGCTGAGGTGTGGAGTGTAAGTGGCATAGCGGTTTCTGTGGGGCTCTACATTCATTTTGGCACTTTATTGACTCTCTATTAAGTCCAAAAGCCAGCATTGATTCAAATGAGGAACTAAACGATAGGATCTTAAGGCTGGGAAAATTTAGCGACTGCAAGGATAAAATTGGCACACAAAAAAATAACAAGAAAGAAGTGTTAATAGCATGGAAATTGCAGCACAAATGGCTTAGACAAGAGAATCTGAATTGGTTATACCAGGAAAAAAGCAGCATTTGTGTTAGAGAGCTGACTGTGGTGAGTGAAAGCAGACCCTTTAGCAAGCAGGTACAAAGTGCTTTAATAGTGGATTAAATTCCTTAGTTGCTACAATGAATGTCTTTACAAATTTCAAAGGCGGCAGTTTATATTCATTCGCTGCTGCAGCTTATCTTAATTCATCGCCAATTTTCAACTATCATACCCCTTTTCTATTAACGAAAACTGGACTAAAACGACATAGTAAGCAAAAGGAAGACCGCTGTCTGCCTTTGGTCTATTCTACAACAGGTGAGACTTTTAGTTATTTAGGTATTCAACGGATGTAAATCGGTACATGACCACGCCCACTTTTTTTAACAAATTTGCCTTTCGGACGATTGATCTAAGCTTTCAAAAGATTAAAACAACTCTGCGCTATTTTGTAATTTTTTGTTCATTAGATTTTGGCGATTTGGCAGATTTTAAGATTTTCAGCATTTTTTAATTATATTGTCCAGTGCGCCACCTAGCGGAATTCTGATTTATTTATATATTATTGTCATCGTTTCCTAAGAAATGGTCTACATTTCAAGTCCATCGGTTGCCAGGGAATCAGTTTAGCCGATCCATGCGCCACCTAGTGAATTTTTTTTTTAATTTCGCATTGTCAACGTGCTCCGAAATTTGTTTAAAGTTTCAAGTCCGTAGCTTACTGAGAAGTTACTCAAAAATCTACCGCAAGTTTCCCCCGATTCTTCATATATTTTCAGCAAGTCAGCGCGCCACCTATCGGAATATTACATTTTTTTAAATCTATTAAATTTTTTAAAATCAATCGTCATTTCGTCCTGAACTTTAAGCTAAGTTTCAGTCCCGTAGATTGCCAGGAAATTCGTTAAAAGTCGATCGCCAGATTCTCGACTTCAAACGAATTTTCAAGTGCCTTAAATTATCTAGATCCGTGAACCAACTAGCGGTTTTTTTTCGTTCGCATTGTATTATCACGTACTTCCGAACTATGTTGCAAGGTCTGTAGCTTTGCTTTATATTTTTTTACTTTCTTTTATTTTACTTTTTTAATTTTATTATTTCATTAAGCTTTTAATTTTAATTATTTATATTTTTTTATTTAATTTTTTTTATTTTATTAATTTTTTTTTTTTGTTTTTTTATTTTATATTTTTTTATTTTTTTTATTCTTTTCACATTATTTAATTTTTATGTTTTTTCTTAATTTTAGTTTGCCTTTTTTTATTATTTTATTATATATTTTTTTTTAATTTTTTATTTTATTTCAATTTATTTAACTTATTTTTTCATTTTGTTTTATTTTTTTTTTTTTGTTTTTTATTTTTGTTTTATTATTTTTTAGTTCTCATTTATTTTTTTATTTTTTAATTTTTTTTTTTTATTTTTTAGTAATTTTAGTAAACCACAAGACTGGTTGTTTCCACCCGGCTTATGCTTTCTCAATTGTTCTAGCTCATTAAGGTCTCCGTCTTCTCTTAATTTAAAATAAACATGCTCTTTGATTTCCCCACTCCACCTTCACTCCACCTTCCGTCATCGGGTCAAAAGTGGAAATGAAACAAACAAAAAAGAAAAAAAATTTTCATTCCACAACGTTCAGCATAATCAATTGCATTTCCTCGTTAATTAATTTAATTCATAAAAAAAATCTCGACATTGCCACTGCTAACAAAATTCGCTTTCATTTTGACTTACATATATACCAAAAGTATACGAAAACACTTACACAAGCACATGCTCAAACATACACACACGTACCTACGTACTTAAAGCAAAAAACAACCACATCTACATATATAAACAAATCACAAGTACTAACAACAACAACAAAAACTGACATTTTAATTCAACTACCATTTCAATTTCTTTTCATTACGATGAAGTCTTGCTCTTGCTGCTCCTTCAGCTTCTTTCTCTCATATTTTTTTTTTTTTTGGCAATTGCTCATTGGCTCTGGCTCTAGTCTAATGACACTCTTTGGTTTTCTAACTAGCAGTTATTTGGTGCACTAAATATTTATTTATTTCTATTGGTATGTATGTGTGTGTGTGTATAGAAGCTTGGAAAAAGTACATGTTTATATATGAAATAGTTAACTTGATTTGCTTGGACAATTTTTGCCTGCCAGCTCTCGGAATCTGCAGTGAGTTGTAGTCACCAGCAGCCACAGCACTTGACTAGCATCGTTGACTGTCGCTCGCTTTTCATTGCAAACTTTTGGTCCGCTTCAGGCGTAGTTAGATGCTGATATTTGTAAACTATAGTTTTGACATAGAATAGGTCGTGTTGAAGTATGTTAGGCCACGTTCAGATTTTTGCATTTGCGATGTTAAAATGCTTTTGAAAGGAGCACTAGTACAATGAAAACAATATCCAAGGTATATAAATTCACAATTTTATTTCGATATCTCAATCCGATTCGGATATACAAACCAAAACATGAATAAAAATGTATCTCAACTTTTCTTGAACTTGAATAACTAAATGTTACTCATACGCCTTGTATGACCTTAAAAAAGTGCATTATAATTGCAAAATTTCAAGATATACACAATTGTTTTTGCTAGAAAACATATTTTTACACAATCTACTAAACTACTTTTAAAAATCAAATGTCTGTTTCTCATGAATACGTTTTTTTTCAATATCCTGACAAAGAATCCTGTTGTCCTTATAAAAATTCAAATGTATACAATATTAAAAATATTTGTTTTTGGAAGCTTTCATGGAATTTTTCACGAACTTAGTATAAACTAGTAATGTTAGATAAAATTTGAAATAAAAAACTGCACGGGTTACCGTTATCCTAGAACAATAGCCTTCAACCCAAATTTTATTTCCGTACAATTTTGGGACGCTCTCAAATATATATATTCGTTAGGCTTTTACCGTCACATTCTACGTTTCAACTGTGGCCGTATCTGCTCCACAGCGCGCAGACTGAGAAAACGCGCTAAAGTAATACCTTCTTTTGCTCAATTTTTATTATCTCTTTTTCTAGTTTGCAATTCATTGTGTTTTACATTTCCAATTTTTATTTTTTATTTTTATGGTTTCCCGCACACTATTCACTATCCTCTTCTATCATCTCAACGTCTCTTCCATACCTTTTAAATACAGCAGTTCATTTTATATTTTTGTTTTTATTTTTCTAATTTTATTATATACTTTATGCCATCAGTTAGATGCTTGCTACCGCTCGCTCTTTTTTCCTTTTGCTTTTTTTCTTTGCCCATTATTTTTATGCTGAGATTTTATCGAAAAACACTTTCATTAAAATTACTCCAATTTTCCTTGATTCTTCCTCTGCTCGTACATAGTTTTTGCTGTAGCCCTCCATGGCCAAATGCTGTTGTTGCAACTGTCATTTTTTTTTGCATGTCCATGTTGTTATTGTTATTGTTGCTGTTGATATAGTTAAGGACATTTTTCCCGACGGCACTTTCCGCCAGCATTCCGGTACAGCGCGTGGATATTTTATTTCTACCGTTATTCGTTATCTCAACATTGCATCTCTATGCCGCTGCTGCTGGTGCTTTAAAATTTTCTGTTTTGGTTTATTTTTATTTTTCTTCTCCTTCTTCTTCTTCTTTCGTCCTGCCAATGATAGCTGTGGGAGTTGGTGGTAGGCGAAAAACTTTAGGTTTTGCTGAATTGCGAAAGTCTACCTTTAGTTGGTGGCCCGCCTTTAGCTCTGTTGTCCTGTGTGGCTTGTCGTAATTCTATCAACACATAAAAGTTTATTTAGTTCGACTGTGGCCCTGTAGAAATACGAAAGGCAAATTGGTTTCTAATAAATTACAACAACATAATTGGATTTTTCGTAATCCCATGAAATAGCGATATCATCAATTTGTGCTATTACAAAATACCTTTTGACAATATTTAAAAGGTTTTAGTGCTAACTTAATGTAAATACTTAGTTCAGATTAAACAATAAAGCGCCAGATTTTTGGGTTCTTTCTTGTTTTCATGTTATATCAAAAGCTTTTTATCAGCTAAAATTACCCCTTTCAGAGGTAAGATCATTTCCAATCACAGTTTAAATTTCCTACGGGCCTTCTACTCATTTATAGTTCAAGCCTCGGTCTCGCATATCGACACAAAATCCTATAGAGTTTTACTATCACACTTTCCATTCCCTTGGCACCTTAGTTTACCCAGCTCATTTGCCCCCAACAATAGCAAAACTTTGCCCATACACATACATCATATGCACATACACACACACACACACTCTTACCCTTCAACATTTCCGTGCAACTTTTCGTTCACTCGCTTTATCATCCAAAAGTTGAAAAAATAGCTTTAGGCCTTTTTTATTACATTCAACTCATCATCTCATCACCACCACCATTTCATATCGACAAAAAAAGCTAACAAATTTTGAACAAAACAAATAAACAACAACTATAAAAAGAGACAGCTATTCTTTTTTTTGTGAGTCTTCGTTTATGTGGAGATTTTGTTGTTTTTCATCCTTTAATTTGGATTTATATGCTTGCATGACTTGCCTGCATGACTTTAAGCAGCACGAAATTGTTTTCTGTGCTGAGTTGTGGTGCGATTTTTTGGATGATAGATTTTTTTTTAAATTACTCGTTTTCCGCCATGTCTCAGCAATCAAAAGAAATTTAATTGAACTGACACTTAACTATTGTGAAAGGGGACATGAGGCTGCTGGCTGGTTGTTTTAAGAAACTGTGGATAGCGAGCAGAGGTGGCTCGGATGTGTTTTTGATATTGACAACCACGACAACAGTATAACAGTGAAAATTTTTAATCGAAATTCATTTATTTAATTTTCTTGGTTGTATTTAATTAATAAATTTTTAATTCATTTGTTTTGTTCTGTTTAATATAATTTTATTTTGTTGGGTTTTTTATAATTTTTTTAATTTTTTTTACATTTTTTTTTTTTGTTTTGTTTTATTTTTTCTTCTTTTTTTTCTTTTTTTCTTATTTTTATTTCATTTTATTTAATTTATTTTATTTATTTTAATCCTATTTAATTTGTTTTGTTTTTATTACCTACTTACTTGAAAAGCCTTTAGGCGCTTTGCCAAATTTATTAATTTTTTTTAATGTATTTTTTATTTTTTTTTTTTGTTTAATTTTTTCTCTTTTTTTAATTTCGTTTTGCAATTTAATTTTATATTATTTTATTTTATTTTTTTATTTTTTTTATATTGTTCTAATTTTATTTTTTACTTTTTATTTTATTTGTTTTTTTTTAATATTATTTTATTTATTTTATATTATTTTTGTTATTTTTTTATTTTATTTCATCTTATCTTATTTTATTTCATTAGTTTATTTTCCTTTTCTTTAATTTTTAAAATTTTACATTAGTTTATTTTGTCATGTAGTTATTTTTTTTTCTTATTTTTATCTTAGATATATTATTTTTTTATTTTATTTTTTATTTTATATATATTTTTTTTTTTGGTATTTTAATCCTATTTCTTCTTTTTATTGTATTTTTTTATGTTTTAATTTTTTTTCTATAATTTTTTAAATTTTTTTTATTTCAGTTTTTTATTTTATGTTATCCTGTTTTATTTTAGTTTATTTTTTTTATTTTTTTTTTTATATTTTTTTATTTTTTTTTTGTTTTTATTTTATATTATTTTTGTTATTTTTTATTTTATTTTATTTTATTTCATGAGCTTGTTTTCCTTTTTTAATATTTAAAATTTTTTTCAATTTTTTTTATTTTTTTATTTTACTTTATTTTTTTATTCTTTTTAATTTTTTATTGTCATTTACTGTTACCTAATATTTTTTTAATTTGTTTTATTTAATTTTGTTTTATTTTATGTTAGATATATTTAATTTTTATTTTTTTTTATTTTATAAGATTAGTTTATTTTGTCTCATATTTGGTATTTTTTTTTCTTTATTTTTCTGTTTTTTTTTTTTATTTCATTTACTTTTATTGTTTTTATTTTATTTCATTTAATTAAATTTTTTTATTTTTTGGGTTCTTTAGACTTTATTTAATTTTTTTTTTTTATTTTATTTAGCTTATTTATATTTTAAATTTAATTTTTTATTTTTTTTTTTTTTTACTTTATACAAGTTCACTTTTTTATTTAATTAAATTTTTTTTTTTTTGAATTTTTTTATATTTTTTTTTTTTTTTTAATATTTTTTTTTATTTTTTTTTTTTTGTTTATTTTATTTTAATCACACCTGCTTCTACCCACCAAATTTATATTCAGTTTTATACAACAACAAACATATCACTAAACACAGCACTAAAGCTTTTCAAATTTTCATATGAGCTTTCATTAAGCTCTTTTCTTCCCATTAGAGCATTAAATCCTTTATTTAGTTTTATCGAACAAATCATCATTAACATAAATTGCTAATTTCATTGATTTTATCTAGCGATATGCCAAACAAATTTGAATAATTCATATAATTTCCAATTTTCATAAATCATTTAACATAATAGCAATAATATTAAATTATGTGCTAAACTGCCGACGTCATAGCATGACGTAGAAGTATTTAGAAGATTTCTGTGCATAATAAACACATTTGTGCATAAGCACATTAATTTGTTTACCTACACATTTACATACATACATATTAATGGCATAAGTACCAGGAAGAAGCATTTAAGTATGAAATATATTTAGCAAAGGCTTCCAAGGCCGTTAATGTCACACGCATTATATTGGGTCTTTATTTCATCGTTATATTAACAAGAATTTGCACTTTATTGCCCTTGGCATACGAAGGCAGAATAATAAGCTCTTTAGTTGAGGAATATTTAATTTTGAGGGGTAACTCCACAGTTGCTGTATTTAAAAGCACCGGAAGGTATAATGAAACAGGAAAAGGAAACCAAACAGGAGCTGAAATCGAAATTTCAGACGAAAACTCGTACCGCAAAGTAGCTAAGACCGAAAAAAACAGAAACCGAAGTTGGAATTGAAATAAATTCACAAATATTCACAATATACCACTTTTCGGTGGAATAACCCATATGCAAATATGTGTATGTATTGGTTTTCTCCGGAAATTCCTAGCATAATAATTAACTCTGATATTACATTTCATCTACTTTTTTGGCATTTTCTTATTACAAATTTTAAGGCTTTGAGTTTATTGTCTTTCTAGTTTCTAACTGCTAATGCTGTGAGACTGGTTTTGTCCTTTTCATCTACTAATTAAATTGTAAACCACAATGTTTTAATTATTTCCTAAGCGATAGTCGTATGGTAAGTAAATTAGTGCTGTTATAAAATTTGTCAATATAGGTATACCCAGCAAACATTTTGGAATAAGAAATAGTACAAGAGTCACAATTAATTGAAACATTAGGGACTAAAGCTTCCTTTGTGAGTCAAACAATTTTTAATTTGTGATTTGATTCTAGACTCACCAAATCACAAATTTATGTTACCATGAATCAAATCAAAAATTAAAAGTATTTTTAGTTTGGTTCAAGATTCGAGTCAAATATAAAAAGTATCTTTGATTCGGAGAAATTTTCAAATAAATTTTTGATTCAACCTAATCAAAATTAAGTAACCCTGACTCCTATTTAAAACCGGAATATTATATTACTTAAAAGAGCATAAAACTGTAAGTCAAAACTGAATCATTGACAGGTTCGGAAAGAAAACAAACTTTCTAAGGTATGTCTAAAATATATAAACGCGTAATTTAAAATTAGAACAAAAATTGAGTATTTTATGACTCTTTTCGTTAGTAGAGTACATTTCGGACTGTTAAAAAATATTGAACATCAGATCAGACTAGTCTAAAACTTAGACATACGTAAAGAACTGTTCGCAATACAAATTAAAATGATACAAATATTTTCATTTAAGTTTGAATCACAAAAGACTCAAATTGGTTAGAAACTACATGTAAATATGAATCAAAAGATACTCATTGGCACGTGATTCGAGAAATCAGTCAGATTATTAGCTTTATAAACTGATAAAAATATTTTCATTTAAATGTGAATCACAAATGACTCAAATTGGTTAGAAAATGCATATAAATATAAATCACAAAATACTCATTAAAACGTGAGTGGAGAAAGCAGTCAGTCATCAGCTTTTTAAACTGATAAAAATATTTTCACTTAAATGTGAATCACAAATGACTCAAATTGGTTAAAAAATGCATAGAAATATGAATCAAAAAATACTCATTGGCACGTGAATCGAGAAAGCAGTCAAATCATTAGCTTTATAAAGTGATAAAAATATTTTCATTTAAATGTGAAATGACTCAAATTATAAATATGAATAAGCAATACTCATTGGAACGTAATCAAATCAGACTGGCCTAAATCTTATACATACAAAAACACTTGTTAACAATACAAATGAAAATGATGAAATAATTTTCATTTAAATGTCAATCACAAATTACTCAAATTTGTTAGAAACTGCATTTAAGTATGAATCAAAAAATACTCATTGGTATTGGCACGTGAGTGGAGAAAGCAGTCAGATCATCAGCTTTTTAAACTGATAAAAATATTTTAACTCAAATGTGAATCACAAATGACTCAAATTGCTTAGAAAATGCATATAAATATGAATAAAAAAATACTCCAATACCAATTAGATCATCAGCTTCATAACCTGAGCCTTTCAAGACCCGTTTCTTACCCAATTACTTTCCTTTTGGGTTCCTGAATGACCTCATAATAAGTATGACTTCAAATGTTTGCTGGGTAATATGTACCTACTTGCAAGCCAAAATACATACAAAAGCGACAAAATTTTACTATTCAAACTCTATTAGGCTGAGTAAAGTAAACTTGAGCTTACATGTATTTTAAGTAGTTACGAATACAACCATTTTGGGCCCATCACACCAAATTGCGGCTTACTTACTTATACAATCGAAGCGACTGATAGGCAAATATTGGTTATGGGCTAACACTTAAGCAGACAAGATGTAATAAATGATATGAGGTCCATTGCTTGTTAAACATATTTACCAAGAAACTTGTACTAAAATTTGTATATAAATATGCAGAGATATTCAATATAATTTCCACAAATATCCTGCACTCTCACTTTGACAAATAGCTAATAAGAAACATACCAGTATAAAGAGGCACACACAGACGCATAGTCCTATTCAAACATCCTCTCTATACATCCGCTTCCACAAGCCACTTCTAGCATAACCTTCTACAATACAAAATGTATTTAATACCTACATCTACGTCTAGATATTACTTGCAACCAAATTACATTTAGTTTGTTATCAAACACATCTAACATACACCAATACATACATACACAGGCTCATTCAATATAAGTTATTACACTTGGAGAATTCAGTCGCATTAAATATGTAATATAGCTATTAACTTCAGTACACACAACAATGTTATTATTTTAGTATTAGTGGTAAACGTGTGGCTCTTTAAGTACGCATGTACGCACATTTGTACATCTTAGATTACAAGTAAATTAAATGCGTCATGTGTAGTGATTCTGGCATTTTTCACATATCTAACTACTGAGGAATTTTGTGCGAAACAAGATGTTATTGTGCACAGTGGGCTTGAACGAAAATAAAACTCTAGAATAGAACGTTTGAGATATAGAAACTACATCCATCTTATAGCGAAATGAACTCGCTACAGAGTTTTTGACTCGTTCGTAGTTGGTTGGTCCTCCTTCTTCAGGTGAATGTAAAGCTACATTTACACTGCACCAAATGCGTCCTTTTGGCCTAGCTTTTTCGAGACTGTTCATTCGCAGATTGAATTAGATCACCAAATTAGGTCAAATTAAATTAAATTTGTCTAATTTGGCAAACAAATTCATTCTGCGGATAAAAATTCTTAAAATAACTTCGCCAAATACGACGCATTTGGTGCAGTGTAAATGTATCATAACTTTTCATAAAATCAGATCTTGAATATTGTTGAGATAACTTTTGCTCAATAAAAAAACTGCCTTCTCTCAAATTTACCAAGGCTTTAACTTTTCTCAATTTTTCCCTTTCTTGAAGTGCACTTGCATTGACAGCTCTTTCGTCTTTCATTTGTGATATTTGCACTTGCATTTGCATTTGTCATTAGCAAATGTCATTTGTCCATCAATGGGCAAACAAAAACTTTTACATACCTAAGTGAATATATATGTACGTATAATTGTGAGTATAGTCTAAACCAATTATTACAACAAGAGTATGTGTTTGATCAAATGTACTACATAAGGGCGTAGTAGTATTGTTTAAATCTGTGGGTGTATGTGCCCATCCGTAGCTCATTTGTTATATGTCAATTCAGAGACATATGTAGGTGTTGGCAGGCCAAGTGCTACGCTAGCAACAGCTCAACTGATGAGTTGGTCGGCGTTTGTCGACTAGGTATATTATGTAACTGCATGTGTTTGTTAAATTATTGCTTCATCATTAGTTGAGTGGACTTCCCAGCAGAAGAATAGAATTATAGACTCTGGTCAATGACACCCCAGTGCAGGATTTACTGAAAATAAAAATTAGAATGAAATAAAATAAAACAAAACAACAAAAGAAGAAAAATAAAAATATGAAAAAAAAATAAATCCATATATAAAAAACAAAAAAAAAATTAAAAATAAAGTATGATAAATTTAAACAAACAAAAGCCTCCGCATACAGCAATAAGCTGATAGGTCACACAATAGATCGTACCTTATAATAATAATAATAATAATGATAAATTTAAATAAATAAAAATAAAAAATTAAAAAAAATAAATAAAAATATAAAAAATAAAACTTATAAAATAAAATAAAATAAAATAAAAAAAATAAAATAAATTAAAATAAAATAAAATAAAAAAATAAAATAAAATAAATTAAAATAAAATAAAATAAAATAAAAAAAATAAAATAAATTAAAATAAAATAAAATAAAATAAAATAAAATAAAATAAAATAAAATACAATTAAATAAAATAAAATAAAATAAAATAAAATAAAATAAAATAAAATAAAATAAAATAAAATAAAATAAAATAAAATAAAATAAAATAAAATACAATAAAATAAAATAAAATAAAATAAAATAAAACAAAATAAAATAAAATAAAATAAAATGAAATAAAATAAAATAAAATAAAATAAAATAAAATAAAATAAAATAAAATAAAATAAAATAAAATAAAATAATATAAAATAAAATAAAATAAAATTAAATTAATAAAAAAAATAAAATAAAATAAAAAAAATTATAGTAAAATAAAGGAAAATAAAAATTAAATAAAAAAAACATTTTTTCGTGATATCATCAATCATATAAAACACACTTCTCAAGCAAGCATTAGCATTTCAATAGGTAATCACATTAATCAAACATTTTTTCGCTGGGTTACCATTTCTGCTGCCTGCCGCATACATTGACGCTGCTGTCAGAACATCATAACGACATCATTTGTAATGAAGTTTTCAATACCAGATGAGCGCATAATAATGGAAATAACCAGCTGTCAACACACACTCATACATACATACATACTTAAACATCTATTTGCATTCGCAAGTGCTCACATTTCACCGCAAACACAACAATTTGCAATTTGCTAACGATGCTAGCATTAGCGAAAGACACAAGAAGGCAGTCAAATATACAACATAGCCCGACGTTCTAAACATTCAACAATCACCAACACACAGCGCTCAGCCACTCAATCGGTCTATCAAGCTATGTACCTCCTACCTTTATTATAACCACATCAATACCTATGTCTGCTGCATTTGGCTGTTTATACATCGGTAGAGTTACTCATCACTTTACTTCGTGTTCCCTCGATATCATCCATTCCAGTCATCAATCTCATTCTTATTATTTGCAAACATTATCTCTCTGCACCGATATCGGTTTGGTTATTTGTTTTGCCAATTGTAGCGCACATCAATTCACTCACACACTCACACATACAGACATCACCTTAAACATAAACATTGAGCAACTCATCAACTCGAAGCTAAGCAGGGATCCACTACTCTATCCTTTCCAATATAGCAACCGCAAATAATGATTACGTTTACCTTTTATTTTCCTTTGACTCAATTTCATTTTTCCTCTTTTTTTGGTAAAAAAAATGTATTTCTCTTTTTCATAAAAGGCAGGAGAATCTATGACTGTTGAATTGTTTATGAAAAACCACAAAGAAAAAGCTGCGAATATCTGTATCATTTCAATTGCAGATTGTTCTATGCTTCTACTGTAGTTGTTATTGTTGTGCTTTCTTTAGCTCCGTTTATTAATAGCATTTGGCATTTTGCAATTTTGCACTCAAAATTCTATGCTGCATTGTTGACAGTGGCAAGATTTTTGCATATTCTACGTTATTGTCATTGTCTCGTTAGCTTCTGAGTTAATGCGAGACGTGCTTGTTTTGGGTAAAATTTTTTATTTTTTTCTGGTATGCGCAAAGTATCAGCATACGTGTATGCATTCACACAGATATACATAAATAAAGAGTCATATACATTTAGATATGTAATTTTTCTAATTTGCAAAATTCTAATTTGGTGCAGATAAATTTCATAGAATCCTTTATGCAATTTGTAAAAAATATCAAATTTTGAATAAATTAGTTTTGTTTGATAATTGCGGATTGCTCATCTATCACTTTCAGCATTGACACGTAGTATTCTCAAACCAAAATACACAACTCGGAAATGCAAACGCGTTTTTGCTTTCACACCAGAGAACAATAAGTAAGTGTCTCCATATCTCTTATCTGTATTCCTTTAAACCAAGCCCCAGCAGCTAGTGTAACAATTGTCCGAAAAAATGAGAACCGAATTCAAACAGATTATTATGCTCTTTTGTTGGCCTCTCGAAGAATGAAATGGTTCCTCGCATCGTCAAAGCGTGGTCAAGTAGGTAGAGAGTGGTAAAGTAGGAATTGCTTTACCCGTAATGCATGGAAAAATATTTGAAAAACCAATCGTTGTAATGTATGTTGTAAGCTTTTATTTTTCAAATACATTACTTTTCTTGTGACATCGCTGTAGAAAAGTTAATTAATGCATGAATTCATGAATGCATACAAATTTGTATAGGGGATATATATTACCTTTTCCAACTGGGAATGGATGTCGTATGTTATGCTCAGTCGCTGTTGCCTCGTTTCTCGCTAGTGAGCGAGAGAGCAAAAACCAGATAATATAATTTTATTGGTGCGATGACTGCTCTTTCACTAAACCCCCTCACTTTCATATCTGCCGGGCCATGCTTTAAATAATTCTCTTGTTGTTGTTGTAACGTATGCGTAATGAAATATACTCATTTCCAGCTATCGTTGCACTCTCAAAAATTGAAGAAAAAACAAAACAACTTTAGAAGTAAGTAATCTATTATTCCAGAATCGGAAAGGACCTGTGCGAGCCTTTCGAAACTAAACGAGGTTTCAGGCACGGTGGTTACCTCGGGGTGAAAAGGTAATTGAGAAATAAAGTGCTTCCTCGATATGGTGTAGAAGAATGACCACTGAGAGCAACCGATGATGAGCACCTGCGGGTTAGGGGTTTAGAATATGCCCGAGGTAGGCATGCCGATCGTAAGAGGCGACTAATATGCACATAGGTAATGACGTGCTAAGTCGATGGTTGATCTACGGATATGATGCCTCTCACCTCTCATTACCCATCTTCTCCTTCCTCATGGATGGAGGGATGCCATGGCCAAGAAGGTTCCACCAAATCGCTACCACGACAGTCGGGCTGTACCGCAACGGAGTACCGCAGCGTACCAGGTTCATATCCGGCCAAGGACCGTCAATTTCGGCATCACTCCCCAAAACCTTCGGAGAGGGTTTTTGCTGTTGACAACAACAACAACAAAAACAACAACAACAACAACAACAACCACAGACCATCCAATGAGGCGGTTTCGGGAGTATTCTAGAGAAAAATTCTTCGAAGGATTTATGAACCCCTAAAAGTTGGTGACCGCGAGTACCGAAGATGATTTACAATGAACTGTATAAGCAGACCTCGACAAAGTTCAGGAAATTAAAACCCAGTGGCCTCGCTGGCTAGGGAATGTTTTGCGAATGAGCGAAGATGCTTCGGCCCAGGAGGTACTCTTATCGTCACCCCCCAGTGGAAGTAGCGAAAGAGCGAGAACACCACTCTCTGGAAGGACCAGATGGAGGCAGATCTGCGAATACGTGGACCAGGGGTGACCAAAAATGTGTTAGTGCAATATGGGTATCATAGGAAAGGTGCTTACGAGTGCAGTCATAAGCAATTTAACTAATTTAAATATCTCAGCCGGTTTCAGAGTTATCTTCAAAAATATAAGACGGAAAAACAGAAGGGTGGAGGGTTCGCGTAGTCTCCCTTTTAGGCGAGATAACATCTGCCGGGTCTACTAGTCACTGAATAACAGTTTTAACTACTTGCTATGTCAGTCCATATTTTATTCCGAATAGGTTGGTAACTATAGTTCGCGCCTTTCGAAGCGTAGAATCTGCTGTTGTGGAAGTATGCTATTTTTATTCAATCCCCTTGCCTTTTTTCCCTCAATCGTCTATTACATTTTCCGTCTTCCCTCGTCAATCTCCTTTTAACTTACTTTTATTTCTTCTACTTCTTCATTTACCTGTTCTATGAATGAAAAAATTATATCCTCTTTCCATCTCCCCTGCTAATGTTTCAACTTGTCTTCTTCTTTTTAGTTTGGCCATTTTTTTATTTTTTAATCTTGAAGTGCTAGGATAAAGTTAGCCCTTTCCTACCTTAAACAACTCAGGGCCATGATATGGATAGATAGGCCTGAAAAGAAACCGATAAGGTGAGAAAAAGTTGGTAGACAGCGGCGAAAAGAAAATGAAGGTAGGAAGGAAGCTGGAAGAGAAAGATAACAAAAAAAGTTCTATTGACAGCTCTCCTCAGTCCCATTGAGCTGAGAACCCCTTGATAGAAAAGTGGCTCTGTCGCACTTGCTGTTTCGAAACCATTACTTCAGACAAAAACACGGTACCCATTTTTCCCTTCACACATAGTATCAAAAATAATACCAAAGCTTATGTGGACTGCAAACGTAGGTACAATACAACTCCCTCCAGGCATATGTAATTACAAATCCGTTTCTGATATTTGTAATGAATTTGTTTTACTGAACTGACTCAATGCTTTTGTATTAACTTGGCTTTTATTCCATTATTATAATTGTTATTGGCTTACAAGCTCGCTTACTAGCAGACTTTAGCGTATGGATGCGAATGTGAGTAGATATGAATATGAATGCACATGTTCTCGAATGTTTTTACAAATATTGTGTTGTAAACTGAAAGTATGTGGTGTGCTGAGACTGCCACAGCTGATGCTAGGTAAATAGGAAAAACACCAGCACCTACTTCCTGTGAGCGACTGTGATTGTGTTATGTTTCCTGTTGCTGCCAATAGAGTTCATACTTTTTAGTACTGTAACTAAGTTTACTTGCATTTATGCGTAAATATATATGGACAAAGGTAGATAACAGTGGCGGATCAAGGATTTTGAACAGGGGGGAGGGCTCAAAATTTTACATTAATTTCGGGGACATTTTTCATTCACCGTTTCTTGCTTCTGTTTTTTTCAATAAAAAAAAATTGTTGGTATGGGTAATGTCAAATTCATGTTATCTTAGCTTATCTTACTAATATATAAAAACGTAAGTTTGTGACTGACTGTGGATGTTTGTGGTTGTTTAACGTCTGAACCAATGCCCCGATCTTTAAGAAATTTTGCAGACAAATTCTTAGGAGAATAAAGTCTGGAACAGGCATCATGAAATTTCGATATTTTGAAAACATAGTTATCGATCAAAATGTAGTTTTACGTAAACTTTGGATTACTCGCATAAAATTGGTATCTAACGACAGGGGAAGACCACAGCTTTCATTTGGAGAGGTGGTTCATTTCGATATATTTATCGATAGCAGAGTTATCGGTCAAAATGTGGTTTCGGGTAAACTCGCACAAAATTGGCGTCTGTTTTGAGTAAAACGATATTCAGGAGATTTTTAGTACCAAAAAATACCTATTCAACGATATATCAAACTTTGCAATTGGATTATAAATAAAAAAAGTTGTGAATAAAATCGATATTGGCCGTCTTTAAGACTCTCGTAGGATGTAAATTTTTATCATCCCTAATTAGCCGCAGGGTCATGTTTCATCCTAGGGGGGGTAATTGCAAACTTTTTTTTTTGTATGGACACCCACCCGGTCTAATGGGCATCAAATGAAAGGTATTGTATAAGTGTTTTAAAATGGTGTAGTTTTCAGTCCCATATGAGACCCCGTTTTCGAGATAATAGTGCGATATTCGATGGTATTAGCGCGATATGAGTATTAAATGAACGGACCAAGGTTTCTAGATATTGATCAACACGTGGACCAGGAATGGAGCTAGAAAGTTTTTGTAAATAATTGGTCTAAATTAAAGTTGTTTATGAGAGTTTTAAAGGGGGGTAATTTTAAGTCATTTTGGGAGTGAGATTGAGGAAGGGATAGGGATATGGATGACAATTAGAAAAACAATATGAAAAGAGAAAAGCTTATGAAAAGGATGAAGGTGGGGTGGACGGTAAGAAGGGTGTGGAGCTGAAATGAGGAGGGCCAAGCACATTTTATAAATAAAAAAAGGCACTCGGGGACTGCCGCGATAAAGCTATTGCATATCACTTTTTTCAACTATGCAATTATAATATTTATGAAAACTCAATTAGCATATTTATGACTTTAGAACAGTACAGCCTTAACCTGTTAACAGTATAGCCTAAAAATAGTCAACAACCTATTTTATGTAGTGTACAGCTCCAATTTTATGTAATCGGTCTGCTGCTAACATCAGTACAATCTGATACGCCTAAATGTAGGCAACGCTTATATTTATTTTTGTCAAGTTATGTTGCTAACACCGAACCATTTAACATTGAAAAAAGTCCGTTACGAACTTTTTTAACATTAACATTTTTTTTTTTTCATTTCACTCCCACCGCCAAGGCCTGCGATAAAATCTATGCAATAGCTTAACAAGTTAACGTTTGAGCAGGACAACGTCTGTCGGGTCTGCCAGTCACTTATAAATCGTTTAAAAAGTTACCGAATTTGTATTACGTAAATGCAAAAATATCATTTGGCAGTATGCTGGCAGCCTTACTATTTTTTTTTTTTTGTGGAAGTTTTACTAAATTTTCTGGTTAATTTTTACTTTATTTTTTGCGTAACTTTTACTTAATTTTTTTTTTTTTAATTTTTACTATATATTTTGCGTAAATTTAATAATAATTTCTAAAATTTTTTCGGTGATTTTTTACTATATTTTTGGCGTAATTTTTACTGTCTTTTTGTGTCATTTTTTTCTATTTTCTTTCCAATAATTTTACTATATTTTTGTGTAAATTTTACCATACTTTTTGTGCAGTTTTTACTTTATTTTTTACGTAACTTTAATCATATTTTTTTCACTATATATTTTTGTAATTTTCACTATATTTGTTGCGTAATTTTTACTCTATTTTTTGTGTTAATTTTACTGTATTTTTGTGCAAATTTTACTGTATTTTTTGTGTAGTTTTTACTATATATTTGCGTAATTTTTCACTATATTTTTCCGTAATTTTTACTCTTTTTTTTTGTTTAAATTTTTTCCATATTCTTTGCGTTGCGGTTACTATATTTTTGGTGTAGTTTTTACTTTGTTTTTTTTTCGAGTAGTTTTTACAATATTTTTGTGTAATTTTTACTTTATTTTTAGCGTTACTTTTACGGTATTTTTTGTCTAAATTTTACTGTCTTTTTTGTGTAATTTTTACTATACTTTTTGCTTATTTTTTGCTAAATTTTTTGCCATAATCTTTGTGTAATTTTTGCTATTTTTGTATGAAAATTTCATTAAATTTTGTGTATAATTTTTATTATATTTTTTGTGTAGTTTTCTCTTAATTTTTTTGTGTGACTTTTACTAAATTTTAGGTTGGGTTTGAACCTGAAAACCACCCCCGTGGAACCGCCCCTGGTAGATACATATTCATATACCATACAATGCTAAGTAGCACTTGTTTGTAGCACTGCTTTTGTTGAGTTTGTATCACTTCGTTTTTATTGTATTTGCTGCATGTTCGTTCGTTAATAACTCTTGTAACTTCAGCATTTACGTTTGCTTAGCTAAAAAGTTGGCATAAATGAGGTGAGGCTAAATGCCAACACACAACAACAATGAGTTAGCAAATATGAAATTAAATGGCCAGCAAAAACGAATGAATGCATAAAACAAACAAAAGCAAAAAAAAAAAAACAACAATAAAACTGCAACAGTAATAATCACTGCTAAAGCAATAATAATCATGTAACAACAACAGCTAAAAACAACTAGCAACACATTGACGCGTCTTATTGTGTTTTTGCTCAAAATAATTTTGTTAAATACAATTGAGATTGGCAACAAAATGGCTCAACGTCTCGTTCAAACGCACGCAAATGCAGCCACATAAATATAATTTGCGATGAAGCTTTAGTGCAGCTAATATTTTGTTTTTGTTGTTTTTTTTCACTAAATCGTAGTTCATTTGTTTGTATGTTTTTAGTATTCCCTTGACGCGCATAATTCAAAATGATGATGTTGTTTTTGTTTTAGAATAAGTTGGTTATGGTTTCGACCTAGAGGGAATAACGTGGTGAGCAGGAAGTTGTATTTATGTTTGTGTGTGAATTGTGTTTAAATGAGTGAAAGCTTTGTACTTAACTAGCGCTTATGTGTCAGAGGTGTTGAGTGTTGGTCGTATTGGGGTTAAACAAGTTGAACGTGTTGATGCTTTGTTATCTTTGGAAACTTTTTCTATTTTACATACGTTGCATTAGTTAATGTGTTTTATAATGCATGCAAGCGAGAATAGCGGTAGTTTCAGGGTGAATCTCAGCGGTAGTCATATAATTTCAATAGCAATAAATTAATTCGAATCAAACAATTTATTTCTTGACATAAAAGTCGGTGTGTTAAATAACTAAGTAGAAAAAGGTTGTCGAAAAAAAATATCAAATTTGAAGAAAGGTTAATGGTATCTTTTATAACTATCGAAAGATAGTTAGACAAGAAGCTGCGGGGCAAGTTCGTTTTGTAAGGCCGAAGTGAGTGGTCGCATTGAGCACGCCCATTTAAAAAAAAAACAAGCTTTTTTGGTGGTGCTAGTGGTTTTAACCCAAGGACGGCGTGTCCACCTCCTCCGTGCAAAACAGACGTAATTGGGAGTTGTAGAGCATCCACTCACGGCGTATTTGTGAAATTATAAAAAATTATTTGTTAATGAAAAACAAAACCTAACAAAAATTGAAAGATTACCTGGAAATGAATATTTAATGAAAACCTGCCAGTTTAGGGGCTATTATAAGTATCTTGCCCTCTGATACAACAGGAAAGCCAAACAAGTTCAAGGGAAGTAAAAAACCCACACTAGCTCAACCCATGTTTCAAACCACGAAATCCCTTCCAAATCAACGAGAGAGGACTACAACTTTTCAGTGCCAAATGGGAATATGTAAATTATAATAAGAACATGTAAAAATATAACGTTTTTTATTATTAATTTTTACTTGCACTGTTATTATTTTTTTCCCCCATTTTATTTTATGATATCTTTTTCTACTATGATATCTTTTTTGTATTTTATTTTATTATTTTTTTCTTTCTTTACGTTTGTTTTATTTATTTTTTTTTTTTTTTTTTTTTTTGTTAACATTTTTTTTTATTTGCTGTATTTTTTTCACTTTGTTTTTTAATTTCAATTTAATTTTTTATTTTATTTAATTTTATTTTATTGTTTTTTATTTTAGTTTACCTTACTTTATTTTATTTGATTTTTTAAATTTTTTTATTTTGATATTTTTGTTTCTTATTGTTCTTTTTTTTCCTTTTTTATTTTATTAATTTTTTATTTTTTTATTCTTGTTTTATAAGATTTTGATAAATAGAGATTTTGTTTGATATCGCGCATAACCGAAAATATTGGTTTACAAATTTTGAAACATCTGTGTTTTAATTTCACCACATCGGCCCTCGAGACGGCTAAACCAAAACTTTATAAAAAAGAAATGTCGCCAAAAACTTTGATTTGTATGATTTTGTTTTAAATCACTTTTTTATATTATATTTTCTTTTTATATTTTTTTTTTGTTTTAATTTTTTTTTTAATTAAATTTTTTTATTTCATTTTATTTTGTTTTCTTTTACTTTACTTTTCTTTATTTTATTTGATTGTTTTAATTTTTTTTATTTTGTTTATTATACCTTTCATGAACATGAAATGGTATTATAACTTTGGTCCGACGTTTGTAAGTATGAGAAGAAGAAGAGATGGACCCATCAATAAGTATACCGAAATGACCAGGATGACAAGCTGAGTTGATTTAGCCATGTCCGTCTGTCCGTCTGTCTGTCTGTCTGTCTGTCTGTCTGTTTGAACGCAAACTAGTCCCTCAATTTTTGAGATATCTGGCTGAAATTTTGTATGTGGCCACCATTTGGTAATATAGGAATCATTTGTCGGAACTGGCAAGAGCGGACCAGTATAACATATAGCCCCCATACAACCGATTGTTCAGATATAAGGTTTTTTGGCCAAAACTTCCGCAATTAAAAAGTTAGGAACATAAAATTTTGCAACTCGAGTACTTTCTATTTATGTAGTGTATATAGTGAAAATCAACAAGATTGGGCAAATGTAACATATAGCCCCCATACAACCGATTGTTCAGATATAAGGTTTTTTGACCAAAACTTCCGCAATTAAAAAGTTAGGAACGTAAAATTTTGCAAATCGAGTACTTTCTATTTATGTAGTGTATATAGTGAAAATAAACAAGATCGGGCCAATGTAACATATAGCCCCCATACAACCGATTGTTCAGATATAAGCTTTTTGGCCAAAACTTCTGCAATTAACAAGTTAGGAACGTAAAATTTTGCAACTCGAGTACTTTCTATTTATGTAGTGTATATAGTGAAAATCAACAAGATCGGGCAAATGTAACATAGCATTGATATCGGAGCTTCCCCACTGGACGTGATGAGCATTGGCGTCAGTTCCGATAATAAGATGACCCATGGAAAAATTTGCCACCAGGTCTTTTACCTCCCTCTGTGGCGGAGGTTCTTCGGCGTCGTAGGGCATATAGACCGACGCCATCGTCAGACTGGTACTGTCGACTGTTAAACTGGCAGCTGTAACTCTCGGCTGATGAAGAAATGGAGTTTGTCCTCCGACGTTGCGTTCTCGCTTGCTCCAGCATTTTCCTCCTCTGCTGGGCAGTATACATGGTTGTATCATTATTTTTAAGGTTTTTATTACTTTTTTTCATCTTGTTCGTACGACCCCTTGCCGGGCAAGGCCAGTTTATGGTCAAAGGAAGAGTATGGGGAATGTGTCGTCCGCCGCGGCAGAGCCCCATGCCGCGGTAAGGCCATAGTTACTCTCCGAGGCGGCCCGGTATCAGAGAGGCTCCGTTCGATTACAGCCACGATTTGCCTCCCGGCTGCAAACGTCCAATGGGCACGTGGTCGCATAACACCCTGGATTGGGAGGGGGAAGATCTTAGTCGTCGCGCCAGAGAGGCTTGGCTTCTCTCGTGATGTAGTACCGGCGGCACTATGATCACAAGGGGAGCGCAGCCCTGTGGCTATCGACTTAAGCCCTCGTACCGCGGCAAGGTGTCAACCCTTCACGAGGGTTTACGTTCCTAACTTTTTAATTGGCCGTAGTTATGGCCCAAATTTCTTATACCGGAATAATCGATTGTATGGGAGGTATACATATGTCATAATGACTCGATCTTATTGATTTTCACTCTACACACAACATAAATAGAACGTACTCAAGTTGCAAAATTGTATGTTCCTAACTTTTAAATGCGGAAGTTTTGGTCAAAAAACCTTATATCTGAACAATCGGTTGTATGGGGGCTACAACGTGGTTAGTTGTTAACAAATAGTCAAACAACGACTCTCCTCTAGCATTGATATCGTGGGTAACGAACCTACATTTATTACTAAAACCCGTAGGGAGGTAATAGATCTCACTATTTGCAGCGAAGGCGCTTATGAGTGGGTCAGAAAATGGCGCGTTCTCGATGAGCTCTCATTCTCCGACCACCGGTACGTAGAAATAGTTCTAGACTTTTCTGTTGAGCAGCCGGTTATGAAACGCAACCCACGTAACACTAACTGGCAGCTACACAATGAAATACTATCTAGGGACTTACCAGCACTGCCCCCACAAGTCCCCTCATCAGTAGGGGAGTTGGAGGATCTGGTAAAGACCTTTACAACGGCGCTCTCGAATGCCTTAGAGCAGGCTTGCCCAGTGCCAAAACCACGCGGTAAACATAGGCCGCATTGGTGGTCCTACGACCTGGACTCGCTCCGAAAATCATGTAGGACACAATTTAATAAGGCCAAGAGCCTTGGCACGGAGACTCAATGGCTCGAATATAAAGTTAAACTCAGGGCCTACAAAAAAGCTCTGAGGCAGGCGAAGAGAGTATCGTGGAGAAATTTCTGCACTGGGGTCGAAAATGTCGACGATACAGCGAGACTTAGACGAGTGCTCTCAAAAACTCAAACAGCCACAAGCTATTTGCGCAAACCTGACGGATCCTGGACCAGCACGGAGAGGGAAACCCTAGAGCTGCTCTTGAATACGCACTTCCCAGGGAACTTGCATGAGGAACCCGTAGCACCTACAACAAACCTGGCTGTATACATACCCATCACGGAGGAAAAGGTTAGGTGGGCGGTTAAAAGCTTCGAACCTTTCAAGGCTGCCGGGCCAGACGGGATTATTCCCGCACAACTCATAAACACGCTGGAGACATCAGCCAAATGGCTGGTATTTCTCTATACAGCTTGCTCTTAGCTACATTCCGTGCTCCTGGAGAAGTGCCACGGTAGTGTTTATTCCTAAGGCGGGGAAGGCGTCTCATTACGAGCCGAAGGACTACAGGCCGATCAGTCTCTCATCCTTTGTGCTCAAAACCTTCGAGAGGATAATAAATGACTACCTCTCCTCTACTATTGATAGCAACCTGATCTGTAGCTATCAGCATGCATACACCAAAGGGAAATCTACAGAAACTGCGCTTCACAGCCTAGTTTCTGTTATTGAAAAATCGCTGTATGAGAAGGAGTACTGTCTTGCGGCCTTTTTAGATATTGAAGGAGCCTTCAACAACATAAGCCCTGATGCTATAAACACCGCTTTAACAAGTCTGGGCATAAGCAGGTCTCTTATTGGACTTATTGATCAACTGCTAAGGGGTAGACGAATAGTTTCATCACTGGGCTCGGTTGACTTATCACGCTATGTCACAAGGGGAACGCCTCAGGGTGGTGTTCTCTCCCCGCTTCTATGGAACCTCACTGTCAACTCGATGCTGCGAGACACAAGCTGGGGGGGCGGGAAGGTAGTGGCATATGCAGACGACTTAGCTATAGTATATAGGGGCAAATTCCCACAAACCCTGTGCGACTTGATGCAAGTAGCACTGCGAGAGGTTTCCTCATGGTGCTCGCGCTGCGGACTGAGCATCAACCCGGGAAAAGTAGAACTGGTTCTTTTCACCAACCGCTATAAGATACCACCGCTAACACTACCAAAACTGAATGACGTGCACCTGAACCTGGCTGACAAAGCCAAGTTCTTAGGCACAGTTCTGGATAGGAAACTAACCTGGAAGGAGAATGTTCTTCAGCGCCAGAAGAAAGCGTGTATTGCACTCTACACATGCAAAGGAGCCATTGGAAAGAAGTGGGGGCTCAGCCCCAAAATATGCAAATGGATCTACACCGCAATCATTCGACCAATCATGCTCTATGGAGTTGTGGTATGGTGGCCTGCGCTGAGCAAGGCAATAAACCTTAATCTGCTAGGTAAAGTACACAGATCTTGCATGATCTGTATAAGCGGTGCGTTAAGAACAACGCCCAATGAAGCACTCCAGGCCATTCTTGGCATTTTGCCACTCGATCTGGAAGGGCACCGGGTAGCAGCAGCATCGGCTCTGCGTCTAAGGGAAACGTCCGGCTGGGGCGCAAGCACTACTGGACACGCCTGTATTTTGGGATCCTATAGCTTTCTTCCACTGAGCACGGATCGTTGTGCGACCACAACAGTCGGAGATAGCTGTTTTAAAATCAACATTCCCAGCAGGGAAGAATGGGAGAGCACGGATCGGAGTCCCGCCCCTGATGGCGGCACTTCCATTTATACTGATGGCTCGAAGTTAGACGGCAGAGTTGGAGGAGGGGTTTATTCAAAGGATCTGAACCTTGAGCTCTCCTTCAGACTACCTGATCACTGCAGTGTCTTCCAGGCTGAAGTTTCAGCAATCATGTTGGATAGGCCAACACACTATCGGACACGACATTTTTATATTCAGCGACAGCCAGGCGGCCATCAAATCCCTTGGCTCTTATTCGTTCAACTCTGAACTGACGCTCAGCTGTCGTCGATCTCTACAAGAGATGGCCCAACAGAATCGCGTGAACCTCACATGGGTCCCGGGGCATAGGGACATTGAGAGAAATTGTAGGGCAGACGAACTTGCGAGGCAGGGCACGACCAAGCAGGTTCTTCGGGATAAAGAGCGCTTAGGTATGCCGTTTGCCACATGCAAGCTTATGCTGAAGGAGTACACACTCCGCCAAGCCAACGAAAGATGGCTGCAATCTCCAGGATGCCGGATATCCAAAGAAACCTGGCCGAAATGGGATCATAAAAGATCAAGACAAATTTATGCCCTAAGGAGAAGAGAAATCTCCATATTAATAGGCGTATTGACTGGGCACTGCCTCATTGGTAGGCACGCAGAAAGACTTGGTGTGCCCTACGGACGATGCTGTAGGAGTTGTAAGGATGATGAATGCGCTTTTTGGGAGTTCCCCTCCTGGTTAGCCTACGCCAGGTCACGGAGCTGGACATAAAGGACCTGATGGCCTTCATCAAGTCATCTAAATGGTTCGAGGAGGAGTAACGGTGTCGGTATAGGAAAGTCAGTCCCGGGATTCTGCTATGTGGAGAATTCCGTTAATACCGGGATTTTCCATATGGCAGGGTCCCGGAACTGACTTTCCTAGTGTTGGTGGTATCACAACGGGCCTTTTAATACTGGCCTAGGTGTGCCTCTACGGTAGCCACTTGAACCTAACCTAACCTAAAATATTTAACCTTTAGTACTTTCTACAGATGTAATGTGTATAGTGTAAGTCAGTACAATTGAACACGTATAATATATAGCCTCCATACAATCGATTGTTCCGGTAACTCGGATCCTATTATTTTGTAAGTTTTTTTAAATTATAACAAAGATGTGTAATGTATATAGTAAATATAGTTAAATTGAAACAGGCTGTACTGGGGATCGAACAGTGAAAATCGTGACGCTTATTCATGAAAGGTACATAGCCTTCCGCACAGCCGAAGACAGCTTTCCTTACTTGTTTTTTTTTTTTTTGTTTTTTTTTTTTGTCTTAATTTTTTATTTTTTTTATTTTATTTTATTTGATTTTGCTTTAATTTATTTTAATTCATTTTTCTTTTTTTTATTTTCTTATTATTTTTTTCTTATTCTTTAAATTTAATATTTTATTTTATTTTTATATCATTATTTTTTTTATTCTTCGCGGAAAACACTATACAATTTGACTTCTCTAGACTTTTGTGGTTACTGACATACTTACCCGAACTTGGGACAAGCTTATACCTCAAAACTTGAAATAACTACCAACAAAAAAGTCAGCTCAAACTTATTTTCGGACCTACGGTGACAAGAGGTCTGCGCCCGCTAACTTTCCTACATAGAAAATCTAGAAGCGGAATTCAACGTGATTTTGTAAGCAGCGTTCATCTAGTCTTATTACATCGGCAAAATCCCAATTGTTTTTTTTCCGGACTTGCTGAAATCACATCGAGTTTTCAGCGGTGGAACATAGTGAGTACTAACCATTATCTTAAAGATTGGTAAGATCGTTAGATGATAGGTCATATCGATACTTAGACGCTTTATTCTAGGTAGACTAGAAATTCACACACAATGGCTCATTTTCCAAGATTAAGTCAAAAACGAATTCAAAACATGTGCAAAGATTCTAATGAAAAAATGTCCATAAAATAATTCTCCTCAGTGTCTGCTAAGCTGTATGCTGTACAAATAGTGCTTTGGTAGAAATCAAAACAAATCCATTTCATATTTCACTGTGAAACAATGCCTGCGTAATGGTCAAATCCACTAAACCCTAACTGGAAACACTCGTTAACGCCAACTTACATACAGGCAAGTTTCAACAGCTACGATTCACCTTTTTTTGTTCACTTATTGTTATTGTAGTAATTGCTGATGGTATTATTATTGTTGTGTTAACAACAAAATAACAATTACAATAAGAACACTGGTTAAGATTACAAAAGCAGCAAACCCTGAAACAAGGTAGCAAAAAGCGGAGGAAAAAACAATAATAACCGACTACAGAAATAAGAAAATCCTTCATTACAAATAACGGCAAACCTGCAATAATAACAAAAGTAGCTAAAGCCGCCTTGTTGATTTCGCTACAAGTGAACAACCCAACAACCAGCCAAACCAGCGAACGTGTTCACCTCTACCTCACTTAACTTGGTATGTCACACACACCTACTCGCAATTACATTCACACTCATTTTGGCGTCAGTAAAACCATTCGATTTTTGCTTGTCGGTGAAAAGCCAACCACCAACAACAAACCTTTAATGTCATGTGCACCTTTAGCTTTTTTGCCCTTTTCACATTTCAAATAACTGCGTTTGCGTGTGTGTGTGTGTCTGTGCGTGCGCTTACATGCGTTTGAATGTATTTATTGCCTTCGTCGCTGTGTATTTTTTAGTAAGCATGTGAATGGCATACAAAAATAGTCAACTGAGAGAAAGACGTAGCTAAAGACCAATATAGCCCAAGTTAAGCCCCCCCATTTGTTAAAGTGGAGGCTCAGCTGCGTTTTCCTGTTTTTTTTTTTTTTTTTTTTTTTCTTATTTCTTAGTCGTTGCTATTGTTTCAAATTTTCGCACACATTTAATATATACTGTTTATTTGCTGTTGTTGTTGCTGCAATTTCCGCAACGTCCTTTGTTCGCCAGCATACGTTGATTGTGTTGTTGCAAAATATTTCTTGTTGCACATTATTATTACCTACTCTGACGCTGCTGCTTCTACGTCACCATGTGCTTTCGACATAGCACACAGGTGCAAAATTGTAAATGAAGACTGATTGCAGTACTCTCTCTCTCTATCTCCCCCTCTCTCGAACAACCTAATATTATAGCTCGAGTCCTGCTGTAGGCAAGTCTAGTCCGCTTGGTTGAATAGCAATTTTCTAGAGGAAAGTGCTTCTAGTAAACGATTAGAGGGTTGCAGACCCTGCTAGTCTATTGTTTTTGTTATTACTATTTTTGTTTATGCTTTGATTTTTATTGTTGTTATGGGGCATTTGTGCGCAGCAGCTGCTAGTAATTGCGGTTAAGTGCAAGTTTATTAGCCGGAAACAAGAATATCATATTTTCGTAATAAAAGGATTGCTTTCGAGTCGTAACTTTAGTAGAGTTCTTTTTGTTGTTCCATTCAGTTACTCCTATTTACTGTTGGTTAACAAAACGTTAACATTGTATATTAGAGTAAAGCTTGCAGGTGTGCTTGTATATTTATTTTCATAATCCCTTTGTTTGCAGGATTTTTTTTTTGCAAAATTAACACATTACTAAGGGATTGGCGTTTGCTTGGTCTCTAAGGAGTAATGATTTGCGATTAAAATGGTGTAAAAAGTATTTATATCTTTTTATGTATTAAAATTGAGGGGTAACACATTTCAGATAAAGCTTCAGCTTCGACTCAAAATAGAAAAGCTCAAATAATAAAAAAGCTTCAGCTTCGAATCAAAATGGAAGAAATAAAATAAAATCAAATTTTATTTAATTTAATTTAGTTTTTTATATTTTTATATATATTTTATTTTATGTATTTTATTTCGTTTTTTTTTATTGTACATTATTTTTTTTCTGTTTTATTTTTTTTATTTATTTTTTTTTAGTATCACTGATGTTATTTTTTTTGTTATTTTTTATTTAATTTCATCTTGTTTTATTTTGTTTACCTTTTAAATTTTATATTATCTAATTTTATATTATCTAATTTTTTTATTGTTTGTTTTTTTTTTTTAATTTTATTTTTTTTTTTTTAATTTGTTTATTTAAATTTTTTTTTTTAACTTTTTTATTTCACTTAATTTTTTCTTCTTTTCTTTTATTTAACTTTTTGATATAATTTTTTATTTTATTTTAGCATTTTTTTTTATATTTTTTTCTTTTTTTTTTTCTTTTATTTTTTTGTTTTTTTTTTTTGGTTTTATATTTTGTTTGTTATTATTGAAAAAGTGGTTAAAAATATATTTTCGTGTTTACATAAATTCGATCTACCATTTTAGAAATAATGTCGTTTGCATAAAAGGTTAACCCAAAATAGTTATGCAATCATTGATTTTGATCTGTTTTATTTTTCTTATTTATTTTTTTTTTGTAATTTTTTTTATTTAATTTTATTAAAATTTTTTTTTATATTTATATAAATTTTTTATTATATTTCATTTTTATTCCATTTTTTTATTTAATTTATTTTTTTTTTATTTTTTTATTTTAATTTTTTAACATTTTTTTATTTTTTGTTTCACTTTATTTTTTTTTTTTTCTTTTATTTAACTTTTTTATGTTATTTTTGTTTTATTTTTTTTTTTCTTTTTATTTTACCTTGTTTTATTTTGTTTAATTTTTGTTTAATTTTTTTTTTTTCTATTTTATATTATTTAATTTTTTTATCATAATTCATTTTTATTCAATTTTTTTCTTTTTTCTTTAAATTTTTTAAAATTTTTTATTTTTTATTATTTATTTCACTTTCTTTTTATTTTGTTTTTTATTTCACTTTATTTTTTTCTTTTGTTTAACTTTTTTTGTAATTGTTTATTTTATTTTATTTTTTTTTTTTCCTTTTTTCTTTTATTTTTATATTTTTTTTTTTATATTTTTTTTGTTATTATTGAAAAAGTGGTTAAGAATATATTGTCATGTTCACATTAATTCGATCACCCATTTTAGAAATAATGTCGTTTTCATAAAAGGTTAACCCATAAAAGTTCTGCAATCATCTACAGAAAGATCGTTTAAATAATAATTCCGAAGCTATATCGAAGTCAAACTTTAACTATGTATTTCTTAGTAATCTCGTAAAAGGGCTAAGTATACTCACGAAATCACACTGAGAAAACCATGTACTTATGCCAAAAAAAAATAAATACAGAAATCATACGGACCTTATCGTGATATACGATCATAACCCAAAAAGCTTCCCAAACAAGTCCCATAATCATCGCCAAATAACACCAGACTTTTTTCAGGAATAATCCTAAAATAATGATGGTCTTTGTGAGTTATAGAGAATGTCCTCATTTCTTTCCGCTTCCTGCTGTCAGTGCTCATATGCGCCTCGCCAAAAACTAGGCATTGTAAACACACGGGCGAATGAGAAAGCATACACAGAGGCGCTACAAATAAACACTTATGAATATGTATGCTGTCATGGCTGTTAAACAAACGAATATATATTCAGCCTAAATTGATATATATTTCCGACCACACACATGCTCGTATACATATATCTTCCCATTTAACTAACAATCAAGCAGTCTGCGAAAACAGACAAGACCGAAATTCACGAGCATACAAATAGGCACAAAAGTTGGACATGCTAAAGTCAACGTCAAATAATCGTTAAGCCAGCAAAGAGCAATAGAGGTAACATGTGCTAAAAGCATCACAGCTATACCGCCTTGGGTGAGGGACGAATGAAAACAGGCGAAAATTTTGCAAATTTGGCATTTTGCAGCGACTCAGGCGAAATGTCTAAATTTAGGCGCGCGCTTACATCAAATACAGTAAATAGCAAAAACAAAACCTTAACAAATGGCACAGCTGCATTGAAAGCAAGCAAGCAAGATCAACGGCAATCAGGCTGTTAGGCAGTTAAGCTCGGCAGTTATACGAATGAACATGCTATGTAAATGTGCGCCTATAAGTAGGCTTGTGAAAATTCGCAAAGCGGCAGCATAGAAATGTTTGTATGCGTCTAACAAATGTGTGTCTGGAAAAAAAGTTTCTGAATGTGTGCTCAGGATGTATATACTATGTAAAGCTTCCGTGGCTTCACTTACGCGTACGACGTAATGCAAAGTGACGCGACGTTAGCGCCAAAAGTTAACAAATGTCAGTTAGTGTTTGCAACTGCCGGCAAGCTTAAAACTATGTGGCAACACATTTGTAAAAGCAAACCAACAACGACGTAACAACAAGCGGGAGCAATCAACAGCCAACAAAATAGTAGAAACCAACAACTCTGTCAAGCCATTTTCGCTGTCATGAAGGGCATTGTTGAGTATCGCGGCTCAACAGGAAATGGGCGAGTTTGTATGTGGAGATCTCTAGTTGATAGTCAGGGTAGCCGATTGGTAGGTTTATTTTGGGCCGTTTTGTAGTGATGGGATCAGGTGAATGGTTTGCGTAGGGTGGGAGAATAAAGTTGTGCTAAGCAAGAATTTGGTGTTGAAAATAATCTGATTTCAGTATTTTACTGTAGGGGTTGCGCATTTTTCTGATATGCCCATGTATGTTTTGATATACTGTAAAAGCTTGCTTTCAAATGTAAGTTGGCTTAGCATCATCGCTACTGATTTTTGGCGAACTGTCAAGTGCAATTCTCCGCAAGAGTTGTTCCTCTGAGATAATAAATTGCGTTCTTTAACTGAATTTTGAGGTACGCCTCTTCAAATTTATTTTGTTTTGTTTGATTACTATTAATGTCCCATTTTATTTTATTCTCTTTATTTTTATTTCGTTTTTATTTTATTTTTTTTTTATTTTTTTTTTAATTTTTTTTTATTATAATTTATTTTATTTTATTACTAGCTGGTGCCCGCGACTTCGTATGCGTAGCTTAGGTACTGAAATTAATCAAATATCTCCCAAACCATTTCAGATATTTCAATGAATCACATCGCATATTATAGCACTCAGTGACACCTTTCGTTTGACACCCATATTGCACTAAGACATTTTTGGTCACCCCTGGTGCACATATTGGGCGATAACCACGAAACCCGTTGAGATATCGCAAAAAATAATATCTTTAACTTTAAGTTGAGTGTCTAGCAATCTAACGATTCCATTCAGTACTTTTAGAGTGTTACGACCACAATCATACAGACAGATATGGTCCACATATTGGGCGATAACTCCAAAACCGGTTGAGATATCGAAAAATGTAATATCTTAAATTTTAAGTTGAGCGTCCAGCAATCCAAGGAAAAGAGTTTCATTCAATTCCATTCATTACTTTCAGAGTTATACGGCCACAAACATATGGACAGACAGACAGACAGATACACAAAAATGTTTAAAATGGTTGATTTGGATTTTACTCGCCTAATAATGCTTCCCCTAATCAATTTTTTGTTGATATCTGTCATGTACAGACATCGACCTTTTACAATTATATTATATGTAGAGATATTTTATTTTATTTCATTCCATTTCATTTCATTTCATTTTATTTTATTTTATTTTATTTTATTTTATTTTATTTTATTTTATTTTATTTTATTTTATTTTATTTTATTCCATTTCATTTCATTTCATTTCATTTCATTTTATTTTATTTTATTTTATTTTATTTTATTTTATTCCATTTAATTTCATTTCATTTTATTTTTTTTTATTTTATTTTATTTTATTTTATTTTATTTTATTTTATTTTATTTTATTTTATTTTATTTTATTTTATTTTATTTTATTTTATTTTATTTTATTTTATTTTATTTTATTTTATTTTATTTTATTTTATTTTATTTTATTTTATTTTATTTTATTTTATTTTATTTTATTTTATTTTATTTTATTTTATTTTATTTTATTTTATTTTATTTTATTTTATTTTATTTTATTTTATTTTATTTTATTTTATTTTATTTTATTTTATTTTATTTTATTTTATTTTATTTTATTTTATTTTCATTTCATTTCATTTCATTTCATTTTATTTTATTTTATTTTGTTTTATTCCATTTCATTTCATTTCATTTTATTTTTTTTTATTTTATTTTATTTTATTTTTTTTTATTTTTTTTTATTTTATTTTATTTTATTTTATTTTATTTTATTTTATTTTATTTTATTTTATTTTATTTTATTTTATTTTATTTTATTTTATTTTATTTTATTTTATTTTATTTTATTTTATTTTATTTTATTTTATTTTATTTTATTTTATTTTATTTTTTTTATTGTGTTTTTTTTGTATTATATTTAATTTTTTCTGTTATTTTATTTTACTTTTTTTTTTTTTTTTAATTTTATTATTTTAAATTTTTTTATTATTAAATTTTGTTGTTTTTTGAACATGGCATAATAGTTTTCAATACTGCTTTCAAGTAATCTTATCTAATTCTTGTTTTGAAAAATAAACGTTTGAAATCATACAAAAAACTTTTCACATACCTCCTGTTGTTGCCAAATCTGAAATGGTCTTCTTTGTATCAAAACCTCCATTTCGAGATAAGTTGTAAGCAATCACATTAAAATGTGAAATAAATAACAAACTCATTCATCATAGACATTGATTTATTATGTACTCAAGTATTTTGCTGACATGAGCGTAATTATGTTTTTTATTTGTAAAAAGAAGACAACACATAGCACATGAGCCTATTTCATTTGTGTTATATTTTAAAAGGATATTAAATAGGTTTTCTTGTTTTTTGTCTCAACCTACCTACTAGCTCAAGTGTTTATTTCATGTTATCTAACAAATTTATCACACTTGACGTACGACGAATATCTAAAACGTACCACATGATGGCTATTGTAAAATAGATGCTTTGCCATAAGAGTCCTACATACGCGCACATGCTTATCTTGAGCGAAAGATATTATATTGAAGTAAGAATGGCGTCTTATTTATGTGTGACAAGCACTTCAGCTATAAATAAAATTAATGCTAGACCTAAAATGTGTGACATAAGCAATATTCAATTCAATTTGAGAAGTAGACTTAAAGAATGAGAGCTGGAAGCTCTAAGAAAGAGCTGAGTTATATCTTAGCGTTTGGGAGTGGAAATGGTTTTTTAGGATATAAAACTGATTGGAGGATCACCTTTAACAGAACATGCTCAAGCACGTGCTACATAAATGTCTATTCAAAAATCATTTCGAACAAATAAATATTATATCGTTGCTTTACAATAACATACTTCACTAATCGAGGAAAAGACTGCTACAACAAGTAAGTTTTATTTTTTTCCTACTTAATGAAAGTTTCCGAATATTTCATATTTATTTAATTTATACTGCACCATAGATTATATTTAGAGTTCATATCAGTTAAACTGAAACTGAAACAGATTTTCTCACAGTCTACAACATTGAATACCTTTTCCAAAGTGAAAGGTTAAAAGAGTTCACTCACATGCCACATGCCACATATGCATGCATCCATGCTGCTACCTAGCACAGTTATGCAGGCAACTGCGGCTACCTTCACTCATATAAAAAGTTTAATCAAAAATTGTTGTATTTCAATGGCGAGTGAATTGCATAGTTAGACGACTGCATTTTAGTCATTGAAAAGTCACTTACATATGTCGCTTATTACAGTTGGAGTGTTTATTACAGTACAACTTTGCTGCACCTTACTCTTAGACTTACGCAACAAATTTTTCAATCACAGTAGGCACTCAACGTAGTCTTGATATGGAGCTTTAAGAGAATGTATTGCAATTACGCTATCACTGTATTTCATATGCGTGTTTTACTTCAAATCTGAGTGGGACTAATGAAGGTTTGAATGGTGTGCAAAATATTTTTAAAATTTTTTTAATATCAAAAAAAAATTTGAATACTACTGAAGCAAGGGAGAGACACTATTGGGTATATCCGTGAGCCCTGAAAATAATTAATTCAACTCATAGGAACTTGAAAATAACATAAATTTAACATAAATTTAATATTTTGTCTTTATATAAAGGGCTGTGAAAGAAATCTCTATCTTTAAAATTTGTATAAGGACAACAGGATCCTTTACAAGTATAAAGAAAAAACGTATTCACGAGAAAATAATTTTGGAATTCTGAAAGTAGTTCGGTATATCATACACGGCGTATGAGTACTAAGTATTTTATTTATACAAGTAAGAAAAGTTCAGGTAAATTGTATTCAAATTCTGGTTTATATCTTTGAAACGGATTGAGATTTCGAAATAAAACCAGTTGCAGGCGCGCATGGACACTTTTTATTCTATTCGCATATTGTAAATGCAATTTCTAGGGTATATTCTGTCCATATTTTAGATTTTTCTTCAATATTTTTATATACGTTTTCAGGGCCATCTTAGTTCGTTAAAGGGACGAACGACAGAGAACAAAGGTACTTTTGTGTTATAGTCGTCCCTCAGTAGAATCCGTCGAAATACTGCCTTGTGGCAGAAAATAACAATAATACAGCGCAAATTGAAGGCGCAGCACGGCTTAAATATTTTAGAATCTAAATCATTCCATAGTATTATTATTATTTTAATCTGAACAAAGTGATAGACCAATGTTATAAAATAGCTAATACCAGCGAATTTTTATGTGATCTGCATCTTTTACACTTATGAAATGTTCCAAGTCCTTAAAGCAAAGATATGAACATATACTTTGGCATACCTATATACAAAAATATACCCACATAACTAACAATTTTCACTTTTACTTCCCCATTGCATTCAAGCTTCACATCTGTGGTTTTCGTTCATGTAAAACTCTTCGCCACTTCTTTAACAGTATCATGCTTACGAATATGTGCGCATACAGACTTTAAAGGATTATTATCACATTTTCTATGATTTAAGCGAAAAGTTAGTCCTTAAAAGTGCACACAAAACATGCTTACATGAGTAGATAGTAGCAAAAGCGTGTATGAAGTTGGTTTTCATGTGCGATGCATAAGAGATATGTTTGCATCTACTATATATCGCTATGTGAAGTAAACTATCTTGGAGTGGTGTTTCTGTAACATGTGTTACCTACTAGCAAAATGGCATATTTATGGAGCTGCTTGTCTTAGATAGATCCTTAATGCAAACTTACTTCAACTGAAGTTGGATTTTTTTGGTATACCCGCATAAATGCCCTCGAGAGTGGTAAAGTTTCACTTTCGAAAATTTGGAATAGCAGTTTTAAGCAGGTTTTGATCTTGCATTCTGAAGATATCGTACATATACAGGTATATGTGTTTAAAGAGGTCAGGAACTTATAGGAAGTTAGACTAGTACCATAAATAAGTATATCCACTTCCCTGTCATATGTGACTCACGAGAGCATATTGAAGTAAGTTCATGAGTCACATGTGATTCATTCCTCTATACTTGAGAATATGTTCATATTACTCAGTTAAGTAATACAAAAAACTGGACGTGTGGCATTCTCAAAGCGCTTTGTATGGGAACAGGAAAGTTGATATCTCTTATTATTATTTCCCATGTGACCTATGATCTGATGCATTGTAACCTATAATCTACCTCATAATAAATTTAATATTTTTTTAGCTCCACTATGCACTCATACATATCTAAATATGTTTACTCAACACCACAAAATTCCACAGCAATAAAAACTAAGCTCAATCGCTAGCTGAGGTGTTGATTAGCAACCGCAATGGTGGTCGCTTTGAGAATAAAAGATGAATTTCATTTTTCAATTTATGTGTTTTTTTTTTTCAATTTTCCTTCACTTTGCAGTTTTTTCATCATATCTTTCAATCTTTTCTTGCAACTTGTTAGTCTACTGTGTATTTGCTTTAGATTTCTTTCTGTTCGGTTTGTTTGCTTCCAATCGCGTTAATCATACTCTCCAAAGAGCATTTTAAATAAACAAGTTAATAGTAAAAAAGTGAAGATATCAATTAGCAGTGTGTAAATAGAGAGACGAGATGAGACGATTGCTGCTAATGATATTGACGATTGATGATGTTGATGCAGATGCTTTCGATGCTTTATCACATATTACAGGAGATAGTCGTTGATGCAGTAGAAGCAAGGTGTCGAGGTCGATTAGTGGTAATGACAGATAGATACCAATACTGATAAATATTGGCCTAATGCTAATTTCTGTAAACTGAAATGCGATAAGCTGAAGGTCGAAATTGCAATCAGCGTGGCAGTATTTTCAACCTGTTTTCACCAAAAACTCAAAAAATAATTTTATTGCAATTTCGACCTTGCTAAAGGGTCTTATCAAATCGCTTTGTATGGTTTTGTTCAAAACCCTTACTGGTCTTCTAGTCAAGGAGATAAGGAATTTCTAAATCATAACGCATGGCAATTACACCAAATACAGTAAAGGTAATGAAAAAATTTCTAAAAAAAAAACAATACCATATAAAGCGAGTTGATAAGACCCTCCAACAAGATCAAAATTGCAATCAGCGTAGTTGGTATTGTGTGTTTGTAGCATTTTCAACTTGTCTTCGACAAAAACTCAGGAAAATAAAGGTAAAATAAAAAAATAAAAAAATAAAATAAAATAAAATAAAATAAAATAAAATAAAATAAAATAAAATAAAATAAAATAAAATAAAATAAAATAAAATAAAATAAAATAAAATAAAAAAAAATTAAAAAAAATAAAAAAAAATTAAAATAAAATAAAATAAAATAAAATAAAGTAATATAAAAAAAAATAAAATAAAAAAATAAAAAAAAAAAAAAAATAAAATAAAATAAAAAAACTTCATTGTAATTGCAAGCTTGAAGCCAAGAAATAAAGAGTTTTGTTTTTCAACAATATCATTATTGCTATTGGTATTTTTAATTTTAATAATTCATATTAATAATTAAAAATTTTTGTTAGAATAGAAAAAGTAAGTTTTTGGGTCACACGCCATAGCTTCATAGATCGATTTCGGGAGTTGCTAGTTCCACTCATCAGTATGATTTAGGCAACGCGTCTCTAACCTACCGGCTAGTTACGTGTTATTTTTGTGAACGCCTTAAACACCCTTTTCTAATAATGATATTGTTGAAAAACAAAACTCTTTATTTCTTGGCTTCAAGCTTGCAATTACAATGAAGTTTAGTACCAAAAAAAGCCGTATAACAACAATTCCATTGTTGTAAACAAATATGTATAAAATAAAAAAAAATAAAAAAAATAAAATAAAATAAAATAAAATAAAATAAAATAAAATAAAATAAAATAAAATAAAATAAAAAAAATAAAAAAAATAAAATAAAATAAAATAAAATAAAATAAAATAAAATAAAATAAAATAAAATAAAATAAAATAAAATAAAATAAAATAAAATAAAATAAAATAAAATGAAATAAAATAAAATAAAATAAAATAAAATAAAATAAAATAAAATAAAATAAAATAAAATAAAATAAAATAAAATAAAATAAAATAAAATAAAATAAAAAAATAAAAGAAAATAAAATAAAATAAAAAAATAAAATAAAATAATAAAATAAAATAAAATAAAATAATATAAAATAAAAAAAATAAAATAAAATAAAATAAAATAAAATAAAATAAATAAAATAAAATAAAATAAAATAAAATAAAATAAAATAAAATAAAATAAAATAAAATAAAATAAAATAAAATAAAATAAAATAAAATAAAATAAAATAAAATAAAATAAAATAAAATAAAATAAAATAAAATAAAATAAAATCAAGCTAATTAAGTTAAATTAAATTAAATAATCCTTCCTTTTTCTTTTAACCTACCCTTGGTAAGTCTTTCAAACCGTAACCTGCAATCAAACCAACACAATTGAGGGCCTTTCCCTGCCTCTAAAAAAAGTTTTACGGGAAATCAAACGAAAGTAGCCACACAAATGAAAACATCAAAAATTCGCGCTTTTATGTAAAGACGAACAGAGTCAAAGCGGCCGCGGCTTAGTAAACACGGTAGCGTCAAAGTTGAAATGATGATGATGATGATGGCGAAAGGTGGAGTTGATTGTGTACTTTGTGGTTGCGCTGTGAGCAAATGATGCGTTTTACTGAAAAATGAAGTTGAATGAAGCACACAAGCATACACTTTTGTGAGTATGTATGTGTGTCAAAGAACTTCTGCTATATATAAGCAAATTACATTTTTCCAATCATTTAAACATACTTTAGAATTCGGCAAAGCCTTTGCAGTTAGAAAATTGCCAAAAAATTAAAAAAGGCGGATTTTTTGCTCGCACTTCAATATTTTTTTTTAACCCACGACAAAGCAAAATTTGTTTCGTTTTTCGGGTCAGTTGCTATTTTTTTCTATTTCGATTGTTATTTCAGCAATTTCCCTTCCAGCAATCATATATGTAGACACCATTTACTCTTTCAAAGCTCTGGACTAACGCACAAAAGTATGCTTTTATCAATTGCCGCAGGACAACTAGAAGAGTGAAAAGCGAGAGGTGTTTGTTGTTAGATGTGCGGCTGTACCGTTATTTGCTTTGTTTACCACAGCCACCACACCGCTACCGCAAGCAACAGCACCCTATCTGAATTTTCTGTCATTGGCAACTGAAGCGCAACGCGTCCGAAATGAATTTTTAAATACACAAACAAACACTTGCATCATTTACATATGAGAGAGGGAGAATAAAAATCAGCAAAAAGTGTCAGTAGCAAAAGTGAGAAATTAACTAAAGTGTTGAGTAAAGGGAATACTTAATGTACATACACACGAAAAGTACTCCCTTTTTTCCAGCTACCCAGTGGTTTTGGGCGCAAACCAGCAAGCGCATACTCCAAAGAGCGATTAATCAAAATCGATAGTCAAAAAAAGTTTAAATAATAACAGTTGCACGATGCAGCCATCATTCAATGTTTCGAAAAAAATTACTCAATTAATTTTAATGAAAATTTAAGATACTCAATTGTAATCTCAACTCGCTTGCGCTTCAATAAGCAAAAAGAGTTTTCTCAGAAATTGTTTCTTATTTAAACATTTAAATTATATACACAAACAGTTGGTAAGGCATGTATGCAGAAATAATTAAGCTCTTATGTACTTGTATGTGTGTATGTATGAAAGCGCAAAGTATGTAACTGCCCAGCGCGTAATGCGGCATCAGTCTCAGACGTGCCATGCTACATTTTTCGAATCTCCTTCGCATTTCAAGAACAAAATATGCAATTGCAACGGTAGTAATTTTAATGTTTTTTTTTGCTTGCTTCATATTTGTTTTCCCAGTCGCTGTTTGTATTGCATGCTTCATTTGGCACTTTGTTGCCGAAATAAAGTAATTAAACATTAAAATGCAAATTTGTGGCGTTCATACATACTCGTATTGCAAGCCTGCGTCAGTGATGTGGGTGTACTTAACACAAAAAATATGTTGTTGTCTTTGCGATTAATTCGTGGAGCTTTCGGCCAATGTTCCGATTCAATATAGTTAGGCAGGAGTAAATGGCTCAACAGTCGAATAAATCAGGTGCCGCGAATAAAGAATAATAATAATAACTAGAGTTCGCCCAGTGGTTGAAATTCAACCACAAAACCTTATTTTATTTTCCTACCTTTTTGCTATTTCTTATTTTGCCTTTCTTTTCCATATTTTGTATATTTTAGGTTTCTATACATTCCTATTCATTTTGCCTTTTCCTCCCTCTTTACATCATTCAGTAATATAGTTTCAGTGTTGATAATTATTTATTCTTCTTAGGTCGTCTTCATACGTATTTCTTTCCTTTCCTTTCCTTAGAATTAATTTGCTTTTATTTCCTTTCCTTTCCTCTCCTTTCATCTCAATTTATTCTCTTTGCTTTTCTTTCCTTCTCTTCCCTTTTATTTCCTTTCCTTATATTCTCCTTTCTTTTCCTTTTCTTTCCTTTTCTTTCCTTTTCTCTTCTTTCGTTTCATTTTATTTCCCTTCTTTCTTTCTTTCTTTTTTGTTCTTTTTTGTTCTTCTCTGTTCTTTTTCTTTCTTTTCGTTTCTTTTATATTCTTACCTGATCCTTCTTTCCATTTCCATTACATTACTTTTTTCCATTTATTTTCTCCGTTTCCGTTGCTTTAGTTTCCTTTCATTTTATTCCTTTTTTTTCATTTCATTTCTTTTCTTTTATTTTTTTCTTACCTTTATTTTCTTTCACTTTTTTTCTTAAATTTCCCTTCCTGTCATTTCGTTTCCTTACCTTTCCTTTCCTCCCGTTTCCTTATTTTCTTTTGTTCCTTTCCGCAACTCCTTTGCTTTTCTTTTTCTTTCATTCATTTCCTTAACTTATTTTTTTTAGCTTTTCATTACCTTTCTTTCCTTTATTTTCATTTATTTTCCATACCTTCTTCCTCGCTACCTTTTCTTTCCCTTCTTTTTTCTTCTTTCCTTTCTTTGTCTTTCTCCTTTTGCTTTTCTTTTCCACTGCTTTACCTACATTACATTTCCTTTCTTCCCTTCCTTTTTTCTTTTCCATTCCTTTCCTTTCCCTTTGATTTTTCTGTCATATTTTCCGTTCCTTACCTTAACTTACCTTAATTATCCTTTTATCCATCCCTTTCCTTTCCTATTATTTTCTTAATTTAATATTTTATTTATTTCATTTTGTTTCATTTTTATTTATTTTATATTATTCCCTTTCATTTCATTTCCAACAAATTTTATTTTTTTAATTTCAATCACTTTTCTATTTCTGATTTTACTTTTTTTTAATTTTATCAATTTTCCATTTTATTTTATTTCACTAAGTCTAGCCACGAAGGGCCTTGTGCATGATCTAGCTTATTTGTGCTTTTTTTTTTTTTTAAATTTGCTTCTCTGAATCCCCACGCACAGATTTTGTTTTTGTAAACACTGTTTGTACCTAAGCTCAATAAAGTTGACTCATGTTATCTTATTGCTGCCAACAAAACAACTCACCCTACTGCAATGAATGCAAACACAACAATGCAAGTGGTCATACCTACATACATACACCCATAACAGCGGCTCTATAAAGCGAATGCGTGTATATCACATGTAGTGGTGTGATTTTCAAATCATATTATAATTAATTTTTTTTAATTTTTGGTTTGTTTTCGGCCCCACTGCTCGGCATAACATATCGATACATACCAAATTTTATATACCTTAGAATTGTGGTTATTGCAAAAAAGGGATGAACCGGTTATGTTTGCGCATTTATATATAATAGATAATAATAATAATAATAAGTAATAATAATAACAATAATAATAATAATAATAATAGTAATAATAATAATAATAATAATAATAATAATAATAATAAAATAAAATAAAAAAATAAAATACAATCAAATTAAATAAAATTAAATTAAAATAAGTAAAATAAAATAAAATTAAATTAAATTAAAAAAAAAATAAAATAAAATAAAATAAAATAAAATAAAATAAAATAAAATAAAATAAAACAAAATAAAATGAAATAAAATAAAATAAAGTAAAATACAATAAAATAAAATAAAATAAAATAAAATAAAATAAAATAAAATAAAATAAAATAATATAATATAATATAAAATATAAAAAAAATAAAATAAAATAAAATAAAATAAAATAAAATAATATAAAATAAAATAAAATAAAATAAAATAAAATAAAATAAAATAAAATAAAATAAAATAAAATAAAATAAAATAAAATAAAATAAAATAATATAATATAATATAAAATATAAAAAAAATAAAATAAAATAAAATAAAATAAAATAAAATAATATAAAATAAAATAAAATAAAATAAAATAAAATAAAATAAAATAAAATAAAATAAAATAAAATAAAATAAAGTAAAATACAATAAAATAAAATAAAATAAAATAAAATAAAATAAAATAAAATAAAATAATATAATATAATATAAAATATAAAAAAAAATAAAATAAATAAAATAAAATAAAATAATATAAAATAAAATAAAATAAAATAAAATAAAATAAAATAAAATAAAATAAAATAAAATAAAATAAAATAAAATAAAATAAAATAAAATAAAATAAAATAAAATAAAATAAAATAAAATAAAGTAAAATACAATAAAATAAAATAAAATAAAATAAAATAAAATAAAATAAAATAAAATAAAATAAAATAAAATAAAATAAAATAAAATAAAATAAAATAAAATAAAATAAAATAAAATAAAATAAAATAAAATAAAATAAAATAAAATAAAGTAAAATACAATAAAATAAAATAAAATAAAATAAATTAAAATAAAATAATATAATATAAAATATAAAAAAAATAAAATAAAATAAAATAAAATACAATCAAATACAATCAAATTAAATTAAGTTAATTTTGATACTTAGAGAAAATTGACAAAGATTTACACAGCGATGGATACCATGACGACGTTTCGGACTTTCCAGGGTCCACATCAGATGGATTTTCGGACACAGAACTACTGTGTCTGCACCGAAGCGGTTAAAGCAATTTCTTATAACAAATCAGCTACGATGCCCTGTAGTATTTCTAAGTTAAATTAAATTAAAATAAGTAAAATAAAATTAAATTAAATTAAATAAAAAAAAATAAAATGAAATAAAATAAAATAAAATAAAATAAAGTAACATAAAAAACATAAAATGAAATAAAATAAAATAAAATAAAATAAAATAAAATAAAATAAAATAAAATAAAATAAAATAAAATAAAATAAAATAAAATAAAATAAAATAAAATAAAATAAAATAAAATAAAATAAAATAAAATAAAATAAAATAAAGTAAAATAAAATAAAATAAAAAACATAAAATAAAAAAAAATAAAATTAAATTAAATTAAATTAAATTAAAATAAGTAAAATAAAATTAAATTACATAAAACAAAATAAAATAAAACAAAGTAAAATAAAGTAAAACAAAATAACAAACGTGCCATGCGTTTTTTCTCTCTGGATGAAGAACGATATAAATTTAATTCACTTTTGGTAATATGACTAGGTATACTCACTATATTTAATACATGAGCAGACTATTAAAGCTTTATTTTTCATATTTATCTTACACTTAATACCCATATTTTCTGTTATTTAAAATGCACTTTGTATGAAATGATTTATCAAATAAATTAACAAAAAAAAAGCAAGATAAAAAATAAGTAACCATATGCTGCGCAGAAATACGAAAAAAAATTCAACAAACAAATATGATATAAGTGAAAACATTTATCATTCTCAAAGCAACCACTTTTGCGGTGAGTGATTTTTTCTCACATTCAGACAGTTTACAGCAGCCGTTTGTGAAATATAAATATGGGTGGCACGGCTGTTTAGTTGTATGAGTACAGGAAAATATATGTGTGTTGGAGTGTATATATTTTTTTGCGTTCATTTTATAGTGACGTCTGCTTCGCGTACCTCAAAATTCAAGTAATGACACCCCCTATTTAGTTAAAGAAAGTATACCAGTGTAACTTTTTTATTGAAATATATTTTCGAAATATTTCTACAGCAATAAGTGCACTCAAGCCATGGATTGGTTATCAATTTGCTCACTAAATCATTAGCTAATTAAAATTTACCGCATATGGTGTATGTCAATTCAAACCGCTTATATTATCCAAAACTTGCGGTCTGATGTTGTGTATTGAATTAATCAAGCAGGTAGGCTTTAAAACTCTCTTAAATCAACTTATGTGTATCCGCCGGTCACTCTACGTTCCAAACACCTACAACCAAACAACCACAGTAGATCATTTTGCAAGCAATCAACTAACCGACCACAAAACCCCAACCACAAGCAAGCGAAGTGGGAGGTGAATGCCAGAGTAGGGGCTACTTCACTGAATAAAGAGATTAAATTTATGTATGTATGTATAGACTTCTTAACATTAAATTTCAGACTGTTTAATTGCCTATTTTACTTGTTCAATACAAACCGGAGAAAAAAATACATAACTACTGTATCGTTATTAATTTGATAGCCGTTATCTTAATGAGTTCTAAGCTAAATTTGTAATTGTATTGATATTTGATGCGGGCTGCACTGTGGCATATGAGTAACTTTTGTTTGTCGATTTGAGTGATCAATTTGATTATATCAATTACGATACATGCAATCGGCAATTGTTAAAATTTTAGACGCGACTACAGTCAGACACTACATGAGATAGAAATTTAGTAATGGAAGCCAAGGTTCAGGATATTAATTACTGAACTCGTTTTGTAGGATGGGTACCCACATTTTTTATAGCAATCACTATGAGGTTTGTAAAGATGCATAAATCAAGAAAGATTTTGTTTCAAAAAGAAACCTAAACGTAAAGCAAGCGGGGTGGGGCAATACATAGAAGGAGTGTTTTCGCTTATTATTGCCCTGTTTAAGAGAGTGTAGAAAAAATTACGCGTTTAAGACCAACAGCACCCAAGCTAGCCCATCTATGGCTCTAATGCAGGGCCCGGCAGAATTGTAAGTGAGGGTTTATTTGTGAAAATGCGGTCATCGTACCAATCCAATCAAGTTCTCTCTTTTTGCTTCGTCGCTGACTAGCAAGTACCGAAACAACAGCGTATGTTGTTGAGGCGTTTCCTACAAGTGAGAAACTGAGCATAACCTACGACATCTCTTGATTGGTCAGTGCGATCATAGCGCTCACATAAGCATCGCAACAATTTCCTTGCTCGACAGGCCAAGCAAAGAGCGTGATAATCTGTGTTAATTTAGTTCTCAGATTTTTGCACAATTGTCACACTAGTTGTCTCAGCCGGCTCTAGTGCATTGAAACGCTCGTTTGGTCGTTTTTCCGAGAGCCTTCATAGCTAACTGGTTACCAACGAAGATTTTTTAGCTACATAGGTGAGGTCGAGAGGTCCCTCTAACAGCGTGACAAAAGTGGGGTCGTTACCACTGGTCATGACACTAATGTTCTGACTGCTTATAAACTCTAAGTGGTCCCCCTCTCCCCCTTTTATTTATGTTCGTACCTGTGTGCTGGGAGTTTGCATCACACCAGAGGGTCCATGGAATACCCTTCTGTTGAAAATAATCAATTAGGGATTTTTATTCAGCAGTCGGGCTGTTTTTTCCTCGTCCGGAAAGTATGCAGAGGCCAAAATGGCGTCTTTTTCACCTCTTGTGGTAGGAACGCCATTTCTTGCTTAAAAGCAACACTTCCCTGAAGCGGGAACCGGTGACATAGACTAATTTACCGTCAGCACTATTTAGACTTATCACATAACCATGTAAAATCCACGCAAAAAGCATGAGTATGCTGCATTCAACAACCGACACCATGGCATATACGTAACAATTTTCCTACACATTCGTGTTTCTAGCACAACGAAAAAAGGACTTGTGGCACTCGGGGACTGCCGCGGTAAAGCTATTGCATATCACTTTTTATCAACTTTAATATCAATTATAATATTTATGAAAACTCAATGAGCATATTTATGACTTTAGAGCAGTACAGCCTTAACCTGTTAACAGTATAGCCTCAAAATAGTCAACAACCTATTTTATGTAGTGTACAGATCAATTTTAATGTAATGTAATGTACAGCTCCAATTTTATGTAATCGGCCTTCTGCTTACTTCATACGCCTAAATGTAGGCAACGCTTATATTTAGTTTTGCCAAGTTATGTTGCTAACGCCGAACCTTTTTTAACATTGAAAAAAAGTCCGTTACTACGAACCTTCTAATATTAACATTTTTTTAATTTCATTCCCACCGAGAAAGACTGCGATAAAATCTATGCAATAGCTTAAAAATTTGAAAAAAATCAATTTTTGAACATTTTTGTTGCGCCAAAAACATAAATGTGCTACAAATTCATGCTTCTGGGGCAACGACAATTTTTAAAACTATATACAATAACAAATTGGGCAACATAAAGCGGGCCCGACGACCCAAATATGTCAAAATAACGTAATCAAATAGTTATTAATAACAAGATAGTTTTTCCACAGTTCTTTGGAAAGCTTATCTTCCATATAGATACGTATATAAAATGGGATGTATGTGCGTATGTATATATGTAGCTTATGGACTCCGATTTTTTCAAAATTTCGGCATAGATTAGCCTGGAGCCTGGAGAGTGTTGCTGTAAAGTTTTTTTTAGGGAAGTGGGACCCCGGACCGCCATATTCGAAACTATCGTATACATGGTTGGATTTACTTGAAATTTGTATGTAGGGAGCGTATTGCTTAGGATAAAGTATGGTATAATTTTTCTTCCGGGAAGTGGATCATGGACCAATCTGTTATATTTGTAGGTATGTATATGCTTAGGTTGATATATCGTCGCTCCCAACGAAGACTAGCATGGTGCATTTAGCGTGGAAGACTAACACGGTTCGTTCACTGCGTCGAAGACTAACACGGTTAAGTTTCTGGGTGGAAGTCTAACACACTTCGTTCTCTGCGTCGAAGACTAACACGGTTAAGTTTTCTGCGTGGAAGTCTAACACACTTCGTTCTCTGCTTCGAAGATTAACACACTTCAGTTTTCTACGTCGAAGACTAACACAATTCGTTCTCTGCGTCGAAGACTAACACACTTCGTTCTCTGTGTCGAAGACTAACACAGTTCAGCTCTATAGAAAAAGAAGCGGAAAAAAGGGTTTGGTGGTGAACGAAGGTAAAACGAAGTACCTGCTGGCATCATGCAAAGAGTCAGCGCATTCGCGTCTTGGCAACCAGGCCACTGTTGGCACCAATAATTTCGAGATGGTAAAGCACTTTGTATACCTGGCAAGCAGCATTAATACCAACAACAATGTAAGCCTGGAAATCCATCGAAGGATAACTCTTGCAAACAAATGCTACTTTGGGCTGAGTAGGCATTTGAGAAGTAAAGTCCTCTCTCGACGAATAAAAACAACACTCTATAAGTCACTAATCGTACCCGTCCTACTATATAGTGCAGACTGCTTCTGGGAAGGCGGCTTTGGAGTAGTCGAGAGAAAAATTCTTGCAAAGATGTATGGGACCCCTAAAAGCTGGCGACGGTGCCAGTTGACTCAACAAAGGGCCGACTGGCGAAACATGCTAGACGGCCCAACAACGCCTAGGCGGTTAAAGGCTATTTCAAGGTAAGTAAGTAATTATTTTAATAGTTAAGATAATCGCATACGGCTTACCATTTTGGAAGCTTCAAGTTTAAATGTGAAAATATTTGGAAAAAAGTTTCAAAAATTAAAGGAAAATTCACTTTGAAAAAAATTCCATTTTTCCCCATACAAAATTTATGGGAAAGGGCGAAAAAATAGCCACGCCTAAGGGTTAAGTTGGAGCGCTAATTTTTTGCAAGGCTTATTTTCTCATCAATATCTAAAGTTTTCAGGGGGTAAGACCAAGTCGACATTTTTTTTAAATCACCCTAATATCCATATCCGGATGTTTATTCCTTTTTATCATATCAGTTACTATCGATTCACTGCCCTCCTTTTTGCCATATCAAAATTACTCATAATGAATTCTTTAGAAATCTTTTACGACCTATGAAAGTAAATAATTAATTTACAACTTCTAAGAATATATTTAAAGAGTTTTCCGTTCATATTAATGGCAACACAAACAACGACATGCCTGACCAAAAAAAAACATACATACATCCATACACATGTGAGTGTGACTAACAAAAATTATAAATGACAAGCGAAGGTCACTGGAAGTCAAAAATATCCTTGTTGCCGGCAGTGATAGGGGCAAAAAACAAAAGCTAACAAAAATAAAAGCAAATAAATAAAACACAAACAAACAAATAAGAGACAAAGAATACAAAAACCAAAAAGTTATAATAATAACAAAAGCTAAACAGAAATCCCACAGGGAGAACATGAAAGGGCCGAACGACTAGTCCGCCAACTGACTGGACATAGTGCACACCAGCCGCTTACTTTACTAACTCATTTCTGTTTTAGCTTTTTAGCTGGAATTGTTAAAGTTGTTGTTTTAAAAAGTTTTGTTTTGTTATCCTTTTGGTGTTTCATTAATTCTTTTTTTGTTTTGTTTTTTTTTTTTCAGCTGCCAGTCACGTTGGGGATACTAGACTGTTGTCTGGGTTAGTGACCACTTTGTGGAGGCAAAAGCGCAGCAGCGAGTTGAGTGAGACGGCGGCAAATGCGTTTTGTTGCCAAAGTGTGCATGAATATACATTAGGGTGGTCCTTATTTGTATGGAGACAATTTTACCATGAGATTTCCAAATGCTCAACCTCTAAATCGATAGTAATGTAATAGATATCACAAAAAAGTTTATCCCGATTGGAGATGGTTTAGGCATGTCGCAGGGGGGGTCAAAGTTCAGATTACTCTATGGAGACTCCAAAAATAAAAATGATTTTCTTTTTATCTAATACTCGAAATCGGTAGTTTTATGGTCGGAGATATCACATGCAAAATCTGGTCCGGATTGGAAACGCCTAAGGCGTTTCGCAGGGGGCTAAAGTTCAGACTACCCCCTACGACACAACTTAAGTGTTTACAATCGGAGCCAAATTTTGTATGTGATATCTCCCACGATAGTCCTATCGATTCCAAGCATTAGATAACAAAAATTTTAACACTTTGAGTCTCCATGGTATGGTCTGAACTTTACCCCCTTGCGACACGTCTTAGGCGTTTCCACTCGGGACCAGATATTGCAAGTGATATCTCCGACCATAATGCTACCGATTTCGAGTGTTAGATAAAAAGAAAAATCACTTTTATTTTTTGAGTCTCCATAGAGCAATCTGTACTTTGACCCTCCTGCGACACGCCTAAACCATCTCCAGTCGGGATACAAATTTTTGTGCGATGTAGTTGACCGTGATGCACCCGATCTAGGGTGAGCCTGGAAAAAATACTACTTTTCACTATAAGGACCATCCTAATATACATGCATATACTATATGAACGCACGCAAAATACAAACTTACATAATTGTAAACAAATTGTATGTATGTATGCATATATATTGAGAGATAAATAAAAATAAGCACGCCTGACAGCTGAGAAGCGGCACAGCAAACGAAAGGAGCAAAAGCTCGAACAGTTCAAAAGCAAAGCAAAGCAAGGCATGGCGTGGCATGGCAAGCAGTTAAGTTGTGCAAGCAGCCGTCGCTGTAGAGTCAATTGCATTCGGGTCTCTATATTGTAATGACAGCTACCACGCCTGTCTGCCTGGTCTGGTTCTTTGAAACGTCAGCACTGATGGGTATTGTACTTACTTACATTCAGACCCACTTGGCTTGTTGGCGGCCAGCCGATAGCACCACTCGACTTGCTTTTGTAGTCATGTTCGCGCTGACTTTTAGTCGACAAGCATTGCTGGTCACGCTGTCGGTCATGACTGCTTGTCAATGTCATATATTTTTCGAGCGAGAGAGAGAGAGTGTGAAGTGTTGTGTGGAGAGTGCACGAAGGCAAATGTCAATGCCTTCAACGCTACCTGTCTCTTGAGTGGTGTTTGCTCATTTTGGGTTCTTTTAATTTTAAGATTTAATTAGTGTTTAGAGGGTTTGTTGAACTAGGAATAATGGTGTGTTGGAAAAGTTACCTTTTTTAACCGAAAAATATTTCAAACTATTGAAGACGTTATGTGCGTCTTCAGGGG
>CAXKVI010000002.1:124562156-124572156 GCA_964058755.1 Campiglossa producta | reverse complement strand
TTGAATTTCTTTTTTTTTTGAAAGTGTATTTTTTTTTAATTTCTTAAACAAAACAATTAGAAAACCAAATTTTCGAAGGGTTCAACCTTGGTTTGGTCCAATACCCAGCCGGCTGCTGTGCATTGTAATAAATATTATTAACGCTATGTATTGATGAAATTTCTGCAATGAAACTTAAAAAAAAAAAATACTACTTTTTCTAATAGAAAAATATTAGAATGGAAACTAAATGAAATAAATCGTCAAAATATATGATACGGGCATTTTTATCGGATCTCGTAAATTTTTTTCGATGCCATCATTCAGCTATACATATGTAGTTTAATTTCCTCTTTAGGAATTTGATACTGAGGTCAAAACGTGTCTTTTGTAACATTGCTCGACAATCTTCCATGAAAGCTTTCCAGAGTACCCTTTGGTAAAAGCAAAATATGTTCCCATAAAAAGAAAAAAGGCATACAAAAAAATCCAAAACCGTTTGGAACCGGTTCCGGCTTTTGAAACGGTTTCGGTTTTGTTCTTTTTCAGATCAAAATAACGGTTACGGTTTCGGTTTCGGTTTGAAAAATGAAACGGTTTTAATCGGTTACGGTTACGGTTACGGTTTCGGTTTCAGTCGTTGGTAATAACACATTTTTGTGGAAATATTCGTCGATACCTCCGAAACCGGTCGAGCTATCGAAATTTCAACATATCTTCCCAAACCATTTCAGACATTTCAATGAATCACATATTATAGCACTCATTGACATCTTTCTTTTGACACCCATATTGTACTAAGACATTTTTGGTCACCCCTGGTCCACATATTGGGCGATAACCCCAAAACCCGTTGAGATATCGCAAAGAATAATATCTTAAACTTTAAGTTGAACGTCGAGCAATCCAAGTTTCATTCAATTCCATTCATTACTTTCAGAGTGATACGGCCACAAACATACGGACTGACAGACAGACAGACACACAAACATTTTTAAAATGGTTGATTTGGATTCTGCTCGCTTAATAATGCTTCCCACAATCAATTTTTTGTTGATATCTGCCATGTACAGACATCGACCTGTTACAATTTTATTATATGTAGATATAGAACAAAAAAACTTCCGCTACTCATTTACAGCGGCCTCTTTGACTGTCATCAAACAATTGACTTAATATTTAAATAAAATTAGTTACATAAACAATAATTGACTTCAATTGGTTTTTGTTTGCATAAAATTCAATTTTCAATTCCGGTCGATAAAATGACAGCGACAGTCTTTTTTGCAAATACATACAAACCTATGTACATACCAGCAGCACATACATAAATACCTTTAAATGGTTTGAATGTATATTTATAAAATGTTTGATTCAAAGGACAAATGAATTGATTGAATGTCACTGGCTGATAAACGTCGAAATGTCGTTAAGGCAAAGTGTGCTGAATTATCTGAAAACGGTATGAATATGTAAATATGAAGATACGAGTGAGGTACGCTTTGCCACTTGAGTGGTTCGAGGCTCTGGGCTAAGTTGGTTTCAATCGTTGTTTGATGCTGACATTTGCATGTAATTTTGTGAGCGAAAAATGAAAGGAGTAGGCGCAAGTGGCAATTTTCTTTGGTATGAAATAGTAAGAGTCATTATATGAGGAATAATTATACTGAAACATGAAAGTGACAGTGTATTTTAATGGAATCGATTTGGAAAGGATAGGTCCCTATTGAGAGCGTGTCATCATTCATCGAAATTGATCAAGCAGTCCTAAATGATCCCAAAACGACCCCAAAAAGATCCCAAAAGGACCCAAAAGTTATCCCAAAATGACCTCAATATGGCCCAAAAATTACCCCAAAATGACATCCAAAATTATACCGAAGTGACCATTAAATAATCCCCAAAAATGATCTCAAAATGCCCCCGAAAGGATCCCAAATAATCCGAAAATTATCTCAAAAATCACCTTAAAGGGATCCCAAAATGATCCCTAAATGACCCCAAAAAGACGCTTAAATGATCTCAAAATGATCCGAAAATTACCCTAAATTGATCCCAAAATGATCCAAAATTGAACTCAAAATGATCCCAAAATATCCCCAAAATTATATCAAAATTACCCGTAAATAATCCCAAATTATACAAATACAATGCGGTAAAATGGTAACCCTGTTTGGCAACCCTATTGGAACATATTTTAGCTGGTATGTCGCCGAAAATACCTTTCATTTGATACCCATATTGGCATGACTTTCTACATTATTTAAAAAAAATTGACATATGTGGCAGCCCTTAAAACCACCCAAGTGGCAATAGCAAAGTGGACAGTCTTAGAAATCGCATACTATCTCTATGCCGAAATTCATAGAAATCCATCAAGCGGTTCTCGAGATATTACCGTTTATACTGCGATAAGGTGGCAACCCTACTTGAAAATATTTTAGTTGATATGCCGCCGTAAATACATTTCATTTGATACCCATATTGGCTTAATAATGAGATAAGTGGCAACCCTATAATACCCCTCAAGTAGCACCACCCAAGTGGATAGTCCTAGAATCAATCATACTATCTCCATGCCAAATTTCATTCAAATCGGTTGAGCGGTTCTTGGCATAGTACCGGATATACAAATATATTGCGGTAAGATGGCAACCCTAGGTGCAAGCCTACTTGATGACGCTTTGATCGTTTGCTAAAATGCCGATGGCATTTTTGAAGTAATTTTTGTTGTTGTATAAAATGTATTTTTGAGAAAAATTTACCCACTCACAACACTGTAGTGACTTGTCTGCTAGAAAGCTAACAACTTCAGCCATTACCTAGCTTGGAGTAAATCCTTCTTAATAAAGAACATTTTATTTCAATGAAAACTTATATAAAAGGTTTGCGAATTATTGTGTGAAACCATAAAAATTTCTATACTTTCGGTGCAGCACGAATATTTTCCTTTGTAAGATTTAATTCTTAATGTATATACCAGCCACCAATAATGATAGTTGTTGGCATGATGACACTTTGGTTGATTGCTGAAATGCCGTCGGCATTTTTGACGTAATTTTTGTTTTTGTATGAAATGAATTTTAGAGAAAAACCCACGCACTGCAGGAACCAGACAAGCCGACATATGTTTACATGATACTGGATGTACATCTCTTCAAAGACTCTCTTTTTAAAAGCTTTATTTCCGTTTGTTAGAAGCCATGTAGGGATTGTAACTGCACAAGCTAGCGTTAAACCTTAACCGCTACCCCATTTTTGTATTCCCTTGATTTGAATAAAAATTTAAACATTTTCACACCCAAGCAAAAATAGAGAAAAAATAATGTTTGTCTAGATTTTATAAGTGTCCTGTCGCCCACTCACTCAATGTCAGATGTGAGTCTGTGCCTGAAATACGTGACAACCAATTTGTGAGCCAGCCAAACGTCAAATGACAAACGTTGCGCAAATATTGACAATGCAAATATGGAAAGCTGGCTAAATGTTAAAAGGCTAACTAGAATAGGTAGAAAAAAAAGCATCGATAAAGAACGTGTGCGACACACATACATGCATGCATGCTATCCTTAGATCATGAGTGTGAAATCGAAGGTAAAAAAGAAAATGCATTTGCTCGGCACATATATATTTTTTTTTCTCTGAGAAAACGAGGTAATACATTTTGGTTGAACTGAAGGCTGATTAACACTGGTCGATTTTCTGGTCGCTTTTGTCATTCGGCTACTTTCCACCTTCAAATACAACGTGTAGATCGATCGACAAAAATACGATGAGGAAGTCGACTCGAGCCAAAAAAAAACTTTTTTTGAGGTCGTTAAAGGGTTAAGATCTTTTTGAAAATATTCGTCATGAAGAAAATCAACTAAAAATTACATTTAAAAAAATTATGCTATCTGATATAAACATACATTCCAACAATATCCACTAAATACAATTTCAATTACATAAGTATAAATATTATGTAGATTGGCACTAAAAAAACTATTGAAAATGCCAATGACATCTATGTAAATAAACAATCAGCATTTGACAACTGGTCATTCGCCAATCAATGACAAGAGTAAAAAGGCCATCAACGAACAACAATCTATCCACACAAATAATTGAAATTTTTGCAGGCCAACAATCAGATATTTTTTATTACATAATATATCAGCTTACTAGTATTAAACCTAAAGCACAAGTATGAACAGAGATTAGCAACAATAACCACAAAGCTTTGGTTTTAACGTCCGGTAAAGTCAATTAAAAATGAATTTTTCTAGTACTTTTGTTATAATTTAATTAAAATCAAATGCACTACTTGCGAAAATGTAAATTCTCATTGATTGGAGAGATAGTTAAAATAATTGGGTATGTGTTCTTAATTTGTAAAATGAGGTCATAGTATTTTTAAAAAATTCATTGGGTGAAAGGTACTAAACTTTGGATAGTGAATATTTTTTAATCATCCTTTATATTAAAAAAAAAAACAATCACATATTTTAATGGATTTTTTCTACGACTTTCTATTATATTATATTTTTTTTAACTTTATTTTATTTTATTTTATTTTAGTTTATTTTATTTTATATTTTTTTATTTTATTTTATTTTAGTTTATTTTATTTTATTTTATTTTATTTTATTTTATTTTATTTTATTTTATTTTATTTTATTTTATTTTATTTTATTTTATTTTATTTTATTTTATTTTATTTTATTTTATTTTATTTTATTTTATTTTATTTTATTTTATTTTATTTTATTTTATTTTATTTTATTTTATTTTACTTTATTATTTTATTTTATTTTATTTTATTTTATTTTTATTTTATTTTATTTTATTTTATTTTATTTCATTTTATTTTATTTTATTTCATTTCATTTTATTTTATTTTATTTTATTTTATTTTATTTTATTTTATTTTATTTTATTTTATTTTATTTTATTTTATTTTATTTTATTTTATTTTATTTTATTTTATTTTATTTTATTTTATTTTATTTTATTTTATTTTATTTTATTTTATTTTATTTTATTTTATTTTATTTTATTTTTTATTTTATTTTATTTTATTTTATTTTATTTTATTTTATTTTATTTTATTTCATTTTATTTTATTTTATTTTATTTTATTTTATTTTATTTTATTTTATTTTATTTTATTTTATTTTACTTATTTTATTTTATGTTATTTTATTTTATTTTATTTTATTTTATTTTATTTTATCTTATTTTATTTTATTTTATTTTATTTTATTTTATTTTATTTAATTTATTTTTTTAATTTCATTTAATTTAATTTTATTTTATTCTTTTTTATTTTAAAAAATCTAGAAATGTCCACGAAGAGACGTGGGCTCACAAACATTTTAATTAGTGCCACTCATACAGCGCACATGCAATATATGTATGTGTATACGTTTATTTCTGCACATGCAAGTAGCTTTCTTTTCGAAGTAGCAAAGGTAAATTAAAATTTCATAATTACTTAAGCTTAGAGCTAAATTGATGCAGCAGTCTAGCTACCTACTTTTTCCTCTTTTGAGTACTTCACTTTTGTTGCTTTGCAACAACAACAAACATATACAACCGGAAGCAGACGAATGCAACTGCAAACACAAAAGAAAATGTAATTGAGACTAAGAAGGCAAATGTGATTTAGAAGTGAGTCACATACACCGAGCACCTACATGTTACTTTAAGTGCGTTAATTGTGCGACAGGGCGTATGAGTGATGACTGCCTGAGGCGAACTCATAAATATGTGTGCTAACTGCAGTTGCGAATATTAGGCTGAGAGAGGGAGTAATTGAAAAACGGTAGACAGTTTTAAAAATGCAGAGGTTAAAGTTTACGCTACTAACAATTGCTTCGAGATAAGTAGTAAATTATTCGATTTATTATCATTCTTTAATAAGATTATGTAAATACATTTATGTTAGTAGATGTGTGCTTCACTTCACTCTCTCCACCTCTTAGCATAAGTATACCAAACAACTATTTACCTTCCTCTGATCATACAGAAAGAGGTCGACTCAATTAGAAAGTTGAAAACTGGTAGAGATCATTTTTTTTATGAAATATAAAAGAGCTACAGCCTGCATACAAAAAGCCGCCAGCTGAGTTGGGCACATAAATAAATACCTAAACATGGTGCACACTTCCATTTTTATTTAGTACACTCTTCATCCCACTCATTTTACTCATTACCGCCGGCTGTTCGGATACGCTGCACCCCAAACGGTCTAAGTTTTAGAAAGTTTCGTACCTTAATGTAATATTTTTGTTTTAGCTTTGCTTTGTTGATGTTTAGTCACCTATTTTATTTTTGTTTTTTTATGGGCGCACTTTGGCTCTTAATTTCTTCTCTAACTTCTACTTATATTGGTGAGCAAGTTTGCAGCTGTTGTTTGCTTTTCTTGTTTACTGCCTTCCCTTATTAGTTGTCAGCCGTTGCACCGGCTTGTTTGTCATTCTTGCTTAACTTGCTTTGTTTACGCTTAGGAAATAAAAGGATTTTTCGATTAGTTGTGAGTGGGGGGATGCTTGTTTTGTTACGTTTCAAATGAGGGTACGTAATTAGTAGAGCAAAAATATTGCATAACTTTTGATGGTGTAATTAGGCTGTAAGGCTTTGAAATATGCCGCCTTTTTAATATGAATAAATTATTGAGGGCTAAGGGATTTTTCTTATTATTTTATTTTATTTTATTTTATTTTATTTTACTTTATTTTATTTTATTTTATTTTATTTTATTTTACTTTTTTTATTTTATTTTATTTTATTCTATTTTTATTTTTATTTTAATTTTAATTTATTTTATTTTATTTTATTTTATTTTATTTTATTTTATTTTCTTTTATTTTATTTTATTTTATTTTATTTTATTTTATTTTATTTTTACTTTATTTTAATTTATTCAATTTAATTTAATTTAATTTTATTTTGTTTTATTCCCCCTTATTTTATTTTATTTTATTTTATTTTATACTATTTGGAACAATTAGTTCGCTTCTGATATTGAGGGCACGAAGCCAGGTCAAAAAAATAAAATCGTTGGTACTTAGTTCGATTAAGGTAGGCTATGTCAATTCCAATTCAAACTATTCATATATACCCCCTTTCAATAGTCTCTAACATACAAGTACGTTTTTCTGCATTTAAATGCCTCGAATGCACATTACCTGATGACTTGCGAACATAGCTCGTCGAACACCACTCAAGCATAGTTAGCTAAAGGAAGTCATATAGTAGCGCATTCAACTGGGCCGTCATTAAAGCAACAAAACGTCAAGTCAGCTATTGCTTACTTAGCCATTTGAGTTGGGTAGTCAATTTTGCTCCCTGTTACACTGTTGGCCGTTAGTCGACTCGTCAGGCCTTTTCAGACTACTACGTGCCCTTTTGAATATTATAATTCGAAGTCAACAACAACGAAAACAGTGAATAACCCAAGTCACAACGACATTCTTAGTTGGCCGCTTTACAAGCAGCTCAGCAGCTTGGGATTATAGCGGTCGAGTAGTCAGTCATTTGAAAGTGCATTGAAAGTGAATGCGTGTGTGTGTTTGGCGTTTGATGTTTATTTGTCCACGTGCTTCCTTTGTGGGTATCTGGGTACAAGTGTCGAAATGTGGCATAGAGTTTTAATTCGCTGAATGTCTTCATTTAGTGATACAAATTGTAATCAGTTTCAGCTGGCCATTTTGCATTCAGCAGAGAGTGAAGAGATGCAGGCACACATATGCACTTCATCTTTGCACAAACGTTGAAGCTGTCATCGACGACCTTAGCTCTCCAGGCCATTCTTGATATTTTGCCACTCGATCTGGAAGGGTACCGGGCAGTAGCAGCATCGGCTCTGCGTCCACGGGAAACGTCCGCCTGGGGGGCAAGCACTACTGGACACCCCAGTATTCTGGGATCACACAGCTTTCTCCCTCGGAGATAGCTCATCATCGTCATCATCATTTATTGGCGCTTAACGGCGTAAGCGATTTTGGCCGTTTCTTATCAAAGCACGCCAGTCGTTTCATTTTAGCGACAACTGACGCCAATTGAAAACGTCAGGAGCCTTTGGCTTTAATTTGCTGAACTATGGTCCGGTCTGCAGCAGCTCGTACAGCTCATCGTTAAATTTCCTTCGATACTCGCCGTTGGCGTCATGGAAAGTACCATACATCTTTCGGAGAGCTTTCTTTCACATACTCCGAGGGTCATCTCATTTTCTTTTGACCCTGTCCATGCTTCCGAGCCGTACATCACAACCGGTGTGATTATAGCTGCGTCAGAATAAACATTTCCAGCTGCAAAGAGTGGGAGGGAACGTTGTAGGGAAGGTGTCCCGTAACTAATGGCGGCACTTCTATATACATCGAAGGCTCGAAGTAAGACGGCAAAGTTGGGGAAGCGGTTTATTCAAGGGATCTGGACCTTGTAGCTCTCTTTCATACTGTCTGATGAGTGCAGCGTCTTTCAGGCTGGAGTATCAGCAATCATGGACGCCGCAGCTTGGATAGGTAAACGCGCAGTCGCCAAGGATATCGTTATTTTCAGCGACAGCCAAGCGGCCATAAACACTTGCCTCTTACTCGTTCAACTCTGAACTTATGTAAAGCTCTCGTCGATCTCTTCTCGATATGGCCCAACTGAACCGCGTGAACCTCCCTGGGCATAGGGTCATTGAGGGAAACTGTAGGGCAGACGAACTTGCTAGGCACGGCACGACCAAGCAGGTTCTTCAAGCCAACGAAAAATGGCTACAGTCCTCACGGGGTCGCACATACAAACAAAACTGGACCAAAAGGGATCATAAAAGATCTAGAGACATTCACGAGAAGTAGGGAAATCTCCAATTTAATAGGGGTACTAACCGGGCAGTCCTCATTGGTAGACACGCAGCAAGGTTAAGTGTGCACTATCGACGATGCTGTACGAGTTGGAAGGTGATGATGAGGAGGAAACGGTGGAGCACCTCATCTGCAACTGCCCGGCCCTTCTCTTCCTGAATAGCCTACGCAAGGTCTCGGAGCTAGATATGAAGGCATTGATGGTCTTTATCAAGTCATCTCAGTGGTTCGAGGAGGAGTAACGGTGTCGGTTTAGGAGTGTCAGTCCTGGAATTCAGTTCTGTGTAGGGTCCCGACAATACAGGGAATTTCCATATTGCTAAGTCCTGGGACAACTGGCTTTTCAAAACTGGCCTAACTGAACCGCTATAAATATTTTCAACCAGTAGAAAAATATAATCTGTACTTAACTGATTTCATATAACATAAAATGTTATGATATGTATATTCAATTTACTAAAGCAGCAAATACGAGGATAATTTAATTTTAATAATTTTCTTCTGCAATGCAACGCAAAATTTTGTTAGCTTACGCTGTCACAGAGCAGCAACTTGGCTTAATCAAAATCATGTCAAAATATGTCAAAAGCAATTTGCAATTTACTCTAGCTACACAACGAGATACACGTCATGCAAAAATAAATATATATAAGTAAATAAATATGTATGTAAGTATGTATGTAAATAAGCACATGTATGCAAATATGTATCAATTTGTATATCGCTGTATGAGTATCACGGTGACAGCGTATTTAGTTGCTGCGCTCTTGCAATTCATAATGTTGCTGTTGTTTGCAGAATACCTTCTCCATTTACATTGCTGCAAAAACATAACGAGCCTTCTTCCGCCTCCTTTTCTCTATTTCACAGTCCCTTGTTTGCATCGTAACCGCTAAAATTTGATTTCATTTCAATTTCAATTTAAATGGCAACGCGCTACGCCATGGCATGCAATGTTGCCACAAGAGAGCAACAGCACTGCTCCGGATGGGTAGTGAGAGAGGGCGTGAGTCACTAACAAGGGGAAAGTAAACGAGATACTAGCAGAAGAATGTGAAGAAGGCGTGTTTTGTTAGTTATAATACACAGTTGCATTGCGGCAGCCGCAGCAAAAATTCATTAAGAAAATCGCGTTGAAAATGGAAATTTCATATGCTGGCATGTGTCTACTGGTATGCTTAGGT
>CAXKVI010000002.1:124537156-124557156 GCA_964058755.1 Campiglossa producta | reverse complement strand
TATTGTAGTCTAGAAAGCTTCCTTGAAAGCTATGTTTGTTATTGCTGTTATTTGTTATGTTTCTGTATAAAGTCTTGTTAGCAAGGAGTTGCGCCTGCAGTTTGTGTACTGAGCCAGCTTGGCCCATAACACATATTTTCTTAGCTCGAAAACTTACTGGAAAAATCTGAATGTAAAGTAAACCATAGCAAAGATGGCTTGTTCGAAAACACAAATATCAATGCCTGTAATATTTAATTACGATATAGTATAGTACTAAGATTTTAGTGAAGCTTCTTTCAGAAGTTATTAATAAAAATTCATCAGCAACTTGATTGAATATAAATAATATATATTAGTGAAACGATATATATCTCTGAGAACTTATTTTAGATTAATATCGATTATTATCATCATTATTTCGTACTTTCCTTGCCCTTTATTTTTTCAGGTGATAGAGATGAACTTCATATACAAATTTGTCTAGTTTAGCTGTTCTTCTTTAATATATGTAGATATTTAGTACCCTAGTGACCGAGCTTGTTCGCTGCTATCAAATTATCCCAAAATGGCTCTAAATAAAAACGACCTAAAAATTATCCCAGAATAATCCTATCCTAAAATGATCGAAAGATGATCCAAAAATTACTCCAAAATGATCCGCAAATGACCCCAAAATTTGTTGGAAATTAATCCAAAATTGAACACAAAATGATCTAAAAAATATCCCCAAAATTATCCCAAAGTGACCCCTAAATGATCTCAAAATGATGCTAAAATAATCCAAATATGATCCAAAAAATATAAAATACAAATACAATACAGTAAAATGGTAACCCTGGGCGGCTACCCTGCTTGAAAATATTTTAGTTGGTATTTCGGCTAAAATACCTTTCATTTGATACCAAAATTGGCTTATCTAACTCCATAATTTAAAAAAATTAAGATATGTGGCAACCCTGTACACCCCCCAATTGAATAGTCTTAGAATCAATCATACCATCTGTATGTCAAATTCCATCCAAATCGGTCAAACGGTTCCGGAAATAGTCCGGATATACAAATATACTGCGGTAAGGTGGCAACCCTAGCTGGCAACCCTATTTGAAAATATTTTAGTCGGGAAGTCGCTTAAAATACCTTTCATTTTATACCCATATTGACATATGTTGCTCCATTTTTTTTAAAATAATTAGATAGGTGGCAACCCTGTAACCCGCCCCAAGTGGCAACCCCCAGGTGGATAGTCTAAGAGTAACCATACTATCTATATTCAAAAAAATTCAACCAAATCGGTGAAGAGGTTCCCGAAATAGTCCGGATATACAAACATACAAATGTACAAATATACAAGTTTAGCTCGTTTAAAGTTATAAGATAGATATATTAAGTGATTTCATTCATTTAGGATGTGCCAATGTATGTCAATATCATAAATTTCTAATAGAGTTGGAATTTTTTTTCAACCAAATCCTTCCAAAAAGTAATTTTTCTAACATAAAGGATTTAATAGATATTTACATTGCAAAATCATATTTTTATGGGGGGTGCCACGCCCCCTTTTCCAACGTCATAAACTTTCTTAAAGGGTTTAGATTTTTTTTTTTCAAATAAATCATTCCAGAGTTAAATTGTTCACATAAAGGCTCCCATATATAGTTGCATTGAAAAATCCTATTATTATGGGAGGTTCCACGCCTCCTTTTCCAACATCATCAACTTTCTTAGAGGGTTTACAATTTTTTTTCAAATAAATCTTTCTAGAGTTTAATTGTTCTAACATAAAGACCTCCTAGATATTTGCATTGCAAAATCTCATTTTTATGGGAGGAGCCACGCCTCCTTTTCCAACATCATCAACTTTCTTAGAGGGTTTTATGTTATCGCCAATTTATTTGGGATATTTTAGCGACTTATCACATTTAATTCCTAGCCGAGTTTTAACTTTCTAGCATGCATACCTTCAAAGATATGCACTGTCCAAAAATGTATCGGCTTAGTGATGCCACGCCTTCTCAATATATTCATATGTATATCTACCTCTCTTCTGTCTATCAAATTCATTCCTATCTCGATGGTAGCTTCACTTTTAATCACATTTAGTACATTTTTGTCTTTCACAGTTACATAGAAAGGAATTTATAAAAAAAAATGTCTTGAAATTACCCATTTTTCAAAATTTTTAGCAAAAATCCCGCATGCAAACCAACAGCCATTTTCGATTGAATAAAGACACAATAAAATATAATTCTTAGTCGATTCAACAACTTCATGTGACTTATCCCAATAAAATCCTATTGCCCATTTAATTGTCTAACAATAAATGCCCTTTGAGCTCTCACAGTAATTTAGCGTTTCAAAATAATTGAAAGTCACCACTGTCTACGCCGTGCCATTGTTACTGTCTAGTATGTCTATAACAATTCACATATGCATGTATGTATAAATACAAACTAGCTATAAAAATATGCACATTCATATATTTTTGCCGCCAACAGCTTATGCTGATTGTGGTCAAACCTGCCAGATCGTTGTCATTGACTTTCGTTATATTTTTTCGACACCATTTTTCGTTTTTCGCTTTTTTCATTTTTAATCCGCCTTTCAACTCGTTGTGGCGTGGCAGCTCATTCAATGCAAACGCTTTAGTTGCACAAAGCGCGACATGAATTAGACTATCTAAAATTTATTAATATATGTAACTATATATCGTCGCTCCCAACGAAGACTAACACGGTTCAGTTAGCGTGGAAGACTAACACGGTTCGTTCTCTGCGTCGAACACTAACACGCTTCAGTTTTCTGCGTCGAAGACTAACACACTTCCTCGACGCAGAAACCTGAACCGTGTTAGTCTTCGACGCAGAGAACGAAGTGTGTTAGTCATCGACGCAGAAAACTGAGCCGTGTTAGTCTTCGTTGGGAGCGACGATATGTGCAATGCACATTGTGCATATATTTGAAAAAAAAAAAAAAGTTTTAATAGATAGTTTGTATTCATGCATGCACTTTCGTATGTAAATTTAGTTGAATACATCACATGATGTATGTATGTATGTATGTATTACTTTTGTTCTTGTTTGTATGCATGAGTATCAAATCTTTTGTCTTTTCAATTGCCTAACACCACCGTTAGATACATATGTAGTTAGTGAAGTGTTTTCTTTTTTTTTTAGATGAATAGTGATTTGGGATTTTAGTAAATGCAAATTTATTACTAAATAATCCGTTGATGTCCGAGCGAACTGATTTATGCTGAAAATTTTATGTATGAGTATGTATAAGAAAAATAAAAATAGAGAAGCATATTGGTTAGAGCGTACCAAAAATATATGGAAAAAAGTTTATTGTCCTAGGATAACGGTAACCCGTGCCAATTTTTTAATAAATTTTAAGCTAGCTGCTTATACAAAGTTCGCAAAAAACTATATGAAGGCTTTGAAAATTACATGATTTTAATATTTGCCCGTATATAAAGGACTATGAAACAAATCTCTACCTTTGAATTTTTATAAGGACAACAGGATCCTTTACATGAATATTGAAAAAAAAAAACGTATTCACTAGAAAAGACATTGGAATAACAAAAATATTATAGTAGATTGCGTAACTATATGTGTTCTGGCAAAAATAATTGAGTAAATCTGGAAACTTTACAATTATAGTGCACTTTTTATAGGTCATACACGGCGTATGAGTAATTTTTATTTATTCTAGTAAGAAAAGTTTGGGTAAATTGTATTCGTGCTTTGGTTGTCTCCAAAATTTTTAGTAGATTACAGCTTCTTAAAACAATAATAAAATAAGAAAGTTGAGGGATGAAAATTTTCAAAGTACATTACTTCCATCAACCTAGCCAGTTTAAAAAAAAAAAAAAAATGATTGATATTAAAAGCTTATTAGGTTCAACACCATTTCTGTTAAAATAAGTTTATTAAACATTAAATTAAACTAATGCAGGAAAAGAAGAACAACGATAGTTATTTTGACGATAATGTCGCTCGTTTGCCAGAAGCATGAATGTGCAAAATTAAAATTTTGGGAATCGTATTAGAAAGTGTATTGCTATCGCAAAATTTAAAATTTAATTTTTTACAGAAATATATTTTTGCATGTTATATTAACATTATACTTCAATTCTTCTTTTAAAATTTCCAAAATAAATTTTTAAAAATTTTCGTTGAACCAGAAACAGGAATGTGGAGAAAAAATGTTACGTATATGCAATGGTTCAGTGCAATACGTTTGAAAATTTTGAAAAATTTAGAAATTAAATTCTTAAACATTTTTGTTCCGCCAGCAACATGAATGTGTATCACATTCATTTTTTGTGCACAATTTTCAGAGATAGAACTACACATTCATGAAAATGGCATTGCAAATTTCCGGGGGTTTCTTGTACTTTGGAAACCCAAGATTTTCGTGATCGTAGAGAATCGAGAGATTAGAATTTCACATTCATGCGTCTGGCAAGCGAGCAACGATATTGAATTCATGGGGATTATGGCCATATAAATTTAATAATGACAACGATAATGTCATATCACATCATGCCTTTTTCCCCATACAAACGCTTAGAATAAATTTCCCATCTCTAATGCATAAATCACCAAACTTAAGCTGCTTAAAGCTCATTTTCTCCCATTCTTAAAAAATGTTTTTTTGTAGATTTTTTTGCAATTTTTCTTGCATTCTTTTTTGTCTCCAACTAACCTTTTTCGTAGTTATTTCGAGCATTTGCATATTTGTCTTAAACAAATCCGTCTACATCAGCGTCTGTCAACGAAATTTTTGTTCAAAAAAAAAAAAAAAAAAATAAGAATCACAAAAAAAATCAGCAGTGACTACCCCAAAAAATGTCTCTTCCTGAAAGAAATACAATCTCAGCCATTTCTTGCGTTTGCGCCTAAGCAAAGACTTAAGCTGACAGAGTTGCTGTAGAGATAAAAAATGCCAAAAAAAAGTAAAGAAAAAATTACCAAAAAAATTGTTTAATGCATAAAACAGGGTTGCCGTAGAGATAAAACGCCCAAAAAGTAAAAAAAGGTACCCAACTTAAAAAAAGAACCAAACAATTTTTTTTCGAATTTCAAGTACATATGTATATATTTACTTATAAATCTGGCCCCATGACAACCAACAAACCATAAATTTTATCAAACAACATTTTTTTTTAGAAAATTACAAATATGGCATCACTGAAACACAAAGTCTGGCGCCTTGTACATTTTTTTCGCCCTCTAATGCACTTGATTTGTGAAACAAAATAAAGCATTTTAAAATTGCATATTTTTCAAACGCCGGAAACAAAAATTTGTCCTACAGACAACAGCATCAACATTTGCCTTGTAGTTTAATCGCTGCACGGTTTTTTGTTGCTACTGCTTACACTTTCTCCCATTTGCTTGTTGCCTTAAGCACCAAACTTTCGTAAGCAAATTGTATGCAACTTTTCGCTAACTTTGTCAGCGCATTTTTTTTCTAAGTGAATTTTATATTTTTTCTTAACAACAATTTATATTTAATAATATAAAGATTTTTTTTTTATTCAAATTTTTCTCTCTCTCTTTTTGCAGGTGAACTTGATGCGCTGTTGATGTTGTAAAGTTTGTCGTTATTTTAGCGTATTTCGACGCAACAATAAAGTAATTCAGGGAAAATAATAGTGAGCGAGCCCGATCGGTGACAATTGTGAAACAGTGAAGTATAGAGCTTTTAGTGTTTGTAAGTATTTTCAGCTTAAACGTAGATATATGTGTAAGTATAAGTAAAGTTAACGGCAACTCGGTAATTAAGCGGCATATATAAGATAACTTACTATATACGGTTTCGGTAACGCGTTTAACTAACGGTGATTAAACGGTTAACTTCGGTAAAACTAAATTTTAATAAAAAATAAATCTAATAAATATTTGTGAATATTTTCGAAATTATTTGTGTAAAGAAAACAAATTACCAAATGTTGGCCTTTCATAACGAGCACATTGCAAGTGAGTATACAAATATTACTTCTAAGGGAATTAGACATGTATAAAGAAAGTTAAACAAATTCATAATAATTTAATTTAATTTATTTGGACTTTTTTAATTTGTTTTATTTAATGTTTTTTATTTATTTAATTTTATTTTATTTTATTTTATTTTATTTTATTTTATTTTATTTTGTTTTATTTTATTTTATTTTATTTTATTTTATTTTATTTTATTTTATTTTATTTTATTTTATTTTATTTTATTTTATTTTATTTTATTTTATTTTATTTTATTTTATTTTATTTTATTTTATTTTATTTTATTTTATTTTATTTTATTTTATTTTATTTTATTTTATTTTATTTTATTTTATTTTATTTTATTTTATTTTATTTTATTTTATTTTATTTTATTTTATTTTATTTTATTTTATTTTATTTTATTTTATTTTATTTTATTTTATTTTATTTTATTTTATTTTATTTTATTTTATTTTATTTTATTTTATTTTATTTTATTTTATTTTATTTTATTTTATTTTATTTTATTTTATTTTATTTTATTTTATTTTTTTTATTTCATTCCGGATTAAATTTTTAATCATGGAAACCAAATGTCGCATACTTCAAGGCGCTAAATTTCTGCCAAAAATGTATGCCTATAAGTATAACTTGAAAACTTTGAGATCGCCCGTCTAAACACTTCCATAAACAATTACCTTTCCTCTATAATTTAAATAGCTCAATTTGTATAAATTTCCCTAAACGAAAGCTTAACCAACTAGAAAAAGGAGGTCATACATTAACTTACTGATAATTGCAATGCACACACGAAAAATCCACATTTTATATGAAAACCCTTAAAACTGAGGATTGTATACACCTTCCAAAACCCCCCAACTAACAGCGGTAGGCCTTGTAATTTGCTAACGAATATGAAGTAGTCCTAAAAGAGGAAAACGGACATGCATATGAAAAATTAAATATATAAGTTTAGCACAACATATAAGCTAATGTGTTCATGTGTGTGTGTGTGTGTAGTAAAGGCTTGCGGTGAGAGTTGTAAAGCAAACAGGTGCCACATTACACATGGACGCTGAGTTCATCCATTCACACTGTTCGACGCCCGCCGTTGGTTGGTTATGTGGCATGTTAGCCACAAGACTTGGGAATGCACTATCACATCTGCTGGTGAATGTGAGCATATGACGACGACGATGAACATATTTACATTTGACCATACATGACCGCCTAAAATTATACTACTCGCAAGGTGATAGGGTGTATATAAAACTGTTTTCGCAATCCGTTTTTCCCAACCAACAGAATAGACTAGGTATACACACATAGAATATCCAAATATAGTTATTGATTCTGATGAGAATATTTCACGACTCGACTTTCTCAATTGTCGTATATGTCTTAAACATTCTGTGAGCCTGAAAGTATGCACTGTTTCTGTACGTTCTACTTGCACTGCTACTGCATACTTTTAGGAGTTATTGCTATTATTAAAATTTTTTTAGGCTATCAAACGCATTCAAGATCGATTTGAAGCATCGGAAACAGATTCATTTGAGGATTATTTCTTTTTAAAAATGTTTTATGTTCGCCAAAGCTCGCTGGGTTATCACCTTTTCTTCTACCAACGCAAATGTCCTGGCATGTGTTTGTGGCATGTGTGAGTTTCAGTTTGCTACTAAAATATGTTTACCTGGCCCATGGGCTGTTGCCTGGCTGGCTGGCTGCTAATCTCATGCTTAATATGTTAATTGCAAAAACTAAAACGGATTTATCCACTCACACTTCTACATCCTTTTGCAGCTGCTTTCAAGCACACACACATATACAAACGTACACATATGCATAAATTCTGGCGCTAAGTTGCATTTAGCGTAATTTGCCTTGGTTTGCAAAGTTAATTTCTCACATCCGACACTAATCCATTCTGACGAGTGGTCTCACTGACAGAAGGCTGTTTGGTTGTTTGCTGATATACATAAATGCGTAAAGGTGTGTGTGTGTGTGTATATATCTTTACATGCTTAAGTAGTTGTAAGCTGTCGGCTGCTTTGTGGCAATGACAAATGAGCGTTTGCGATTAGATAAATGTGTAATTGCTTGCATTAACTAAGGCGTAATAATCTTGCATTTAAATTGTAAAATTATTAGTGTAATTTCTTGTTCTTGAGATTTTATAGTTTCTATTTAAACAAGAAGTGAGATAAGAAGCAATTTTCAATCATATTAGGCAATCTGTTCAATGTTTTCCAATCAAAGTAGAGGGTTGGCCGTCTTTTATTTTATTTTATTTTATTCAGTGATTACACTTTTTTGTGACTGACTGTAATTGATTTTTTCTGGACTAATAACATTTTTTCTCGATTGAAGACATTTAATTCTGGGCTGAGACCATTTTTAGCGAATCTGAGAACATATTTTTAACTGGGAACATTTACATTCTGGAAATTTTGAAAACGAGGAATTTTTTGGCCGAGAACAGTTTCTTGAAATTGAGATCAGCTTTTTTGTACTAAGAACAATTTGTTCTGGTTTAAAAAACAGTTTATTCTCCACTCAAAACATTTTTCTGAGCTTAGAACAGTTTTTTTAAACTGGGAACAATTTATAGCGTAAACGTTTTATTTCATTTCATTTTATTTTATTTTTAATTTCTATTTTTTATTTTTTTTTATTTAATTTATTTATTTCAGTTAATACAATTGGTTTAATTTAATTTTTTTAATTTAATTTAATTAAATTTTTTCTATTTAATTTATTAATTTTTTTTTATATTTTTACTTTATCGTATTATATTTCATTTTACAAAGTCAGTATATATATATATATATTCGCTTAGTATGTATAATCTCTCACTTTTATTTTTTCGTACAGTTTTGTGGTCGCCTTTGTCCACTTTCTTCTTCTCTCTTGAGCGCAATTAACTTGAAAGTAATAAAATATGACACCGCCGTATGCTTGTCGTCTGGAATTTAATTAATATTAAGTAGCATATTATTACGCAGCAGCATAAGTCAACTTCAATCATGAGAAAAAATTTTATTCATTGAGTATACAAAAAAAAAAAAATCTACTCGTCCACTTAATTTTCTTTTATTTTTTATTTTTTTGTTTTATTTAGTTTTTTTATTTTCTTGACTTTTCTACAAGCACAGTAAAACTCTTTTCAGTGCAAGTCATTGAAATTCAGCGTATGTAAATATAAACAAAGATAAGTGCATAAGGAAGTATGTATGTGTGTATTTGTGTAAGCATGTGCTTGTTTGCTTTATTAATGTTGTAAATGAAAAGCGCAAGTAAATATAAGGAAATCGCAAGGAAATAGTTGACGGAAACTTGACTACTTCGAGATTGGTTGTTCTTGTACCACGGACGGAAACTTGACTACTTCGAGAGTGGTTGTTCTTGTACCACAGTCAACATATATTGCACCCTAAAAACTTTGGAAAACAGGTCGTTCTGTACTGATCACATTTTTTTCTGAATCGAGAACAAGTTTTTATGGACTTAGAATACTTTTTTCTGCGCTAAAGAAATTTTTTCTGGATTGAAAATAGATTATTCTGGACTGATAACATTTTAGCTGAGCTGAGAACAATTTTTTCAACTGGGAACAGTTCCATCCTAGAAGTTTTGGATTGAACACTGATAAGAGGTTTTTATGGACGGAGAAAAGCTTTCTTTTTGGTGAAAACAGTTTATTCTGGACTAAGAACAGTTTTGCTGATCTAAGAAAAGTTTTTTTTTACTGGAACAGTTTAATTTGGAGTGATTACCGCTCTCTGAAGATGAAAACCATAACACTGTAATAGAAATACATTTTCTTTGACTGAGAACAATTTGAAGAGATATTTAGAAATAAATGCAAAAAGCAAACAAAAATGCATACTATTTTTTTATTGGCAGGAGACAGATTAGACATCGAACAATTAGTTTTTGGCTGAAAAAATGTTTGTTATACTGAGATCATTTTTCTTGGCTGAGAATAGTGTTTTTGTTAAGAGCAGTCTGAGAACAGTTTATTTTGAACCGGTTACAGCTTTCTGAAGGCTTTATTATTTACATAATCATATATTGGGAACATTATTATACCTTTCATGAACATGAAATGGTATTATAACTTTGGTCCGATGTTTGTAAATATGAGAAGAAGAAGAGATAGAGCCATCAATAAGTATACCGAAATGATCAGGATGGCGAGATGAGTTGATTTAGCCATGTCCGTGTGTCCGTCTGTCCGTCTGTCTGTTTGAACGCAAACTAGTCCCTCAGTTTTTGAGATATTTGGCTGAAATTTGGTATGCGGCCACCATTTTCCAATATAGGAATCATTTGTCGGAACCAGCAAGATCGGACCAATATAACATATAGCTCCTATACAACCGATTATTCCGATTAACGGATTTTGGGCTATAACTCCTGTAATTAAACACGAAGGAACGTGAAATTTTATAAGTGTTGCTATTTTTATATGTGAAATATCGATGCTGAAAATCATAAAGATGGGATAAATATTTCACATAGCTCCCATACAATCGATTATTCCGATAAACGGATTTTGGGCTATAACTCCTGTAATTAAACACATAGGAACGTGAAATTTTGTAAGTATTGCTATTTTTATATGTGAAATATCGATGTTGAAACTCATAGAGATGGGATAAATATTTCACATAGCTCCCATACAATCGATTATTCCGATAAACGGATTTTGGGCTATAAGTCCTGGGGGGTTACTCTGTATTGCGATTCGAAAGAAATTTCTTTCGCATTTCAAAAAAAATGTATGTGATTTGACAGCTTGCTAATAGCATTTGCTTTCGCATCGCAATACAGAGTGATCCCCCTGTAATTAAACACATAGGAACGCGAAATTTTGGAAGCATCGCTATTTTTATATGTAAAATATCGATGTTGAAAATCATTGAAATGGGATAAATATTTCACATAGCCCCCATACAATCGATTGTTCCGATAAACGGATTTTGGTAGATAACTCCTGTAATTATATCGGTAGGAACGTGAAATTTCGTAAATGTTGCTATTTTAGAATGTGGAATGTCGATGCTAAAAATCAATGAGATTGGACCAATATAACACGTCGTCCCCATATAATCGATAGCTCCGATAATTTCGGTATGAGCTAAAGTTAAATTCACACAGGCTGTACTGGGGATCAAACAGTGAAAATCGTGACGCTTATTCATGAAAGGTATTTAGCCTTCGGCACAGCCGAAGACAGCTTTCCTTACTTGTTTTTTTGCTGAGAACAGTTTTTGTTCAAATTGAACAGATATTTAGTAATGAAACCAAAAGTTTATTTACAATAGGCATGTTTTTTACAGTAATGAAATCCCTTTTCTCAAACTAGAACAACTTTGCATAGACTGAGAACAGATTTTTTTGGACTGAGAACAGTTTTCTGGTCTAGAACATTTGAAACCATTTGAAACCAAAAGTTTCCTTTCAATAGGCATGTTTTTACAGTAATTAAATCCTTTTTCTCAAACTAGAAGAACTTTGCATAGACTGGGAACAGATTTTTTTGGACTGAGAACAGTTTTCTGGTCTAAGAACTTTTTTTTCTGAACTGGAAACAGTGTTTCCTGACTATAAATAGTGTTTTCAAAATTTCTAGCAGTTTTTCCTTAGCTGGGAACAGATTTTTGCCAGGAGATAGACGTTGGTTGTTGTTGTTGCTGTTGTAAGGAGGTGTAGCCCCGCCCAAATGTCAGACAGGGTAACCCCGCGTGTATTGCTTTTGGCCGGGTGGATATAAAAAATGGCCCGGGTTGTTTCGGTACGATGGGTACAGCAGTACATGTGGGTCATTTAGTATTACCCAGGGTGCACCAACGGGGAGTCGACCTACTCTTACACCCCTCCATGACCGCGGCTCTGGCATTGCTGAGCCTTGCAGATTGCAAAACGAAAACCACAAAGAGTCCCAATTTTCTTATCCTCATAATCCCTACTGTTTCAACCTATACATACGCCGCCACACACCCAAAAGTACTCATGAATTTCGCTATAAAATTCTTGTTTTTATTCATATTCATACCAACATACACTACTCATTTGCCTTAGGCTCATTCGAGCAAACCAACACTTGGCGGTTGGTACTTGTCACCGACATTGTCGACGCTTGTTCAGTAGCTCGCTCACTCGCTTTTTCCCAAAAAAAAGTCCTTGACAAGTTATTATAAGTTTCAATTAAAAGTGGCTTAAGTACTTGAGCAAAGCAATAAGCAGCGTTACATAGGAATTTTAAGGGGAGAACTTGGATGACTGATGAATGTCGTATGCGTTGAGACAAACAAATATACATAGAGTTTGAGTCTGCTAAGTGCATGTTTTCTTTTATTTTTAAACTTTTTAACACAAAAGTTCAAAGTAGGCGAAACTAAAAATAAAAAGTCAACAAATGCGAAAAAAAAATTTTCGTTCTCGATGGCATTGGGTGAAAATCGCACAAGTAGTACGACATGCGCCAGTGCGGATACTTTGTGAAACTTTTATTTTTTTAGTAAAAATAATTAGCCATAAGTCTTTGGTGGCACGAATTTGGTTCGTTTTTTTTTAAGTTGATGAAAGTTAATATTTTTTTTTTGTTTGTTGATTGTTTTGTATAAACTAAATAATTAAATCTGCATAACTGCATTATAAAATGCTTCAAAAAGCACTCAATTATGGTCTGCTGAACTCATTAGTTGAATGGTTTTAAAGAAATTTCATACGGTTAGCCTATTTCAATTGAATCTCATTCCAACATATTCGGCTGAAGTAGGAACATTCTTTTTGAACTAACTGGGAACAGTTTTAATTTTTGTAGACAGATAGTAGGTTTTTTCTTGTGTGGGGACAGTTTTTTTGGACTTGAGCCGTTTTCTCAAGACTGAGTCAAATTCTACTGTCTAGGAATACAATTTTATGGACTGAGAATAGTTTTTATCGACTGAGAACATGTTTTTATGGAGCGAAAAAGGTTTTTCTGACCTCAAAATATTTTATTTTGGAATGAGAACAGTTTTTTCCGGACTGAGAACAGTTTTTTGGATGGTTAGTATTGTATTCTGAAGGCTCAAAGACATTCTAATTTACTGGTAATACCCTTTATGCACATATGTATGTAGTAAAGAAACACTTTTTTCTGAACTGGAAACAGTTTTTCCAGAACAATACTGCTTTCATTCAATCCAAAGAATTAAAGTTTTAAACTACTTCCCATCCAAAAATAACTAAACAAAGGATATTTTAATACAGCAAGGAAAATCTGATTTTTAAGAAATTCTATCATGCAACCTTTTTTTTCAAACGCATAGATATGTATGTATACGAGTACGTGTATGCACAATGCGCATTGCACATGCACTCCCTTCTATGCAACTCTTTTCTGTGCACTTTTCATACAAATTTTCTCTAACTTATGCTTATGTGAAAATTCCTTCAAGACATTTAAGTGCAGCTCATAAAATATTAAGAAGTACTTAAACGGTTTCTAATTTCCTTCAAAGCTCAAAAGACGACAAGCAAAAATTGGAATAAAATTGCAGTTAAACAAAGCAAGCGAAATCCTTTCATATTCGCAACTAAGTCAAGGATGAGTGAATGGGAGGAGAGTCCCAAAGGTAAAGTTAGTTTATATGAGTACAGCATAAGGTATGGAATGCAAGACTGACTCCCAGCAGAAATTGACTGATATAACTGCCGCGTCGTGTACTAGGAGGAAAATATATATTTTTCTGGAGTGAGAACAGTGTTTTTTATTCGAAGAACATTTTTTCTGGACTGTGACAATTTTTTCTCGACTGAGAATAGTTTTTATTTACTGATAACATTTTTTTTGGATTAAGGAGTGTTTTTTTTTGGGCCGATAACAATTCTCTGCTGCGAACAGTTTTCTGTATTGAAACACATACTACTGTACTAGAAAGACATTTTTTTTGAATATGGAGTGTTTTTTGTGCCGATGACAAATTGCTCCTAGCTGAGAACAGTTTTTATGTACTTAGAATTTTATTATAGACTAACAACTGTTTTGAGTAGGCAATTTAGAAGTAAAGTCCTCTCTCGACAAAAAAAAAGCAACAGTCTATAAGTCACTTATCGTACCCGTCCTGCTATGTGGTGCAGAAGTATGGACACTGACAGCATCTGATGAGGCGGCTCTGGGAGTATTCGAGAGAAAAATTCTTCGAAAGATTTATGGGCCCCTAAAAGTTGGCGACGGCGAGTACCGAAGAAGATATAATGATGAGCTGTATGAGCTTTACGCAGACGTGGACATAGTTCAGCGAATTAAAACCCAGCGGCTCCGCTGGCTAGGACAAGTGGTGCGAATGAACGAAGACGCTCCGGCCAAGAAGGTATTTTTATCGGCACCCTCTGGTGGAAGTAGAGGAAGAGGGAGACAACCACTTCGATGGCAGGACCAAGTAGAGGCAGACCTGCGAGCACGCGATGTCTCTAATTGGCGCCAGTTGGCTCAACAAAGAACCGACTGGCGTAACATGTTGGATGGCCAAAATCGCCTAGGCGGTTAAAGGCTATTTTAAGTAAGTAAGTAAGTAACAACTGTTTTTTCTGGACTATGAATGTTTTTATGGGTGTACCGGACTGGAGACAGTTTTTCTGAACTGAGGACAGTTTTTCTGAACTGAGAACAGTCTGTACAGTTTTTTCAGGTTTTTCTAAACTGAGAATTGTTTTTATATACTGAGAACATTTTTTCTGTACAGTTTTTTTCAAGTTGGAGTGTTTTTGTGCCGATGACAAATTGTTCCTAGCTGAGAACAGTTTTTATGTACATACTTGGAATTTTATTATAGACTAACAACTGTTTTTTCTGGACTATGAATTTTTTAAGGGTGTACCGGACTGGATACAGTTTTTCTGAACTGAGAACAGTTTTCTGTACAGTTTTTTCAGGTTTTTCTAAACTGAGAATAGTTTTTATTTACTGAGAATGGCTTTTCATGCAAGAGAGCATATTTTTATGGACTGAGAACCGGTTCTCCTAGACAGCTTTCTGAAAACTGAAATTCATACTACTGTACAGGGAATACATTTTCCAGAGAACACATTTCCCAACTAATATTTTTGGGCATATAGCAGTGTTTTCTGTATTTAAAAAAATTAATAAAGTTTTTCTTGGGATGTGAACAAATTTTCAAAAGAGAGAAAAAACATTGTTCGCAATAACTTGTTCATATTGACAGTGCGCTGTTCAATCGGTAATATATCGGATATATACTATTCGCTATTCTCTTTAAAATGCCTAAAAGATTTAATTAAAAAAAGTTTCGATCTCTTCTTTCACAAGTGTGCAAATAAAAAGAAAAAAACAGCCCACAGGTAATACTTCTCACAAAGCCAATCATTCGTTGCTGTCAAATGGTAGTCGTTTTTCGAGCACCAGCTGCATAGGCGTGTTGGTGGAAAATTGAATTTCAAAATTTAAGCCATCCTTCTTTTTACTTTTCTAATACCTTTCAAGTTTTCACCTTTTTCTCTTTGTATTTTGTTTTTTTGCTTTTATTTTTTGGCACTCTCAACAGCCATTAGCCTTTGCTAAAACGCCTACCAACTTCCAACTATCATGGTAGCGCACAACCTAAAATACATACAAAAGGCCAACATATGAGGTCGTAAGGTGCTTTGGCCAACAATTGGCTACCTAACTGCGCTTTGAAGGGAGTATGATTGCTGTTTGTTTGCATTTACATATTTTAGTTGAAGTTGGAGTCAGAATGACTTAACCAACAAAGGCCAAAAACTGACTGCCAAAATATTTGCACACAACTCTACATATTTTACATATTCTCAAGGTTTCATGTAGACTTTGATTTCTAGTTTACTCCAACGTTTGCATAGCACTTTTCAACTACATATTATCTGTTTGATGATTTTGTTCTTTTTTAAGGAGTAAAATTTGCTTGCAAAAGTTACCTATGCTGCTTTTGTTTCGGTTGTATTGCTATTGTTGTTTTATCATTAATAGCCTGTTAGCGGCATATTACAATTGTTTTGCATGTAATGATGACACTGATAATGTTGTTCTAAGTTCTCACTTGCTTACATTTGAGTTGATTCCTTACAGTTATGTTGATAACGAGATGAGTAAGTAGTAGTTTACCTGACTATGTGAGGAAAATAATGCTTTGAGAAAACACTGAGAGTATATGCATGCATTCCTACCCTGTTGGAAAATTTAACTCATTTTTATTTGAAAGATTAGGAAGGTTTTCCTGATACAAATTAAAACAAAAAAAATAAAAAAAAATAAAAAAAAAAATATAAAAACAAATGAAAGAAAGAAAAAATAAAATAAAAAAATCAAACAAAGTAATATAAAAAAATAAAGAAGAAAAAAAAAGAAAATGAAAAAAAAAAGAAAAAGGGAAATAAAATAAAATAAAATAAAATAAAATAAAAAAATAAATTAAAATGAAGTCAAATAAAATAAAATAATGAATGTTTCTTATTGGAGCTTAGTTCGAAATTTGTTTATACCTGTTGTACTTTTTACTAGTACTAGGGTATTCTAATTTTTGATGTTACGAAATTTTATGAATTTTGATACTTAGAGAAAATTGAGAAAGATTTACACAGCGATGGATACCATGACGCGTTTCGGAGTTTCCAGGCTCCACATCAGATGGCTTTTCGGACACAGAACTGGAAAATATGTCGCGGCCTTATGTCTAAAGGTATGAAATTGGCACGCTTATAAGAAAGTTGACTTAGAAATACTACAGGGCATCGTAGCTGATTTGTTATAAACAATGATGTGGAGTAAGTATCAATATTCATTAAATAAAATAAAATAAAATAAAATAAAATGAAATAAAATAAAATAAAATAAAATAAAATAAAATAAAATAAAATAAAATAAAATAAAATAAAATAAAATAAAATAAAATAAAATAAAATAAAATAAAATAAAATAAAATAAAATAAAATAAAATAAAATAAAATAAAATAAAATAAAATAAAATAAAATAAAATAAAATAAAATAAAATAAAATAAAATAAAATAAAATAAAATAAAATAAAATAAAATAAAAAAAAATAAAATGAAATAAAAAAAAAAAATAAAATAAAATAAAAAAAAAAAAAAAATAAAAAAAAAAAAATAAAATAAAATAAAAAAAAAATAAAACAAAATAAAATAAAATAAAATAAAATAAAATAAAATAAAATAAAATAAAATAAAATAAAATAAAATAAAATAAAATAAAATTAAATAAAATAAAATAAAATAAAATAAAATAAAATAAAATAAAATAAAATAAAATAAAATAAAATAAAATAAAATAAAATAAAATAAAATAAAATAAAATAAAATAAAATAAAATAAAATAAAATAAAATAAAATAAAATAAAATAAAATAAAATAAAATAAAATAAAATAAAATAAAATAAAATAAAATAAAATAAAATAAAATAAAATAAAATAAAATAAAATAAAATAAAATAAAATAAAATAAAATAAAATAAAATAAAATAAAATAAAATAAAATAAAATAAAATAAAATAAAATAAAATAAAATAAAATAAAATAAAATAAAATACAATAAAATAAAATAAAATAAAATAAAATAAAATAAAATGAAATAAAATATTGTTAAGATCCCCTTGAAGGGTAAATTAGACGATGTGTGATTTGACAGAGTCCGTGGTTAAATATGTCCTGCTTCTGGGATGTATGTATCTTTGAATGAAATGCCTATTATGTATTTTTCTAACCGATTTTCCCACAAGACCTTTAAAACTAAATAAATGCAGAAATACATTTATTTAGAATAAAATTGAAAGCTCAACATAACCACATGGTGAGTCAAAAGGCTACTAAGCCTAAATGTATGCATCTATTCAAAAATGTATGAATTTCTCAATGTGTTGCTGCTGTTTGTCTATGCATTTATGCGTGTGTGTGAGTATGTGTATGTATTTGTTTGACTTTTGAGACCACCCCTTTTATTTGAGGCCACTTTTTGAAATTCGTAAACGCCTTTTTCACTATTCAATTTGAGTTTTAGTATTACCTTACTCCGTCCTTTTTTTATAAATTTTGCAATTTCCTCACCACCTCCTCCCACTTGCCACTTACAACCACATTCGCCTTGTTTTTGGCACTATCATGTGCCGCTTTGGTTTCTAACCACAAACGTTTAGTTTAGTTTGAATTTTAATGGGTCATCATTTAGGGGCTTTCTAACGAATTCAAGTAAAGCATTAAGCTCTGTACGTGCGCAGCGCCCGAAAAGTGCAAGCTAAAGTCAAAACTATTTTTTTGGGGGCGTCTACCACCGTCCCACAGTGACCCAAAAATGTGCACATATATATGTTTTTATATAATATTTAAAAAGTTTTTAGTTTTATTTTGATAAATTTTTTGGTGGCTCTTTTGGTTTGCAGGTGTGTTTGCTGGAAGTGCGGCGTGCGGGTTGGCGAAAAAATACTTTTGTCAGTACCAATTTCAATTTCGTTTCTGTTTGTATTAAATTGTGGTTGTGCAAGTGCTAGTGATTTGGCAAGCAGCAACCACTTTTTGATATACAATTTACAATTTTTTATGTGGGAGTGTGGGCCTTTCTAACATATGTACGTTAAGGTCATGTTGGGATTTTTTTAGTTGAAACTTTAGATATTTTCTGAGAAGATACTCAAAATTATAGAAAGAAGCAATTTTCCGGTGAACCATATTCTGTTGGTTATATTGGAAATACAGCGGACGCATACAAAAATTTGCATCTTTCTCGTTCGCGAACAATATTCGAATGCATTCGCGAATCAATGTCCGTATCTTCAGAAACCAATGTGAACCATTCGAGATTGTTTCTTGATCATTTTGGGACTTTTTCAGGATTTTTTTTTAATCATTTTGCGACTTTTTTTTATTGTTTTCAGGATAACGTCGTAACTTTTTCAGGATCATGACTTTCTCCTAGTTTATTTTGGATCATTTCGGGATTGTGTTTTAGAAAATTTCGGTTTTGTTTTCAGGATAGTTTGAGGAATGTTTCGGGACTCTTTTCGGATTTTTTTTTGGAACCTTTTCGGCATCATTTCAAGCTTTTTCGGGAATTTTTTCGAGATTATTTGGTTGCTGTTTTTCGGTACTGCTTTTCAATAATTTTAGTATTATTTCCTGGACTATTAAGGTCTTTTTCAGGATTGTTTTCGAATAATTTCGCGATTGTCTTTGGAATCTTTACCCGACTTTTACGGGACCTTTTTCACGATAATTTCATAACATTTTCAGGATCATTTTGTATGTTTCTCATGATCGTTTTTGGATTATTTCGGAATAGTTTTCAAGATCATTTCGCGAATTTTTCTAGTCTATTTTCAGTATAATTTCGTTACTTTTTCTAGAGTTTTACTTGACTTTCCCGGGATTGTTTTTGGAACCTTTTTCTGGATAATTTTGGTACTTTTTTGGGATCCTTTTCAGATAATTTCGGGATTGTTTTCTGTACATTTTAGGAATCGTTTTCTGATCATTCTGGAATTCTTTTCGGGACCATTTCGGGACTTTTTCGGTATTGTTTTCAAATAATTTCGGGACTGTTTTTAGCAACATTTGGGACTTTTGCGGCATTGTTTTCTATTCGTTCTGAGATTATTCTCTGGATTGTTTTCAGATAATTTCGGGATTGCTTTCGAGATCATTTTGAAACTTTTTCGGGTACCATTTAGGAATTGATTTATGATCATCCTAGAATTCTTTTCGGGATCAATTCGGCACGTTTATCGGGACTGTTTTTAGGAACATTTGGGACTTTTTCGGCATTGTTTTCGAATCGTTCTGAGATTATTCTCTGGATTATTTTCAGATAATTTCGGGATTGCTTTTCGGATAATTTTGAAATTTCTTCGGGATTGTTTTCAGATAAATTGGGTATTGTTTTTAGCACCATTTAGGAATTCGATTCTGATCATCCTAGAACTCTTTTCGGGATCATTTCGGGAGTTTATCGGTATTGTTTTCAGATAATTTCGGGACTGTTTTTAAGAACATTT
>CAXKVI010000002.1:124504003-124534003 GCA_964058755.1 Campiglossa producta | reverse complement strand
CGTCATTATATGCTTAGTTATTTATTTTATTTTCTATATTTTTTTGCTTGCAATTTTAATGCTTGTGGGTTCATAAACTGCCTGTTTGTGCATTTGACAGCTGTCATTACGGTTTGACATTCAACATGACTGAGTGCACGCGATTGCTTTTTTTTTGTAATTTATATTATATATTTTGTATTCATTTTTCACCCGTTACATTTGTTTTTGCTTATTTTAATGTTTACTTTTTGCAGCGTCATTATTGGTTTTGCTTAAATTTCTTTGCCTGCCACATGCTCAAGCCGGTAAATTTGTGACAAAACGTTAGTGTTTAGCTGTAAATTAATGACAAAAATTGTTGTTGGCAGACAACGTGCACAATGAGTGGTTGACTTAGCCAAATACATCCTTATAAAAATACGAGGGTCTTTCCACGACAGCTGTTTTATTTTTTATCGTCGCTCGCTTGCCAGAGGTATGAATGTGAAAATTTTCCAGATCTGGCTCATGTGATTAATCTCTCGTTTCTCTGCGATTTACGAAAATCCTGGGTTTCCAAAGTACAAGGAACCGTCGAAAATTTGCATTGCCGTTTCCATTAATGTGTAGTTTAATCTCTGAAAATTGTGCCAGAAAACGAATGTGCTACACATCCATATTTCTGGCGAAGCGAAAATGTTTGAAAATTTAAAATATATTTATGTCAAAAACTGAAATTTCAAATTTTGCGAGAGCAAAAAACTTTCAAATGCGATTTCCTAAAATTTCAATTTTGGCACATTCATGCTTCTGGCAAGCGAGCGACGAGCGGCGCTCTTTTAAAGGTTCAAAAGTTGTAACGCTTTAAAGAATAATTCGAATATAGGGTAAATATTTTTTTTATTATTAAAGTATACTTTCATGACATGGAAGAAATGTCCTTTAAAATTATTATCCTTCAAATTTCTAAAAAGTCGATGTGTTCTAAAAAGCTGCAATCTAATCTAATGTCAACCAAAACATGAATAAAATTTATATGAACTTTACTAGAATAAATAAATGTTACTCATACGCCATGTATGCCCTATAAAAAGTGCACTATAATTGCAAAATTTCAAGTTATACACAATTATTTTTGGTATAAGACAAACTGATTCGCAATCTACTAATACACTTTTGGAATTTCAATCTATTTTTTTCCGTAATGGGTTTTTTCAATAAAGGATACTGTTGTCCTTATAAAAATGGTTACGCTGTCCTTTATATATGGGCAAAATATTAAAATTATGTAATTTTTGCAGCCTTAATGAACTTTTTTGCACCTTTGGATACATGTAATTTAAGCTTATACGCAACGATAGAGAGGGTATGCATGTATTTGAATCAACATTTTTTCCATACATTTTTGGGACGCTCTAATGAAAGTCCACTAATTCTTTGAAATGGCATGCGAATGCTTGTTGCCTGCGAGTGGTATTTTTTTTCGAGAAATGTTTATAGTGTAATAACATGAATTATTAAATTTACCACACACACACTCATTCCATACCTACATACATACATATGTATGTTACTATCTATTTGTTGCCTCTGGAATTTGGCAACAAAATGTTCGTCACGCCGCCGCTGTAATGCCACACGCCATTTTTATGTTGCACTCATACGCCAAGTATCTCTGAAACAAATGTAAGTGTATGTCTGTTTGTTATTCTTGCACACAATAGTCAGCGAGCAGCGACCGTCAACATTTTACATGCAACATGCAACATGCCACATGCAATGTTTATAGTACTCGATCCCTTTTAAGATATGTGTTTTTTTTTAAATATTTTTTCCTTGTTGTTGTTTATATAAGCCTTGTTCTGGCACTTTTTCGGCCATTTCTTGCCAGTTTTGGCACTTTTCACCAAACAAACACGTTAATGTATATGTTTACATTGTTTTTGATATGCTTGGTTTTGTATGTTTTTCGTGGTCTTTTTGGTTACATCTTTTCTTCTATTTAATTTTCTGCTAAGCAGCCTTGTCGTCACTTTAATGCTCGAGTTGTTTTGTAGGGGGAAAAGATAACGTTAATAATTTGAGTGGTGAATGTATCGCTTTGACTTGCCAAACAAATTCCGTGTTGGAATTTAATTTTACTATTTTGGCAACTACTTGAAAAAAGTTGTCAGAAGTGTTTTATTTTGAAATCATGAAATTGAGCTTGATTGGTTTAAATGGGAAAAGTTTTTTTTTGAGGAAATAATTTCTAAAGGGATGTATGTAAGTATTTAGCTTGGCTTTCAAAAGGGGACTGTTGCAATAGTAAGGCTAGTGGAAAAGCAAACCTAAAAAAACAATAATGAAATGATAAAATAGAGGAATAGTAACTGGGTGACCGAGCTTGCTCGGTGCTATCAATTTAGCGCTAAATTTACTTACTCAAAAGATCCAAAAAAATGAGCTTAAAATAATCCTAAAATGATCCCAAAAAGACCCTTTATTTTCCCAAAATGATCCGTAATTGAACCCAAAACGACCAAAAATGATCCTAAAATGACCATAAAATGATTCCAAAATGATCAAAAAACGATTCCCAAATGACCCCAAAAATACCCTTAAATGAATCCAAAAATGACCCCAAAATTATCCAAAAATGATCCCAAAGTAATCCCAAAACGACCTAAAAAATACCCTCAAATGTTCACAAAATTACCCAAAAATTATCCCAAAGTGTTTCAAAAGGTATCCCAAAATGACTCCAAAATTACCCGATAGTTGTTCCAAATTAAACCAAAGTTGAACCCTAAATGATTTAAAAATGATCCCAAAACAATCCAAATATGATACCAAAAATATACAATACAAATATGGCAGCCCTACTTGAAAAAGACCCTTTATTTTCCCAAAATGATCCGAAATTGAACCCAAAACGACCAAAAATGATCCCAAAATGACCCTAAAATGATTCCAAAATGATCAAAAAACGATTCCCAAATGACCCCAAAAATACCCTTAAATGAATCCAAAAATGACCCCAAAATTATCCAAAAATGATCCCAAAATAATCCCAAAACGACCTAAAAAATACCCTCAAATGTTCACAAAATTACCCAAAAATTATCCCAAAGTGTTTCAAAAGGTATCCCAAAATGACTCCAAAATTACCCGATAGTTGTTCCAAATTAAACCAAAGTTGAACCCTAAATGATTTAAAAATGATCCCAAAACAATCCAAATATGATACCAAAAATATACAATACAAATATGGCAGCCCTACTTGAAAAAGACCCTTTATTTTCCCAAAATGATCCGAAATTGAACCCAAAACGACCAAAAATGATCCCAAAATGACCCTAAAATGATTCCAAAATGATCAAAAAACGATTCCCAAATGACCCCAAAAATACCCTTAAATGAATCCAAAAATGACCCCAAAATTATCCAAAAATGATCCCAAAATAATCCCAAAACGACCTAAAAAATACCCTCAAATGTTCACAAAATTACCCAAAAATTATCCCAAAGTGTTTCAAAAAGTATCCCAAAATTACTCCAAAATTACCCGATAGTTGTTCCAAATTAAACCAAAGTTGAACCCTAAATGATTTAAAAATGATCCCAAAACAATCCAAATATGATACCAAAAATATACAATACAAATGTGGCAACCCTACTTGAAAATATTTTAATTGTTATGTAGGCGAAAATACGTTTCATTTGACTTTGGCATATCCAGCTTCAAAATTAAAAAAAATTGAGATAGGTGGCAACCCTGTACACCCCCAAGTGGTAACCCCCAAGTGATAGTCCGGATATACAAGTATACTGCGGAAAGGTGGCAACCCTAGGTGGCAACCCTACTTGAAAATATTTTAGTTGGTATGTCGCTGAAAATACCTTTCATTTGATACCCAAATTGGCATATCTTGCTACAAAATTTAAAAAAAAAATTGAGATAAGTGGCAATTCTGTAAATTGCCCCAAGTGGCATCCCTCAATTGGATAGTCTTAGAATCAATAATACTATCTCTATGGCAAATTTCATCCCAATCGGTCTGGTGGTTCTCGAGATAGTACCGGATATACAAATATACAGCGGTAAGGTGGCAACCCTAGGTGGAAATCCTACTTGAATTAAATTATTTGGCATGTCGCTGAAAATGCCTTTCATTTGATACCCATATTGGCATATCTTGCTACAAAATTAAAAAAAAAATTGGGATATGTGGCAACCCTGTAAACCGCCCCAAGTGGCAACCCCCAAGTGGATAGTCTTATACGGCTGATACATTAGCGCAAATTCCGAATTAACTCCGCTTTTGGGAGTTAACTTGAGCATTATCTTCATTTGACCGCTACTGACATCGACAAATAAACAAAAATAGCAAGGACATCTACCAAAATTACGAGGTTACCGCTACTGGACGCTAGAGTCACCAAAAAATAAACAATCTCCAGCGACATCTAGTTTTAAATAGCAAGTAATACAGCCAATTGTTAATCTTCAATTTTTTTGTGTCAGGGTAAAATTTGGATCTGATTAAAGAAGATTTATTGGAGGTAATATCCGTGTATGTATCCATAGATTTAGAATCAATATTATTATCTACTAGCTGGTGCCCGCGACTTCGTGTACGTACAATTTCTGTTTTTTTTGCAGCTAGGTTAGCAAAGAAAAAATCCAACAAAAAGACTGGAGTTCAGTACTTAAGGGTCGTGTTGTCATGTAAGCTTTCGAGTTTGTCTGCTCGATAAACTCAAATTTCAGTCCAAAAAATGTTCTACCCAAATTACAAATTATAAACAAATTTTCCGAGCAAGTTACTCACGAGCAACCTTAATAGACATATTAAGCGTTTTGGTATTAAGAAGGTTCACATTTTATGAGATATCTCCGGGGTAGCTTACGTATTGAAATTAATCAAATGGTTTATTTAAATGGCTGTAATCATCTCAATAGTTAAGATAATCGCACATGGCATACCATTTTGGAAGCTCCAAAGCTGCAACTTTAAGAGTATGTAAAAATATTTTCAAAAAAGTTTCAAAAATTAAAAGAAAATTCACTTTGAATAAAATGCCATTTTTCCCCATACATTAGAGCGCTAATTTTTTGCAAGGCTTATTTTCTCATCAATACCTAACTTTTTAGGGGGTAAGACCAAGTCGACATTTTTTTTGAATCACGCTAATATAAATATATAAGTTTAGCTCGTTTGAAGTTATAAGATTACTATTTTTAAGTAATTTAAAAACAAAAATTCTATAACTTTTTCTTCTTTTAGGTTGTGCCTTTTTAACTTACTTTACTCCGGAGAGTACAACAACAGCTGCGAATTCACCAACAATGCCGCAAGCAGCTGTGCTCAGTGACAAAACGGCCTTAACAGGGGTAAGTGGAACTGCTGAATTTTTATTTTTTTTAGAGCACAAATTAATATAGTTGTAGTTGCTTGTAGTTATTGCGTTTAAAAGCTTTTATATTTCCTCGCACATAATTATTTCTTAAAAAAATCTGCATGCTAGGTATTTGAAGCAGTTCATACCTGATTGGTTGTTACCCAGTTATTTATTTAGTAATAGCCACCAAAGTAGTTAAGACACTATTTACTACATTTTTTTTTCGGGGGAAATTTTTCTTGATTTTCCTAGTAGTGATTAAAAAAAATGTAGTTAGATTTCAAAATTTAAAGTGAAGGATTTTTTTAATAAGAAAATCAACTGATTTTTCATTAATGTGACTCGAATTCGTTCATATGAAATATGAAACCAAGGACTGAAATTTCAGATTGCGGTATGAAGAATTTAAAAAAATAAGTGATTTTTATTTTATGGAGATATCACATACAAAAGTTGGTTCCGGTTGGAAACATCTCAGGCGTGTCGCAGGCGGTAGTCTGTACTTTCTCCCCTGCGCCACGCCTTAAGGTGATGGCCCAATGCACGCTTGCTTTGCTGGCTTTGCCTCGAGAAATGTCAATATTCTTTTGAACTCTACTGAAATGTATGAAAGTTGGCCCAGTGGCAGCCTTACTTTTTTTTGGTAAAATGGTAAACTGTTGCGATTATGTTAGCCTAATTTAAGGCGTTTGAGTTTGACCTTTTCTCCAAATTCAAATTATCATTGGCGACCGCCGTGGTGTAGAGGTAGTGTGCTCGGCCTACTACACCAAGTGACCTGGTATCGACTCCCGGTCAAACCCACATAAAAAATTTATTAGAAAAAGCATTTTCTAAACGGGGTCGCCCCTCGACTGTGGTTTGGCAAAATCTCCGAGTGTATTTCTGCCATAAAAAGCTTCTCAGCAAAAATTCATTTGCTCTGCAGGTGCCGTTCGGAGTCGGCAAAAAACTGCAGGCCCCACTAATTTTTAGGAAAAAATTTAAAGCAGTACACCACAAATTGGAAGAGAAGCTCGGCACAAAAATCTCGTTAGAGGTTATAATGATAAACTCTCGGTATATCGCTGCCATTTGTTTTTTTTTTTTAATTATCATTGATAAAGTTAACACTCCTTGAAGTAGACTACAGACAATTTTTAAATACTTTTCTGGAACTTTTTTTTTTTCTAGTACGAAACACATTCTTGGGCTCTTATAATGCATACTAGTTAAACTGGGCTCTATCATACCTAACTAAAATTGATTTACAACTTTTTTACATTTTTTTAATTACAACCCTCCAGTTACTATAATCCACGAAATGCACCACTGAGAAGCAGCCACATTTTTAGACTGAAATGTGGTTTCTGTGGTCAGTGGAATTTTGCTTTATTAAACGCTTTTCCGAATTTAATGTAAGCGCGTATAATTATGTAGACCCATTTGTATTTATCTACGTGCCATAGTTCACAAATATTGTTGATTTTAATGTTTGCTATTTGTATAGGCCTAAAGTTACCTGAGCAGTGTACTATGTTTGTTGTTGCCGCCGCCAACTATTTATTAGTTAAAATCAGCACAAAAGTCATACATTAGTTCAAATGTTACCAAAATGTCGGCGACCAAGCTAAAGCCACATATCAGGCATAGATACAAACGCAGATGCATAAATTTAGGCGCAAATATGCAGCTCAAATATATTTTGTGTTTGTATACCGAAATGATGTGCAGTGTGCAACCACAGCTTTATATAGTTAAAATAAACTCATTATTTACATACTCGGCGAAAATTTAATGTGAACTCCGTTGGCCACAATTTTCAAACTAAGGGCTCTAAACTGATTTTGGTTTGCACAGAAACTGTTTTTTTTTCAACTGTTAGATGAGTAAGCGTGGATTTTGAAAAATTGCTCATTATGCACTGACAAAAAATTAGTGGTTTGTGCGCGCTTGACTTGCTGTTGTGGTTGTCATGAAATGTTTTTGGTGATTATCAGATTTATTGAACTGTTTTCATATGCCAAATTGAAAGCAAGCATTGATTTGTATATATTTATGCACACAAGCACATGCATTTAGTAAAGCGTATTGAAGTTTCCCTGCAGCGAAACCTCAAACTAGTCAGAAAAATACTAGTATACAACTATTATTTTCGGGCAAAACTCTGACTAGTATGTAGTACTAGTATACAACTAGAATTCTCATTTTTGGAAATCATACTAGTATAGATTGAAATAGTACGGAACTTGTATTTTACCACTAGTGTAATTCTAGTATATCATGACTAGTGGATGACTGGTATGTTCTGGTCGAAATCTGACCATTGACATTTCGTAGGACATCAACACGTAAAAAATACTAGTTACTTATATGGAAAAAAACAAAACACTGACTAGTAGGGCACGGTGCACCAACTAGTTGTTAAGTTCAACTAGTTGCTTTCGCTGCAGGGTTGTTTCTCAATTTTGTTGTTGCTGTAAGCGTTTGGTTTGTTCGCCATTATTGTGGTTACATTTCGATTTTAGATTGTGTCGCCATTATTTGTGTCTAATCAGTTTGACGGACACGGATGTAAACGCGATTGCCGTTGGTTATTTATGCATGTTTGTAAAATTTAAATGGGAAACATTTGAAAATAATTTGGACTGTAGCAGATTAATTATACATTTCAAGACTGGATTAAAGCTAATGCTTGCTAAATGAGATGGCATTTACTTTTCAAAATGTTTTTATTACGACGCTTTCAAACCAACTTCCTGTTAAGCTAGCGTCACCACGGTTCAGGTTATAAAAAAAAAAAATCCAATAGGTGGCGCGTGGGTCGCTATATTTTCAAAAATCACATTTATGTTCCGATTTTTTCGAAATTTGGAACATTTTCCAAAAAAATCCGCTAGGTGGAGCTGAGATTGGGGCAATAAAAACTGAAAATCCTAATTATTGACGATTTGGCTGATATTTTGGCTATAAGGTAACGAATTAAAAAAAAAAAATTAAGCCGCTAGGTGGCGCGTGAGTCGCTCTAGTTTGCGAAACACGAAGGTCTGTTTTCGGTGTCGTTTAATTCGTAGATAGGATCTTGAAATTTTCATCATCGTTTAGTTTTATATTCCAACGCAGTAAAGCAAATAAATTATTATCAGCTTATTACTATATGCGGGGGCTCTCTATAAATTTGAGCACCTACTCAGGTTTTTTATTCCATATCACGGCCTTTCATCGTCCAGTTCACAAAACCGACAAATTGTTTGATCTGACAGATTCAGTTTACTTACTCGATAACGTAGACTACAATGTCCCTTATAATACCCAGTGAGGGTTCTTATCGTCGCTCCCAACGAAGACTAACACGGTTCAGTTTTCTGCGTCGAAGACTAACCCACTTCGTTCTTTGCGTCGAAGACTAACACGGTTCAGTTTTCTGCGTCGAAGACTAACACACTTCGTTCTCTGCGTCGAATCTTACACACTTTGTTCGCTGCGTCTAAGGCTAACACACTTTGGCCATAAATATCTCATTACACATTTGGCCATAAATATCTCAAAACCCAGAACCAAATTGAAAAATATGACTTTAGATTCGGATTCAGCGTGTCAAAGAGCTTCATAGTTACGTATATTACTTCAATTCTGGGTCTGCACTTTTTAAGCTATTGCATAGATTTTATCGCAGGCCTGGCACCAAATCAAAAGTTAGTGACGGATATTTTTCAAAAAAGGTTCGAAAAGGTTCGAAAAGGTTCGAAAAGGTTCGAAAAGGTTCGAAAAGGTTCGATAGAGTATAAAGTTAAGGTACGGGTCAAAGTCAAAGTCACATCTGGGTCCGGGTCAGGGTCCGGATCCAGGTCCGGGTCGAGGTCCGGATCCGGATCCGGATCCGGATCCGGGTCAAAATTAAAGCCATATCCGGGTCCGGGTCGAGGTCCGGATCCGGATCCGGATCAAATGTTCATGAGTCAACGTCACATCATCAATATTCATATGAACTCAAACGTTCATGAGTCAACGTCACATCATCAATATTCATATGAACTCAAATGTTCATGAGTCAACGTCACATCATCAATATTTATATGAACTCAAACGTTCATGAGTCAACGTCACATCATCAATATTCATATGAACTCAAATGTTCATGAGTCAACGTCACATCATCAATATTCACATGAACTCAAATGTTCATGAGTCAACGTCACATCTTCAATATTCATATGAACTCAAATGTTCATGAGTCAACGTCACATCATCAATATTCACATGAACTCAAATGTTCATGAGTCAACGTCACGTCTTCAATATTCATATGAACTCAAATGTTCATAAGTCAACGTCACATCATCAATATTTATATGAACTCAAACGTTCATGAAAAATTGTATATCACGACCAAAAACGATAATGCCGCATTTAAGTTTTATCATAATCGAAAGCAAGCTGCATCGACTGCATCTTTGTTGCAAGAATTTAAAAGATTGTCTTTAAATAATGTTCAGACGATAGCTCAAAGCGTCTTAGATTTCATTAGTAATAGAAATGGCATTTCAATAATGACTTTCAATTGCCAAAGTCTAAATAGTCACAAATACGATTTACAAGATTCAGTTACCAGACAAACAAATGTCTTACTTCTTACCGAAACTTGCATGACGCGTGATAATCCGATTGAAATACCTAATTTCAAATGTATTGTTCAATTCAAACGAGATACTGCTCCTAAGGGTGGTGTAGCTATTTACCAAAATAACAATAATGTTACTAATATTATGTCTCTGAATATTGAAATAAATAATGGACACGTTAGCGATGTTAATGATATGTACTCATTTGCTGGAGATATTTCTGCGTGCTTATGCAAACTTAGTAATGGTTTACAAATTGTCATGGTAGCAATCTACATTTCGCCGAATCCAAAATTGGAAGAGGTAGAGCATTTTATTCATCGCACTTTACTGGAGTACTCGGTAGAAGGGGCAAAAACACTTGGTACAAATGGTGATAAATTTCCACTTATCTTGGCCGGCGATTTCAATATCAACTTCGCTGATAAAAAATCAGAGCGGCTGACAAGTTTTCTTTTTGAAAAATTCAATTTGAAAATAAATAATGATCCAAAAGAATCCACAACAAACGTATGTTTCCTATTTCAGTTACCATAAAGCTATAATTTCAATTATAAATAATTAATTATAAATAATTAACTAATTAAAAGCTCAAATTACTAACATGAAGTAACTTACTTTTATTTAAATGTGGTTTAAAATCAGGTATGTATAAAATGGGTACTCTGCTAGTATTCAATAAAGCTGGGTATTGTCTTCGTGAAAAATGTTGCAAGTGGCCTAGAAAACATTTGAATTCGCAATCTTAATGACTAGAATAAAAAATATGTTACTATCATCGTTTCCCATCTTATTCAGTCCTTTTCACGTCTTGAACTTGATTTATCATGGCGTAATTGCCTTTGCAACTTTTTTTGCCGTGAAATGTTGGTAACGCCTATAATTCCAAATCCTTTGATTTTACGGCTTGAAAAACTACTCTACACGGTAGTAATACTATGTTAGAAACCTTTGTTATACTTCATTTATCAAAAAAGTGTTTTAAAATGGTGTTTAAGCTACTTGCAACATTTTTCACGCATGAAGACAATACCAAGCTTAAAAGTAAAAATTTGTTTTCTTGTCGGTCACCACGCTTACAAAGTGTAACATCAATTAATATCAAAGACAAAACTTGAACTAATATCAAAGAAAAACAAAATGTTGCATAAATATTTTAATCGCATAAGTTGATAATATGCAATAGCTTTACCGCGGCAGTCCACGAGTGCCACACGTCCTTTTTTTTTTTGGAATTTTGTCGGCCTGTGTTATCTAAAAAATATATCGCTACATTTTTTAAAGCTGCACTGAACTATTCTATACACCAAAAAGATTTAAAGTCGCATTCAAGTTTGATTTCAATGAGCACTTCAAAGCTTGTTTTGTTCACTTGAATGTGCGTGCTTTGATATAGCGCCTTCCGACTTTAGCATACACAAAGTTTTTAGCTGCAGCGCATGTTTTCTATCCTCGAAAAAAAGCAGAAAAATGCAAAACGCTTATCTTGATCTTGAATGGATACGGTTATGGATATGAATTGTGAAAAATGCCACTATTATACCCAACACCAACAAACAGATAAACTTGTAGTCTACCATTCAATGTGACACACACAGCCAGCATATTTAGAATTCGGCCTTTCTTCAGATTTTGCTGGTTGCTTGCTGTTTTTTGACGTTTTACCCGCAAATTGTGTGTCTGTTTGCGAATTGTTGGTTATGTGTTGGTCACATGACGCGTATTCAAATTTCTATTTTAAATTCAAAGTTTTTTTTTCTGGGTTTGAGTCTCGACTAGAAAGCTACCGTGAAATAGCTCCACTTGCGTGCAGTGAAGAGTATTTTTTGTTTCCATTTTTTGCTCGTTTTTTAATTTCTTGATTTGAATGTGAACTCAGCTGAGTATTTCTCATAAGAGGCGCGTTGGTTTGAAAAACTTGAAACTTTTGCATACAAAGTGCAATTTATCAGGCAGTCAGTAGCTGAAGTCGATCTAAACGTACACAGATGTAGAAGGAAATGTATGCATTCATATTTGTTAACTGGTTGTCCGTACAAGTAAGCAACTAGCTTTGGTGCTCTGGCAAGAGTTGTTCGTTTTTAAGAGGCAAAAACTTTCTAAATAGAATATGCACTCGGAAATCATAACGGAAATTTTTAAAATAGCTAATATTAAAATGTGTTTAAAGCATGCGGGCACATATATGAAATATGCAGTTAAGAGATTTTAAAGTTATGCAACGTGTTGGGAGTAATGAGAAAGTGGCTAAAGATGTGACAGGAAAAGGGTAAAATGAGCGCTTAAATTTGGTTTACACAAAGTAACAAGGTTTTTGGCGTGATATTTGATTTTTTTTCTAATTCAGATAGGTGACAACTTTGTGAAATTCTCGTAAGTGGCAACACCTGTGTTTAAGAGCTAAGATTGCAGCGCATAAACTATACACGAAATTTCGTAGAAATATATTAAGAGTTTTCTACATTATATCGAATGTGAAAAAAACAGAAGATAACGGGATTAGTTGGCAACATTAGGTGCTAATCCAACATGGAAATAAAAAAAAATATAAAAAGTAAAATATCTTTCGCTCAATATATCTCACTAACTTTTTAAAAATTTCTTATATGTAGGTGGCAACCTTGTTTTTACAGTGACAACGCTTAAGTGGGAGAAGTTGAAACACACAATAATACCTATTGTCAAAAGTTCACTTAAATAGATATAGCCCTATTCGAGATCATGGCGAATATGGTAGTAAATAAATAAAATGGGATTAAGTAACAACGTTAGGTCGTAGGATTTCTTAGAAATAGTTTCGTTGAAAAAACAAGTAAAATAGATTTCGGTTCTAACAATATCGGTTATTATAGAAATTTTTTAAAAATTTCAATTATGTGTCATCCCTGTTAAAATTTCCTTGTGGCAACACAGAGCTTGAAACAAAGCATGTTTGCTTTATTCAGCAGCTTGTCAAATTGGGTCAAGTTCCTTTCGAGATAATAGTTGATATGCTCAAACAGTAACACAGTTGGATTAGGTGGCAACCCTACCTATTAACCTTAGAGATATTTTTCGACCGCCAATTCACACTGGCCCATAATATGCCTCCTTGCATCGGACTTTCATATCTCTTTATATCGATTCCGTAGTCTCTCTTTTATATATCTCCTTTTATTTTCTCCCATATTCCCCGCCATTGCTTTCTTGAGACTATTTATTGCATTTATTGTCTACATCTCTGTAGCGAAAGCAACTTTTTGAAAACTACTTTACAACTAGTTGGTGCACCGGGCCCAACTAGTCAGTGCTCTGTCTTTTTTCCATATAAGCAACTAGTATCTTTTACGTGTTGATGTCCTACGAAATGTCAATTGTCGGATTTCGACCAGAACATACCAGTCATCTACTAGTCATGATATACTAGAATTAACTAGTTGTAAAATACCAGTTCCATAATAGTTCAACCCGGACTAGTATGATTTCCCTAAAATGAAATAGTTCCCATACTAGTCCAATATGTATGAAATATACTAGTCCGATACTAGTACAAAAAGCATTGAGCCTGGACTAGTATGATTTCAACCAGCATTTTCCTGACTTACCCCTTATTTTATCATTTGCCTTTATTTTCATGTCTATTTTTAAGAAAGCAGCGACTATTTGTATTTACCCTATCAGGGAAAAGCATCTATGAATTATAACAGAAAAAAGAAGCAAACGAAACGAATGAATTTTGTATTTTTTAACTGGTATGAAATCCGGCAGAAAATTCTAGTTGTATACTAGCATGAAATGGATATTTCTTGACTAGTATGGATTCAGCCAGAAAAATCTAGTTGTATACTATTATTTTTCTGACTAGTTTGTGGTTTCGCTACAGGGATATAGCTTAAATTATATACCCGAAGTTAAAAAAAAAATTGTTTATATAAGCGCCTTAAAGAATGCGAAATTTGAAAAATTGTCATCCAAAATATGGATCATGTTACACTGTGTAAAACACTGACATACATTAGTTCCATAATACAAATATACATATTCTGTAAGTATTTATATATTCTTGTAAATTTCCATGTCAAATAGCCCAAATCTCTATGCCACCAAACTAAAAGTGACTTTTGGTTTTAAATGTGATTCAAAGATTTTTTGATTAGAATCCAACCACTGACTTTATGGAATTTTTGGACTTTTTATTTGGGGGTTTTCCGCTTTTGCATTGCCTGTCAGCTTGACTACTACTCTACATAGAGGATATGCTGGTCATATCTTGCATATTCTCTTGTTACGTCTGCTTGGCAGTTCATACTTGAAAGTCAACTGCAAGAAGATGACATTGGTTAAAAAAGTAGTGTGGGTGCAACAGCAATAACAAAGGAAGGAAAAAAGAAATAAATAAATAAATGAAAGTAAATTTTCATATCTACTTTCTGAAATACATATAACAAAGCATACTCACTCACATGCAATTGTAGAGCGGAAGTTCAAAATTCTAGATTATATTTGCATAAAGTTTTCATAAAACTAGCCGCACTTCTTAATTTCCTTCCTGCTGCTGTGCCACTACTTCATCTACCAAGAGAAGTGCAAGTTTTCACAGGACCTCCTTCTTAGCTGCGTTTTGCATATATACATATGCATTTTTATGTATGTAAGTACTGACTTCTGATTCCTTTGGTATTTTCTTTGCTTCTTTAACCAATTCGAATCTTTATTGTTTGCCTCACTAGTGATTATGCAATTTTAGTTATTGTAGTTATTTCAAAGTTTGTTGAAGCGCAATTTCTTTTTAGGGTTTATGCTGGAAATGAAAATTCATGCCTGAAAGTATGCAACATTTATGAAAGGTCGAATAATAAAAAAATGCTAAAATTTTAAAATATATGCAGCCAATACCAATGTAGTTGAATGTAGGTTGGAAATAAGTCAAATATTACATTTCCGTTTTAAAATTCGTTTTGTGCATTTAGATTTTTATTTTTAAGGAAATCTTATCTTTCACATGAAATATGTAACTGTTGTAAACTTTTGTTTAAATTATTCTTTTTGTAAGTTCTAGGCCTCTTCCGCTTTTGGAATATATAAAAATTGCTTTTTCAAATTGTTGCCAATACTAGCCTATTTTTAATTATTAAATATCTTTTTGGTATTATTTTTCATCAATCTGGCTCTTCGTTTAGTTTTGGACTGCCTTCAAATAATTATCGCATATTTTTAGGCACTTAAGGCCACTTTATAAATATAGGTTTATAAGTAATGTAAGTATACTAATCACTATAGTGATTTGACGAGTAGGGTATTTCCGGGCTAAGACTGCCGCTGAGGCGTTACTATCCCTGCAGTCAAATTCCGAACTACTCAGCAAACATACTAGTTCATTTAATAACCATTTTGTGACATATGCATACCAGTTCATTGTTGATTAGTTTTAAAACCAGTCAATGCCAAACTACTCAGCGAAAATTCTAGTTCATTGACTATACATTTTGTGGTGTATTCATACAATTCATTTCTTATCACCTTTAAACCATTCAATGTCGAGCTACTCAGCAAACAATATAGTTCATTGACTATACATTTTGTGGTGTATTTATACTAGTTCATTGCTGATTAGTTTCAAACCAGTCAAGGCCAAACTACTCAGCAAACAATATAGTTCATTGACTATAAATTTTGTGGTGTATTCATACTAGTTCATTTCTGATCACTTTTAAACCAGTCAATGTCGAACTACTCAGCAAACAACATAGTTCATTGACTATACATTTTGTGGTGTATTTATACTAGTTCGTTGCTGACTAGCTTCAAACCAGTCAAGGCCAAACTACTCAGCAAACAATATAGTTCATTGACTATACATTTTGTGGTGTATTCATACTACACCATTTCAAGTTGGATTTCAGAAAGCGTTAATTGGATTTTAGAATTGTTAATTGGATTCTAGAAAACGTAAATTGGATTTTAGAAAACTGGAAACTTTTCAGTTGGACTTTAGAAAGTGCAAATTGGATTTTAGAATTGTTAATTGGATTTTGGAAAGCGTCAATTGGAATTTGGAATTGTCAATTGGATTTTAGAAAGCGTCATTTGGATTTTAGAATAGTTAATTGGAAATTAAAAAGTATTAATTGGATTTTAGAAAACGTAAATTGGATTTTAGAAAACTGGAAATTGTTCTGTTGGACTTAAGAAAGTGTCAATTGTATTTTAGAATTGTGAATTGGATTTTGGAAAGCGACAATTGGATTTTAGATATTGTAAACTGAACTTTAGAAAGTATCACTTGTATTTTAGAATAGTCAATTGAAATTTAGAAAGCGTCAATTGAATTCTAGAAAAGGGCAATTGTAAATTAGAAAACGTAAATTGGATTTTGGAAAGCGTCAATTGTATTTTGAAAATAGTAAATTTTTATTAATTCACACGCTACGTATACATACATATAATAGCAACAACATGGTAATGAACAAGCAATAGCATTATTCAAGAATACTTATCTCTGTAAATGTACATACATTTGAAATGTGAATATGAATAGGTTAAATTACATAGTTTAGGAACGAGTTGTAACAGATGGTTAATACGGTTATTTTAAATAAGTAAGAGTTATAAGAAAAAGTATACTAACAACTCATGTAAAAAAAAAATAAATGTTCATTCACCGACCGGCATGTCCTCTCTTGCCATTGCAGCAGCGTGAAAAGTGGAGCTGTGCTGCACTGTCCTGGTGCAATCTCCTCCAGTTATTGTTGCCTTAGCGGCGTCTATAAGCGTTTCAACGTACTGTAATCTTTGCTCGCATACTCCGGAGCCTACTGTAATGAGAACTTCCATTTGGCTTTTCACGTAGCTCTTCACTTTTGCCCAAATAATTTAGATGGGGTTTAGCATAGGGCTATATAGTTCCAGTCGTAGAAGTTTGGACCTTCCACACGTATGTTCTTCTATGACAGCTCCTATGCTTGCATGGCATGGCGCGTTGTCGCATACAACTACCAAGTCGCTAAGGCTATTTCCCTGTTGCTCCCACGCGTCCAACATATTACGTGCCCATAAACCGCAAGCATATGAATTAAATGAGCCTCGTTGTCTGTCAACATTCACAATCCCTGATGCTGCGATTGCTCCTATCAAGTGGACGTTTGGCCCTCTGGCTGCAGGAAGCGGCTGCACAGCACGTTTGCCGACCCTTGACCGCCCCCGGGTACGCCGGCAAAACAAATTGAAGTTCGTCTCGTCGCTCCAAACTATTAGCTTGCCCTCTCTAATATAATTATTTAATTTATCAATGTAGCTAGCACGTTTTTCTTTGTTCTCTGCACTGTTCATTGTAACAGGCTGCCCGTGAACAGTTTTGAGACTATAGAGCTTACCCTCGATATAGTTTCTTACGGTGGTCAAGGAGAGGACTACTCCGAACTCGTTTCGGATTCCCTCACGAATTTGCTTTAGGGTCAAGCTGCACTTCTCCTCAAGCCAGCCCAACATAAAGTCAACCTGATCATTCGTGAGCAATTTCGGCCTATTTCCGCCTTTTTGTTTGAATATTTTTTCACCGGAGTTCACCCATGACCATGCCGTTTTATAAGCGACTCCCAAAGTCTGAGACAGATCCACCCAGTTTTCGCCCCTTGCAGCGACGTTAACAATTCTCTCCCCGTCATGCGATGAGGTTCGTATGTGCACTTCTCTATCGCGCGCATTCATTCCTGAGTAGGTGCACAGAGTCAATCTATGTAAAAAAAGCTGTGCTAATATCATAAATATTATGTATATAGTTACCCGTTACGTCTATGCGACACAAGGGACACGCTCCTCGGTCCTCTACAATCGTTTGTACACATGTTGTGTGAAAGCAATGTCCACACGGCGAAACTATACTGACCTCTTTGCCACGACGCATTGAGCTTATACAAATGATGAAGTCATCTTTCATTTGCATTTTTTTCTTTTAATTTTTAATTTGATAACAAAATGTAAGAATTTAACGGAGACCGATACAATCTTCGCTTGAAAATAATTATTTTATATAAAAAAATTGTAAATTGACAAATACCACAAATAAAAAGTTTATTGAAAAGTATATATCGGATTCAAATTGTGCAGTACAAATTTTTAAATCCAATTTACGCTTTCCGAAATCCAAATTACGTTTTCTAAAATCCAATTGACGCTTTCTAATTTCCAATTGACTATTCTTCAATAAAATTTATGCTTTCTAAAATCCATTTTACGTTTTCTAAATTCCACTGACGCTTTCTAAAATCCAATTGACTGTTCTAGTACACGGAGGGAAATCTATGGATGGAACATCCATAATTATTGATATCACATTAAATAAAAATTGATATTTCTGTCCCATCAATGAATATGGATGTTTCATCAATGCTTTTTTGATAAATCACTATTGAAATGGTATCCATATAAACTATTGATAAATTCTAAATAGTTTAAAAAACAAAATTTTATATAATTTGAAATCTGGTTTCAGTGGGTCTCGAACCATGCTCCTCTGGCACGTTAGCCCAGTATTCTACCATTCGGCTAAGGCATATTATACAATTTTTAGAAAAATGTTCAATCATAAGAAATTCAAAAAATTTTGAATTTAAAAAAACCGCTCCAACAAGTTGTAATATTGTTAGAAAATCCATAGTAAAAATTGTTGAACTATTATGATTATGCGTCCCAGAAAAATTTACATTTCGTCCATATATATTAATACGCTGTCTCTACCATTATTACTATGCAGTAAATATGGATATGGATATACCGACAATAGAAATTCATATATTAGTATTCTATCAATTAATATAAAAAATAGTACAACATATCGAAATGGTTGACATGTCATTTTACTTTTAATTGGGAGCAAATAATATTTGATAACTCGCTCATTCTGAATGAATATTGCATCAAACTCGTCGCTATTAATAGTGATATTGTCACAACATTCAATGCATTTCTCTCAGTGTATCCAAATGACGCTTTCTAAAATCCAACTGAACAATTTGCAGTTTTCTAAAATCCACTGACGCTTTCTAAAATCCAATTGACTGTTCTACAATCCAAATAACGATTTCTAAAATCCAATTGAAAATTCTAAATTCCAATTGACGCTTTCCAAAATCTAATTACCAATTCTAAAATCCAATTGACACTTTCTAAAGTCCAACTGAACAATTTCCAGTTTTCTAAAATCCAATTTACGTTTCCTATAATCCAATTAGCGCTTTTCAAAATCCAATTAACTGTTTTCTATGCAGATATGTATGTATATAAATTAAATTGAACTAAATAAGATAAAATAAAATAAAATAAAATAAAATAAAATAAAATAAAATAAAATAAAATAAAATAAAATAAAATAAAATAAAATAAAATAAAATAAAATAAAATAAAATAAAATAAAATAAAATAAAATAAAATAAAATAAAATAAAATAAAATAAAATAAAATAAAATAAAATAAAATAAAATAAAATAAAATAAAATAAAATAAAATAAAATAAAATAAAATAAAATAAAATAAAACAAAATAAAACAAAATAAAATAAAAAAAAAAAAATAAAATAAAATAAAATAAAATAAAATAAAAAAATAAAATAAAATAAAATCAAATAAAATAAAATAAAATAAAATAAAATAAAATAAAATAAAATAAAATAAAATGAAACAAAATAAAATAAAATAAAATAAAATAAAATAAAATAAAATAAAATAAAATAAAATAAAATAAAATAAAATAAAATAAAATAAAATAAAATAAAATAAAATAAAATAAAATAAAATAAAATAAAATAAAATAAAATAAAATAAAATAAAATAAAATAAAATAAAATAAAATAAAATAAAATAAAATAAAATAAAATAAAATAAAATAAAATAAAATAAAATAAAATAAAATAAAATAAAATAAAATAAAATAAAATAAAATAAAATAAAATAAAATAAAATAAAATAAAATAAAATAAAATAAAATAAAATAAAATAAAATAAAATAAAATAAAATAAAATAAAATAAAATAAAATAAAATAAAATAAAATAAAATAAAATAAAATAAAATAAAATAAAATAAAATAAAATAAAACAAAATAAAATAAAATAAAATAAAATAAAATAAAATACAGTTAAATAATAAAAATAATTAATTTTGATACTGAAACATTAAATAAACAAAACAGCCCACTGTGCTCAGATTTTAGGTCGGAATAAAGCTTTAACAATTACATATTTTTAAGCGCTCAATTTTACATATAAACTCGAGTTTTTGAACTCTAACGCGTACTGGCTATATACTGAATTTAAAATTATCGGGGCATACTTTTAGGCACTGCTGCTAGATAAATCCAATTCAACTTCACTAAAGTAGGTAATTCTATCCATTTTGACTTAAAAAACTCCACAATTATTTTTAATAAATCCCTTTCAAGTTATGCAAGTTTCCCCAGATTAAACTCCTCACCCCAGATTAAGCTAACCTAATAGCCGGTCAATTGAGGTGGGTAATAATTTAGTAAAAGAGACATAAAAGCTCCTATGGTAATAAAAACGTAAGCCAGCAGCAAAAAAAAGGATAACAAACAACAGCACCATGAGAGGCAACCAAAAAAAAAAAAAATTAAAAAATTTAAGCATACACAAAAGCTTATAAGCATGAAAAAAGCGCAAAATTGTTATGGGCATAAAGATTTTTACCGCTATTCAGTGTACAGCATTTCACACCAACTTGGCTTACGAGCTAAAGAAGAGTTGGGCAAAAAAGAAATTGAAATTTCTAAAAAATATTTATGCACCTAGACATAGGGCAACATAGACGTTGTTGGCCAAAAGTGCTTAGACAACTACACACTTGTACCAAAATGCTGCACCCACACACTAACATAACTTCACACAGGAGCAAGCAATTGGGCAACTGTTTTGCCAGCCTAGTTGGTTAGACGATCGTTGGATAGCTGTGAAGTTTGCGGTGGCATTGAAGGCAGTTAAATCCTGTCAGCAGACGGCGATTTTGGTACTGGAAAAAAAATGGAATTACAAAAAAAAGAAATATTAGCTGAGTTAAAAAAAAAATGCTGAAAAATGCAGCCGACATAGTTTACATTCTCTGCTGCTATGTTGGTAGGCTTTCTTTTTTGCCTGGCTGCTTTGAAGTCTCCTTTTATTACAGAAATATTTATACACACTTTTACATAAAATGCTTGTGAGTTCTAAACATGTCAGCCGTGTGTGTGTGTGTATGCATTTTTTGTATTGCTTAAATGTGTGTATGACTTATTTTTCTATGCCTTTGCATTATACTGCCATCAACTCATCCCATTTGCCATCCCTGTGTTCGTTTATAGCGGCTTGATTAATTGCCAACTGCGGTTAAAATTTTTTTGCTGATTTTGCTCGTTTACTCGCTAGCACTCAAGCCAATCCTTGCTTGTATGGTCTCTTACTTACTTACTTAGCTGAGTAGGGTATAATACACGCCCACTAAACAGTATTTTCTATGGATAAGTTTTCCTTCTGCTGCTTCCAAAGGAATTTTAGGCATATTTTTAGTTAACGCAAGCAAAATTATTTTATCATCTATTTTTTGCCTTTGTAGGGACACTAGGGGCATAATTTATGTGCTCGCCGGCGCGTTGAACGTGAAAAGATATGGGAAGGTTTTTGATGTTAAATATTTTCAATATGAAGAGATATATTATATTAAAATTCATATAAAATATATTGGCGTAGCATGAAAAGGGCGGGTGTGGTGGGGAAGAGGTCATACTGTAACAGATACTTGAGGTTTACCAAACTATTGGTAAAGTTCGGATACGCAGAAAGCGGAAAATTGTTTCATACAATTCTAAATCAGTAGGTAAGAAGCAGTCTAAAATAGTAATAAAATAAAACAAAATAATACAAAATGAAATAAAAAAGCTAAAATAAGGAAATTATTATTAAATAAAATCAAATACAACAAAAAAAATTTAATTATAAATTAAAAAAAATAAAGAAAATAAAAAATAAATAAATAAAAGTGGAATATCTAAAAAAAAAATAAAATAAAACAATTAAATAAACAAACAAAAAAAAAGAAAAAAATATAAATAAATAAAAAGAAATAAAAAAATATAGAAAAATTAAAAATTTACTTAATTTAAACAAAATTAAAAAAAATAAAAAATTAGAGAAAAAAAATTAAATGAAACAAAAATAATAATAAAAAAAAAAAAAAAAATAAAATAAAGTAGATTAAAAAAAAATTAAAAAAAAAATTAAATAAACAAATAAAAAAAAAAAAACCTATGAAAAAATAATAAAATAAAAAAAAATAAAATAAAGTAAAAAAAAATTTAATTAAATAAAAAAAAAAAATAAATAAAAAATTAAATGAAAAAAATAAAATAAAAAAATTTATTAAAACACAAAACAAATAAAATACAAATAAATATTAGAGAAAAAATTCAATGAAATAAAAAATTAAACAAAATAGAAATTGAAAAAATAAAATAAAATGAACAAATACAAAAATAAGTATTAAAGAAAAAGAATTAAATAAAAAAACATTAAAAAAAAAATAAAGTAAAATAATAAAAAAAATGCAAAAAAAAATTAAATAAAAAATAGAATAAAAATAAGAAAAAAAAATATAAAAAAATAAAAATAAATAATAAACCAAAGTTAAGCAAACAAAGTAAAAAATAAAAAAAATTACAAAAAAAAGTTAAATAAAAAAATAGAATAAAAAATAACAAAAAAAAAAACAATATTAAAAAAGTGAAATTGAATAAAATAAATGAATATATAATATATATAAAGCAAAGTGAAGCAAATAAAACATTTTTTATAACAACAACAAATACACGGTTTATAATTTGAGCCTAAATTTTAAACTTTTTTGGACTACATACATATATGACTAAACCAAATTTGGTTTTAAATTAAATCTAGACCAGTTTTCAAGAAAATTGGCTAAATGAATGAATTTTCAATTTTAAACCAGAAAAGTTTTAACAATTTTTTAAAGAAAATACAATTTTTTTTGTCTGTTGGCTGGGATTCGGACCAAAACAAAAATTGTAGACCGGAAAGGTTTTTATTATAAACCGAAAGGTTTTAATTTCAAACTGAAAAGTTTTAATTATAAACCGAAAAGTTTCAATTTTAAATCGAAAAGTTTTAAAAATAAAATAAATTTAAAAAAATGTGGCAGGATTCGAACGGAGGCGCTCAGGAGTCACAGCCGACTGCCCTACCTCTGAGCTATGCCGCACATAAAGTTTTTGTGTGCGAAATTCAATTACATTCACGCAAACCAAAAAAAATTTTGATCTTAAATCGAAACCAAAAGAAATTGAAATTATTTTGAAACTTTTGGAAGGCTTAAAATATTCAAAAAAAAGTCTTTGAAATGTAGTCTATTGCTGTAAATACCGACGGAATTGTGAAGCAATTTTCGGGATGGTATGAAAAAGTTTAAAAAATCGCCTAAACTTTAGACGGGTTTAAAATTTAGGCTCATTATTTAACCGGGTATAAATGAATATTTATATAAAGAACTCTTTTGTTGCCAATAGTCTTTCAGTGGAAATTCTCGTTCAAAAAATTTATGGATGGAAACAAAATCCCCAAAAAAAATAATCACAGAAAAAATAAGCTGGAAATTTTACTGAAACGAAAGAAACTTAATTATGGTGGTTAATAAACACGAATTACTTGAAAGCAAAATAAAGCTGTCAGAAGAAGAAGGAGACGAAAAATACACCGATATTAAAAACAATGAAACGCAGATTATAAGACAACAATATATGGCATGCATTTATATTTTTTACTTTGAGCTTTATAGTCATGCACAATACTAGGATCTGAGTCCTTAAAAGAAAAAAAATCACTAATTAAATAAAAAGTAAAAATCAGTCATCACCACAAGTAGTAGGCGTACATTCGCCCTCCCAACTGCATTGCCTACTAAATATGCATTTGCCATAAAAGTACAAAAAAAAAAAAACAAATGTAAAGAGACAGCGAAAAATTATCGTAAAAATCACGAAAAAAATGTACATGTTACACGCAAGCAAATTGGAAAGAGAAACCGCACAACTAACGTTCCGAACATGAATCTCTTTTGCTGCTGAGTGTATGTAAGTGTGCAGAAAACAACGAAAGGGTAAGCCTTAAAATAAAAGCGCGCGCCACAAAGTATGCAATGCAGCTAGGGAGTATTAAGTGAACGTGAAAAAAGAGTAAAAAATATAAATTGCCAAACGTAAAACAGTAAACATAAAACTCAAGTGGTGTAAGCGCGTGGCTAAGAAACGTACTGAATTGCTAGCAAGCAATAGTCGGCAGTTGAATAAATGCGCTTTGGCGTTTGGTATGTAAGCCGAAAAATATGCAAAGCTCGTAACCCAAAATGTTCTGAAGAAATTGTACATATGCAAAAGGCGTAGAAGTGCATGACAAGCAATTGCAATGATACAGTGTGGAAAGGAGAGGGGATGGTGTAGGGACGAGGCGGGATGGGGATTTGGGGGGAAACACTAAAATCCTCAACCAAAAACGAATTCATGTGTAATTAAAATCCTTTGTAAATTTATGGATATCTAGGTTCGTTTGATGCCTTACTCCACCTTCTTTCATGTACCCTTTTTTGATTGTAGTTGGTAGGCTGATTTGGTTACCTAAATGAAAGTCCTATAGGGAAAAGTGCTTTAAGATGAATAAGAAACTTGAACAATTTTTCAATAGAGAGAGTTGAATTTGTTTTCTAGAAAAATATATCTATATATACTATATATTAGGGTGATTCAAATAAAAAAAATTTGGTTATTTTTTCGGTCTTACCCCCTGAAACTTTAGGTATTGACGAGAAAATAAACCTTGCAAAAAATTAGCGGTCTAACTTAACCCTTAGGGGTGGCTATTTTTTTTCGCCCTTTCCCATGCATTTTGTATGGGGAAAAATTGTATTTTTTTCAAAGTGAATTTTCTTTCAATTGTTGAAACTTTTTTGAAAATATTTTTACATACTCTTAAAGTTGAAGCTTTGAAGCTTTCAAAATGGTAAGCCATGTGCGAATATCTTAACTATTGAAATAATTACAGCGTCTTAAAATTTACTAAATTGTATACGTGGCGGCCGCCGTGGTGTAGCGGTTAAGTGTTCGGCCTTCTACACCAAGTCGTGGCGGTTCGATGCCCGGCAAAAGTAACATCAAAAATTATTTAGAAAAAGAATTTTTCTAAACGGGGTCGCCCCTCGGCAGTAGTTTGGCAAACTCTCCGGGTGTATTTCTGCCATGAGAAGCTTCTCAGCAAAAAATTAATTTGCTTTGCAAGTGCCGTTCGGAGTCGGCAAAAAACTGTAGGTCCCGCCAACTTGTAGGAAAAACTCAAAAAGCAACACACCACAAGTTAGAAAGAGAAGCTCGGCTAAAAATCTCGTTAGAGGTTATGATAACCTGTTGGTATATCGCCGCCATTAGTAGTATACGTGTTACGTGTATGTGTGTGCAATAGTACAAAACTCAGCCATTTCAAATGGCTCTATTTATCTTAATAATTAAGATAGTCGCACATGGCATACCATTTTGGAAGCTTCAAAGCTTCAACTTTAAGAGTATGTAAAACTATTTTCAAGAAAGTTTCAAAAATTAAAAGAAAATTCACTTTGAAAAAAAAGCCATTTTTGCCCATACAAAATGTATGGGAAAGGGCGAAAAAAATAGCCACCCATAAGGGTTAAGTTAGAGCGCTAATTTTTTGCAAGGCTTATTTTCTCATCAATACCTAACTTTTTAGGGGGTAAGACCAAGTCGACATTTTTTTTGAATCACCCTAATATATGTATATACTATATAAAAATAATTAAAAATTAATTTAAATAATTAAATAAAAAATTTAGAAAAATATAAAAATAAATTAAAAAAATAACATGAAATAAAATAAAATAAAATAAATAAAGTAAAAAAAGAAAAAAAAATAAGCAAAATAAAATTAAATAAAAAAGATAAATAACAAAATACATTTTAATTAAAATAAGTAAAAAAAAAAAAATTAAAAAAATATAAAAATAAAATAAAATAAAAAAGTAAAAAGATAAAATAAAGTGAAAAAGTTAAAAATAAAATAAAACAAGAGCCGAAGGTCTTAGCGGCTAGTGCTCCTAATTAAATGTAGTTATGTGATTTAGACTCAACTTCTGTATAATACAAAAAAAAAAAAAAATAAAACAATAAATAAAAAAATAATTAAATATAAAATAAATAAAATAAATTACAATGAAAACAAAAAAATTAAATTAAATAAAATAATAAAAAAATTGAAAAAAAAAAAATACATAATTTAAATTAAATCAAGTAAAATCCAAAAAAATAAAAATATAATAAAACCAAAGAAAATAAAAAGGAATAAAAAAAATAAAATAAAGTAAAATAAATAAAAAGATTATCAAAAAAAAAAAATTAAAGGTAAAAAAATAAATAAAGTAAATAAAATAAAATAAAAAAATTTAACAAAAAAATCGAAAAAATTATATAAAAAAATACAAAATTAAAAACAAAAAAAATGGAAAAAAATAAAATAAATAAATTAACATCGCCATAGCTTCGGCGTGTGACCCAACATTTTTTTTTTTTTATTCAAACTAAATTTTTTTAATTGTTAATATGAATTATTAAAATTAAAAATACCAACACCAATAATGAAATTTGTTGAAAAAAAAAATATTATTATTGGCCTCAAGCTTTCAATTACATTGAAGTTTAAATAAAGTGAAAAAGTCAATAAAATAAAAAAATTAAATAAAAAAATAAAAAATAAAATAGAATAAATTAAAAAGAAAATAAAAAAATAAAAAGTAGAAAAACTGAAAAAATAAAAAATAAATAAAAAAAATACATAATTTAAATTAAATCAAGTAAAATGCAATAAAAAAACGAAAGAAAAGAAAAAAGGGGAAAAAAAAAATTTTACAAAAAAAAAATAAAGTAAAATAAAATATAAAATAAAATTATTAATAAATTCGAAAAAAATTATATAAAAAAATAATAAAAACTCAAAAAAAAAAATTAAAAAAAATTAAATAAATTAAGATAAAATGAAAAAAATCAATAAAATAAAAAAAAATTAAGAAAAATTTAATTAAGTGAAATAATGTAAAAAAAATTAGATAAAAAATAAATAAAATAGAAGAAAACAATATAAAATTTAAGTTGAGCGCCTAGCTGCATTTCTCACAAGGCATGCAGCAACCAGGAGAAAAAAACTAAAAAGCACATGCACATGCACTCAATGTATATTGTGCCCAAATGGGCACTGCAAGGAGTTTCAATTTTCTTCAACTTCTACCTTTTGCTCTTTGGCTAGCAGTAACAGCAAAAAAACACGAACGCTAACTGCAAATCACGCAATTAAGCCTAAAGTGCGGCTGAGCGTTCATATAGATAACGGATTTACGTCGCGTAATAACTTTGTGAAAAAGAAGGATATGTAAACAGCTGTATATGAAGGTAGTAATATTTTTGTGATGTTTTTAATTCTGGTGCAAGCTCGCTGTTGGGGGCATAAAGCAAATGTTAATGTAAGTAAGTAGGCGCAGCAAAGAAACGGGCACAGCACATTTTTTTCTGAATTTTTTTTTTCGGAATTTTTTTTCCTGTTTTCGGAGTTTGTGTTTTAAATAGTACACAAATTTTGCAGGTAAATCGTGTAGAGTCTGAAAGTGATTAATGCTGCTGACATGACAGTGTTGGGAAACAGTAAAAAAGAGAGAGGCGAATTTCATAAAGAACAAAAAAGGCGAACAAAAAAGCCAGTCAAAATTGCGTTGTACTGTGAGAAAAATGAAAATTGGCCTATGTGGCTGTGGTGCGGGAATTAAAAAAAGATTTAGTGTTGCCTGCGGTCTTGGTTCCCGGCTCATGCCTTAAGCTTTGTGTTCTAGTGCTGCGTATCTTCTACATTTTTAAGAGATTTTTGGTAGCCTCACTCTTAAAATTTGTATTTATATTTTTTTTTATCGCCGTTTGCTGATTCATTTGCATGTGCCTTGCTATTTGTATCCTTTACTGGCATTACTATTAGAGGCAATAAAAAGGTTTTTCTTACTTAAAGGCAGTTTATTTCGTACTACATAATAAAAAAAAAACAAGCAAACCACCAATCGCAGCTACCAACAGCCACATTTTTTTTTGTATTTTTTCAAGTCTTTCGAATTTAAGCGTTTACATTCACTCTGTCTCTCCCACTCTTTCTTTTTGGCCACTTTGTATGCTTAGCACATTTTGTGTACTTTAATCGCCTCAAAAGGTAAGGTAGTAAATAAAAGCAATGCCTTTTTGAAAAAGGGCATAATAAATATGCTGGTCGCGTGCTCTTGTATGTGGCGTGTGTGTTTGTTTATGTGTGTGTGCTTGTGTGTATCTGCTTGTTGTATCTGTTTGAGGAGCTGTTGCTTATTTGCTCACCTTTGTATGATTGCCCGCTGTTATTGCTGCTCAATGCACATCTCTCTGACAATTTGTTTGATTGCTGTGGTAAGAAGTGTTTTAAGTTGCAAATTTCTGCACTTATTTGCGCATTTATTGTTTTTGTTTAAAGTGTATAAATTTTATAGTGAATGTTAAATGAAGTAATAAAGCGTTGAAGTAGACATGCAAATTTTTAACACGCAAGCGTTTTGTTGTCTTCTTGGCTAAGAGGTTTACAAAGGGTTTCTATCAAAAGCTGTAAACAGAAAATTTCATAAGAAACTTTTAGCTTAGGTGTGGTTGCTAGGGTTCTTACCTCTCCTTGTTATAATTCTTACACTCTAAAACCATGAAACTGGTGGCTTGCAAAAAAATGGGAATTTTTTTAATTTTTTTTTTATTTAACTTTGTTGAATTTTAAAATGTTTTTTTTTTTTATTACATATATTGATTTCATACTATTTCATTTCATTTTATTTTATTTTATTTTATACTTGTTATATACTATTTTTTTCAATATAATTTTTTTTTATTTTATTTTATTTTAGTATATTTAATTTTGTTTTAATTTTTTTATTTAACTTTTTTTGTTGTTTGTTTTAAAATATTTTTTTTTAATTTTTTTTTTTTTTTTTTGATTGCATACTAGTTGGTGCCTCCGACTTCGTATGCGGAAAAAGTAACACCAATATAAATTTATGCTTAGCGTCAGAATTAAAAAAAAAACTCATAAGATATGATTTAATCACATCGCATATTACAGCACCTATTGACACCTTTCGTTATACACCCATATTGAACTAAGACATTTTTTGCCACCCCTGGTCCAAATTTTGGACGATAACTCCAAAACTGGTTGAGATATCGCAAAAATAGTATCTTAAACTTTTCCCTTAATAGCCGGGGTGGCTAAGGTATTGAAATTAATCAAATGGTTTATGACAGCATTCATAAACTCCTTTTGTTTGATACCCATAATGTACTAACACATTTTTATGGAACACATTTTTATGGAAATATTCGTCGATACCTCCGAAACCGGTGGAGCTATCGAAATTTCAAGATATCTCTTAAACCATTTCAGAGATTTCAATGAATCACATCGCATATTATAGCACTCATTGACACCTTTCTTTTGACACCCATATTGTACTAAGACATTTTTTGTCACCTCTGGTCCACATATTGGGCGATAACCCCAAAACGGGTTAAGATATCGCAAAAACTAGTATCATAAACTTTATGTTGAGCGTCTAGCAGTCCAACGATTCAATTCCTTTCAGTACTTTTAGAGTGCTACGACCACAAACATACAGACAGACATGGTCCACATATTGGGCGATAGCTCCAAAACCGGTTGAGATATCGAAAAAAGTTATATCTTAAATTTTAAGTTCTTTAATTCAATTCCATTCATTACTTTCAGGGTGATACGGCGACAAACATACGGACAGACAGACAGACAGACACAGAAAATTTTTTAAAATGGTTGATGTGGATTCTACTCGCTTAATAATGCTTCCCCCAATCAATTTTTTGTTGATATCTGCCATGTACAGACATCGACAACAATTACAATTTACAATTTTATTATATGTAGAGATTGTGATGATTTGTATATT
>CAXKVI010000002.1:124489003-124496503 GCA_964058755.1 Campiglossa producta | reverse complement strand
ATCATAGTGAGTCTGACATTATATCGAGTTATTTATGTTTAAATCAAGGTGGATAGATGGCATTAAAATATCCAAAATTACTTAGATCTCTCTGTCAACAAATAAACACTACAACTATACCAAAAAAACAAAAAATTGTCATTTAGATTTTGTATGCCTGACCTCTGCATAGGAACTACGATTACAATTATAACATACAAAATAGTTAAAATTGCAGTAAGCATTTGTTATCTACTACTATAACTAAAATTATAGTTTTATGATTACTGTAGGTGTGACTTATAAATGTCGACGATTACAGTTGCAGTAATTTTAGTTTGAATTTTTAAACCGTAAAGTCAAAGCCACACGAAAGAGACTATGGATTATAATTGGTTTTTATTTTCAATCAAGACTTATTCCATACCTTGCTTAATCTTTAAAAACCTGTTCAGAAAAGATAAATGCATTACATAGCGAACAGAATGCATTGCGATATTTTTTTATGATCAACAAACTTGTTTTTCTCTGATTTTTAGGTACTCGTGAAATCTTGATGTTGTTGTTGTTGATGTTTATCTCTAACATTATATGTATGTATAATAATACTTGGTGTTACTGCTACAATTTATGTTATTGATGTTGTTGGTGTTGAATGTTGTTGTTGTTTATCGTCAAAAATGAACAACTGTTGAGCCAAAAAAAAAAAATAAAAATTATAGACATTAAAGGAAATTATTAAAAATTGAAAATAACACGATTAAAAAAATATCTATAAAATTAATTTAAAATTTTGTTTTCAGGGCAATTCTAAATAAAATTCCGCAACAAAAAAATTTTCAAATAACTTGAACAAAATTCTAAATTCGCAATTTCATGCCAATTGAAAAAAAAAAACAGACGATATCCAGTAGTTGAAATTCCCTTGAAAACAGAATTAATGGTATTTTTCTAAGGGAGCAAAAAAATATTAAAAAAAATTTATAATTGCCCTGTTTTATGTTTTCACTGTTGTGGCCTAACACATAGACGATTGAGTGGAAAATCTAACTTTATTTCAGAATTCGATTACAAAGCCCTCATTTCAGCTGAGAATGTGTTGCATAATCGTCCACATAAGGCGTTTTTTAAACTCGTTCCAAAACAGAGTGTTCAAGAACACAAATTTTGAAAAGAGTTCTATTGAAAACCATTTCGAGTTCTTTAGACAAATTCAGAGATGCGACGTTTTGAAAAATGTCTTTAAAAATATTGTGATCTTCCACCACTTCCGCCGCTATAAAAAAGGCATTTACTAAACGTTAAGTGTATTTACTTCTTTATATAATAACAATAAGTATTTATGTATACATAAATGTGTATGTATGTATTTTCATATGTTTGTGTTTATTTACTTCTCAATGTTGTTTATTTATTTTTCAATGTTATATTTGTTGTTGTGTTTTTAAATAATAAAAAGTAAATAAAAAAAAAACATTTTCATTGGAAATAAATCAATGTTGCTAAAATTGTTGTTGTTTGCTACATTTCGTCCACTTCAACTACGTTGTTGCTCTTTGTTGTCATACAAACATAGAAGAATGAAATAGAAAATTTCAAAATTTATTCATTTAGTTCCCCTCTCCCTACATTTTGAATATTTCATTGCAGATAGCCACGATGATGAGGCCATTAGTTGTGAATTACAACAAAAGCAACAGCTATCACTGCAGTCATAGCAACTACAGACATTGTGTGAGTGAGTGTAATAAGTATAGTAACAACAACAACAACAACAACACTAAACAATATAGACGTTTGCAACCTTACGTTTTGGGTATGGCGCGCTTACGTTTGCTGGAGCTGCAGAGAACACAACAACAAAAGCAGCAGCAACAGCATATGCAACAGCAACAGCTTAGTAACAAAAGCATCACGTTAAGACCAATGCAGCTAAGTGCTATACAACAACAACAACAACAACAACAGCAACAACAACAAACTCAATTGTTGCGCATAATGCAGTTGCAGCAAATGCGGCAATTCATAAGACAACGACAACTTGTGCAACAACAACAGCAACAGCAACAGCAACTATATGTACAACGACAAAATAATCTCAAATATCAACAACACCAACTGGTACAACAACAGCAACAACAACAACACATAACATTGTTGCCAATAAATTTAGTGCCGCGCATTTCGAATTGTTATAAAACGTGTACGTGTATAAGTAATTGTAGTTGTAGTAGTAATGTTAATGGTAATGCGTCTATTGTTGGTTCCACTGCTAAAAGTGATATTGACAGTGGTGCTAATGCTTCGCCTATGAAAATAACAATAATAACGCCAACAATAACAGAAACAGCAACAACAACAAGTATTTCTCTAACACCGCCATCTTTGAAATCCATTGTTAAGCTTTGCTAGCAATCACATCAACGCACATCGTTGGCGACACCGTCCTCCACAACGAATGCCACCAGCGATGTTGCAAATAAGTCGTCGAAGTGTCAAACAAGTATCAGTCATGATGCTTGCATAAGCGATGATGCAGCACAAACTAGTGGCGGTGAGCATGATTGTGATGGCGCTGAAAAGGTAGGTAGATTTATTTATTGGATGTAAAAAGTATATTTAAAATTTAATGATTGAATGGAATATTCTGACCTTTATTCGTGACGTAATTCATGGCAGAAGGTGCCCTCTGTGGCAGCTGAGCTATTTTATTGACAAACTTTACTACCTCGAGAGTTAGAAGAATGACGAAGTTAGAATTCAGAAATTTTGGTCCAGGGAAATCAGCGAAATCAAGTTTCGAAATTTGTATATTTGCAATGTATAGCGCAATATACCCAATAATCCCGTATGTATAGCGCAAAAAATAGTAAATTAATTTAAAACAAGCAAGGAAGTCTAAGATCCGGTAAACCGAATATTAAATACCCAGCAGTAGTTTTCATATGATTTTCGAAATTTTTCATTTCTGTAGTGGGCGTGGTTGGGAAGCGATTTCGTCCAATTACATCAGTTATACTCCCGATTATGCTTGTACCAAATTGCACCATTCTACCGGAATCAGTTTAAAAGTTATGATCCGTGAAATTTTCAAATATGCCTCCCTGAAAAATGGACGGTGCCACGCCTAATTTTAAAAATTGATCAAGAAATCATAATAGAATGACTAGGGGGTTCATCCTACCAAACTATATAATTTTAGCCATTTCCGTTACCGAATTAGGTCAATTTAGTTGTTTTTCGAAGTTTTCGATATCGAAAGTGGGCGTGGTTAGAGGGCGATATTATCCAATTTCCTCACGTATACTCCCAACGATACTAGTGTGCTTTGTCCCAAATCTCATCCGTCTATGTATGCTTTGTGCGAAATTTCATCTTTCTACCGCAATCAGTTTAAAATAACGACCAGTAGAGTTTTCAATAAATCATTATACAATGACCAGGGGGATTCACCTACAAGATTCTATCATTTTCGCCATTTCCGTTAACGATTTATGTCAATTTAGGTGATTTTAGAAATTTTCGATATCGTAAGTGTGCATGGTTGGAGAGCGATTTTATCCAATTTCATCAATTATACTCCCAAAGATACTAGTATGCTTTGTGCCAAATCTCATCGGTCTACCGTTATCAGCTTAAAAGTTACGACCACCCCAATTTCCCAATATGACTCCGCCCACTTTAAAAAATTTATGGAAGAATCATAAGAGAAAAACGAGGGGGATTCACTCATATAATTATATCATTTTAGCCATTTCAGCTACCGAGATATGTCAATTTATGTGATTTCCGAAATTTTCGATATCGGAAATGGGGGCGTGGTTATCATCCGATTTCGCCCATATTCAACAATAGGTTAACTTGGCCTGTATACAAAATTGCATGCAAATATTTTAATTTTTACCCAAGTTATCATATATTTTTCGCGTTTCTGGCCCTACGAAAACTTAAAAAAATTTAGAAATTCAATTTTTAAACATTTTCGCTGCGCCAAAAACATGAATTGGTTACACATTCATGGTTCTAGTATAACGAAAATTAAAAAAAATTTAATTTGCATTTTAAAAAAATTGAATGTGCAGAATCTCGAGGAATTGAAGGAATATTAATCTAAAATCTATATCAGTGGAAAAAGAGTATAATCAGAATATAACTTGTAAAAATATATTTATGTCAAAAACTAAAATTTTAAATTTTGCGAGAGCAATAAACTTTCAAATACGATTTCCCAAAATTTGAATTTTGGCACTTTCATGCTTCTGGCAAGCGTCCTAAAAATGTATGGAATAAAATTTTGTTTAGAAATAAGTTATGCATAACCTCTGCATCGGTGCGTCTTAGCCTAAATAAAATGTGTGCAAAATTGTATTATTCTAGGATAACGGTAACCAGTGACGATTTTAAGTTAACGTTTTATCTCGCAAAAAAGTTCCATTAAGGCTTCGAAAAATACATACTTTTAATATTTCGCCCATATATAATGGACTATGCAACAAATCTCTACCTTGGAATTTTTAAAAGGACAACAGGATCCTTTACCATGATATTGTAAAAAAGGTATTCTTCACGAGAAAAGGACATTAGAATTTCAAAAGTAATTTAGTAGATTGCGTAGCAAAATGTTTTCTAGTAAAAAGAATTGTGTATATATGGAAATTTTGCAATTATAGTGCACTATTTATAAATCATACACGGCGTATGAGTAATATTTATTTGTTCAAATAAGAAAAGTTCAGATAAATTTTATTCATGTTTTGGTTGATGTCTCTGAAACGGATTGACTTATGAAATAAAACTTACACTACGTTAAAGTTTCCCCTGAATTTGACATCGTTTTCCTTGCTTTCTTACCTTACGTTTCCTATAATTATTTTTTAAAAGAAAATGGTAATTTCAATCAGCCCAAAACTCTATATAAGCTTTTCTCACAACGCATTAGTGTTTGAGTCGAAATTACTATGCACTTTGCATATGTATTCGTAAGCGTATTTACAGCACTCACAAACTTGTTTATTATCACTAAAGTGTGCCATTATAGGCGTTTGATACGCCCACTAAAACCGTGCGTATTTGCATAAATTTCGGCAATTGAAATGTGGCAGCAAAATGACGGTAACAAAGCAATTTCGCGGCTTTTCAAAGGCTCAATGTAGCGAATGCATGAGAGTGATGAAAACACAAATTTTTGGTACAATACCCAGTAGGGAATTGTTTTCTAGAAATTTTTATTATTTTTTTTTAAGTCAAAAAAATAATAGTAGTAAAAATCGAATAACTAATTTTGTATGGCTCTCTCGCGCCTCAAAATATATCAAAATAAGCTAAGAGTGTTTTTCTTTTTTAAGTTTCATGAATTAACTGCTGCAGTAATTTGGAAATAAATATTTTAGACCCCACAAAACAACTCTTGATTTCCGCAAAGTATATGCTATACTCAATACATTTAATATTCATGAAATTACTGCTTAACATACTCATATATATCTATATACATCCATTACACACATAACACTATTTCATCGCGTAACGCAGGTGAACTATATCTGGCAGCTGCATTGGCAGTAACCGAGTACAATTTGCATAATGATTGTGTGGCAAACTATTGTGCAGACATCCCTTTGCATTTGTAATTGTGTATGAGCTGAACGCTAAAGCAGGTGTACATTGCCTTCAATGTTGGGGTAGTAGGAACCTATTTCTCATATATTTTGAATGCAAGCTCTAAGCACAGTTGAATTGAATTTGAAATGAATATATTAAACGCATGCCTGACTATGTGTAATAGTATATGCTTACAAATTTCTAACACATATTTGATATGACTGTGAGTGTGTTTGTAAGTGCCTACTGGCATACATCTCTAATCACCTTAAAATTTTCAATTTCTCCATATGGCGTTCGATGGGCGTTACAAATGTATTCGCATGCAAATGTACATATATTTAAACCATCAAATTGAATTCTCTTATTACTTTTTATTGCTCTATTTTCTGCCAAAACCCTTCACACATTTCGTCAATATTTTATATTGTGGCAAACTACCAAAAAATCCTTCAATGTAAATAATTACAGCAATTGCATTTTCTGAGTAATAGAATATTATAGGCTCTGAGCTAAGTACCCCATAGCTATTTATTATTTTGCTTTTTATTCGCTCTTTTAATTGTAGTAAGTTTTCATAGAATAAGACTTCCTTCTTCCGCCCCGATTCCAAAAATGCGAGTCGGCTTTTCAGGTATTCATTTCGGGTTCCGGATTCCACATCTTATAATGTGTCAGGTTTGTTGCGAGGCTTATAGGAGAATCCTTAGTTGAGATTTTCTTAAAATGGAGAGGACACAAAACTCGAAAGGCACAAATGGGTTAATGCTGTTGAAGGATTGGGGAATGGTTTGAAAGCTTTGAGGAAGACTTCGACTATATAAATCGGGGAATATAAAAGTTTGTTGTCACGATATGATTCAGAACAGTGCTCACGGGCAGTCGAAAGCCAGGTAAGGTAATACAATCCATCTTGCTCTTTTGAAATCTGGATATCTCAAACGAAGAGGCTGATTCGTATAACCGCAGCAGGCAGGATATTCTACTATGTTGAGCACTTGCTTGAAAACAAAATGACTGCGGAAAAGCACTTTGAAATGGCTGACACTTAATACAGTTTGAAAAGCAATTGATAGGAGCGATGGGGTGAAGTCAAGTGCAGTATCAAAAAGAAGGTTTAATAACAATCAACTCTCGAAGTTTAAAAAGCAAGTAACAAGAGTAAAAAGTTTTACAATCACTGTCATTTGACACTTAATAAAGTTTGAGAGGCGAGTGAATGGAATGTGTTGTTTTACAATCACTGTAATCTGACATCTTATAAAGTTTGAATATAAAGTGATGGAAGCTAGCCGATTGGGACTCACTGTATTCTGACATGGAATAAACAAGTCAAATAATGAAGTAGTTTGAGAATCATTGTGCCACAGATGCCCAGCAGTCCACGTTGGGGTCGAGGAAAAGCACAACAGTTCACCGGGCCAATACCTCAAAAGAGCTCAAAAGAGTTCTGCAAGAACCTCCTCCACTGAGAGAATGACTGTAAAGAAACAAGCTAGGAATAAGAAAACATGGAAAAAATTTATTTTTATGAAAGTTTAAAGTAATGCATTAAGAAAACGGATCGGGATATAAAAACGAATTAAAACTAAAAGGGAAAAGAAACGAAAAGAATGTGAGGAAAATCGTGAAAGTGTAAGTGAGTAGGAGAAACGAAATGAAGATGTGCTAGAAGAAAGTAAGAGGGAAAATGAGAGGAAGGGAATATATAAGAGAATAGGGGATAGCTAACCAAGAAGAATATGAAGAAAATGAGTGCAGAAAGGGCGGATTCAATAGATGAGGAAATGAAGGAAAAAGATTCAGATAATTTTTGCCTAGAAAAAATTTGCCTCCTCTGCTAACACAATAATTCAATATTTTTTTGGGACAGAAAACTAACTCCTTCACATATCCTCATAGTCCTCTACTTGCTACTGT
>CAXKVI010000002.1:124481503-124484003 GCA_964058755.1 Campiglossa producta | reverse complement strand
TTTTATTTTATTTTATTTTATTTTATTTTATTTTATTTTATTTTATTTTATTTTATTTTATTTTATTTTATTTTATTTTATTTTGATTTATTTTATTTTATTTTATTTTATTTTATTTTATTTTATTTTATTTTATTTTATTTTATTTTATTTTATTTTATTTTATTTTATTTTATTTTATTTTATTTTATTTTATTTTATTTTATTTTATTTTATTTTATTTTATTTTATTTTATTTTATTTTATTTTATTTTATTTTATTTTATTTTATTTTATTTTATTTTATTTTATTTTATTTTATTTTATTTTATTTTATTTTATTTTACTTTATTTTTTTTTATTTTTTTTTTTTATTTTATTTTATTTTATTTTATTTTATTTTATAATTTTTTATTGCATATGATTTAATTTAGTTGCATAAAACTTTAAAGTGTACACTTTCCGCCTGAAATAATAATATAAATTATGCATATTTTTAATGAAATTATAAATAATAAAAATTAATGTCGCTGTTAAAGCAACGAAAAAAATATAAAAAATTTAATTGGCATTAAACTTGGCAGCTGTGATGTGTAAGTGTCTGCAATTGCCAGCAAATGCGCTGTGATCGCTTTGTCTCGTGCTGGTTTTATTTTTATTTTTTTTTAATTTTATGATAGGAAATAAAAATGCGAAATTCATCAAAAGGAGGTCAAATGTGCCTTGCCTCTGAACATTAAAAAGTATTTATTTCAAAAGTATAAATTTATCATAACAATACTGTGATATATGTGCAAATATATGCATATATTCATGTGTTGGTTTGTATGTGCAAATGTAGCAACAGTGCCAATTGCCATTAATTGCATTATTAAAATTAACGTAATTAAAAAAAGGAGAAAATCAACAAGCAATAAAAATAATTACCAAACAACGCAAACAAACTCAACCGCAAATGGAAACAAAATACGCCGCCTACAAATAGCGAAATTAAAAATTAAACCACAAAAGCAACTGTCGCGTCTGGCGGCAATTACAAATGTATCCAAATGCATATATGATTAAAAAAAAAATTAAAAATCATGCAAAAGGAGTTTCCAAATGCTCTTGTATACAAAATGTATAGACATATGCGTGCGCAGTAAAAATGCATATACCTTATGAATATATGGCTTGTTTTATAACTATATGGCATTCAATATAGACATGTTTTAATCATTTATTTAATTTACTTTATTTTATTTATTTAATTTTTTATATATTTTTTTTTATTATAGTAAAAAAATACCTGGGACCATGCAATTTTCAACCATCCTACTGAGCCTAAATACATGTTGCTTGACTTTGCTTTACTTTTGGCAAGAAAATGTCATGTTCATTAGACCGTACCAAAAATGTATGGAAAAAGTTTTGGCTCGAAATTTGATATCATACCCTCTATATTGGTGCGTTTTAACCGAAATAACGTCTGTGCGAAGTTTTATTACCATAGAATCAATGTAACCCGTGCCAATTTTTAATAAAGTTTTAACATCAGCTTATTCTAAGTTCGCAAAAAACTAAATTAAGGCTTCGAAAATTACGTGATTTTAATCTTTTTTCCCATAAATAAAGCATACTTTTTTATAAGGACAACAGGATCCTTTGCAAATATATTAAAAAAAAAGCATTGACTAGAAAAGGACATTGTAATTTCGAAAATGTTTTATTAGATTGCGTAAGAATATATTTTCTGGCATAAATAATTGTGTACATCTTGAAACTTTGCATTTATGGTGTACTTTTTATAGGTCATACATGGCGGATGAGTAATATTTAGTTAATAGTTTAATATTTTTATATATACCTTCCAGGACTTTTATTTATGTTCTAAAATGATAATAAAAAGAGGTATATCTGGCCCATATTCGAATTATTCTTCTCTCACAAAACTTTGAAATTTTCGGACATTCTAATGTTCATTGCACTAACTCCTGCATTTTCGATATCTTTATAAAAACTATGCATGAGTCATGTTCAATTTGAGAGCACAAAGCACGAACCAAACACAGCAGAGACATTCACCTGTGCCTGGATTCGCACGTGCCAACTCAATATTTATTTAATAGTTTTACCTAGAATTTGTTCAAGGTATCCATTGGGAATTTCAAATAAAGCCTGTGTAATACAAAATGCAGGCACGAATAATTTCAATATTTGATAAGATCTAAAAAAAAAAAGACAATTTATTTTGAGAGCGTGAGTGATCGAATGTGAAAGTTTGGAAATTTCTTTAGGCTTTGCAGAAATCTTCTTATATGAAATTGCGGAAAGTTGAAAAATAATAATAAATGATAAGTTGGAGTTTATGGGAAAAATTAGTTAACGGAATGGAGTTCAATTTATTAATTTTTTATTTTATTTTACTTTATTTTATTTTATTTTGCTTTATATTATTTAATTTTATTTTACTTTATTTTAGTTTATTTTATTTTATTTTGTTTTATTTTAATTTTTTTAATTTTTTTATTTTATTTTATTT
>CAXKVI010000002.1:124446503-124474003 GCA_964058755.1 Campiglossa producta | reverse complement strand
AAAATAATCCCAAAATAATCCTAAAATGTTACCAAAACGACCCCAAAAAAAATCTCAAATGTTTCCAAAATGACCCAGATTGATCCCAAAATAATCCTTAAATGTTCTCAAATGTTTCCAAAATGACCCAAAATGATCCCAAAATGAATACAAAATTTTCCAAAATTAATCCAAAATTGAATCCAAAATGGTCTCAAAATAACCCCAAAATTATCCCAATGCGACTCATAAATGGTCTCAAAATGATCACAAAATAATTCAAATATAACCCCAAAAATATACAATACAAATACAATACGGTAAAATGGTAACCCAAAATACCAAAAATATTTTATTTGGTACCTATATTAGCGAAAATACCTTTCATTTTATATCCTTATTGGCATACCTAGCTCCATAATTAAAAAAATAATTGAAATATGTGGCAATCCTGTACACCCCCCAAGTGGACAACCACCAAGTGGATAGTCTTAGAATCAATCAAAATATCCATATGCCAAATTTCATCCAAATCGGTCAAGCGATTCTCGAGATAGACCGGATATACAAATATACTGCGGTAAGTTTGCAGCCCTAGGTGAAAATATTTTAGTTGGCATGTGGCTGAAAATACCCTTCACTTGATAGCCTTATTGGAATATTTTTCTACAAATTACAACAAAAAAATTGAGATAGATGGCAACCCTGTAAACCGCCCCAGGTGGCAACCCCAAGTGGATAGTTTTAGAATCAATCATACTATCTATATTCAAAATTTTATCCAAATCGATCCAGCTGTTCCCGAGATAGTCTGAATATACAAATATACTGCGGTAAGGTGGCAACCCTACTTGAAAATATTTTAGTTGGCATATCGCTGGATAATCTTAGAATCAGTCATATTATCTGTATTCAAAATTTTGTCCAAATCAGTCAAGCAGTTCACGAGATAGTCCGAATATACAAATATACAAGTTTAGCTCGTTTAAAGTTATAAGATAAAAAATATTTATTTCCGTTCTCTGCATTTTACGCTAGTAAATCATTTTACGCATTCCGCCGGCGTCTACGTCGTTTTCAATGTTATTTTTATGGCTTGTTTTTGGCATTGTGCGAATGTCTGGCGGAAGTTTTGAGCGGCTAACAAATAAGTGGCAATTTTGTGCGAGAAAATGTGGTAGTATTAGTGAGGTTTGAAAGTAACCGCAATTTAGGCGGAATTAGTTATAGCCAGGTTAACTAAGATGGCTGCGTGTAGCGAAGAGTATCGAGTTTTTGTATCAATTTCGTTTTACAATTCAGTTCTCTACCAAATTCCAAAATCGCTCTGGGTTAACGACTTACTAGAAGCCATTAGATATCGAATGGGCTAGATATGTATTTGTTTGGTAATTGGTTTGAAGGCTTGCGAAGGAAATTTATATTGAGTAGGGCATACAATTTTTCATGAAAAGTACACGTGAAAGAAGTTAACTTCCAAAATTCAGAAATAAAGAAATATGAATAAGGTGTATTCGAGAATGGTTTAGATTCACAATTTCTTACCTCCGCGAAGTGGACCAGGGAACCGATCAATTCGAAAATATCTTATACATGATGAGTTTTTCTTTTAATTATAGTTAATCATGCCTAAATTACCAGGGGCCAATACGAATGGGATATAGTGGAAGAGTAGCGTGGTAGTAGAAAAGAGGGGAATGAAGATAAAAAGGGAGCGAGATAGTGGAAAGCCGAAGACAGATAGGAAGGTGAGTTGTAAAAGGGATTGTAAATTGCGTCTAGGTGGCAGCCCTGAGTAGCAACCCTGCGTAAGATGCCATATTTGGAATACAGCCGAAAATACCTTTCATTTGATACCCATATTGGCATATCTAGCTCTATGTTAAAAAATATGGGATAGGTGGCAACCCTGTAAACCGCCATAAGTGGCAACACCCATGAATTCAGCTCGGCCAAGTATTACAATTTGTGCATTAGCTAGGTGTGTTAGCTAGATCCTAGAATTTCACCTCCTATTTGATTTGCACAGCTAAACATCGTGGTGAAATACGCCTGAAAGTCGGCTACAATTTCAATTTCCGTTGCATCATCAGCCATTTTCTCAAATTTTACTCTCAATCACAACTTCATATCGCCGCCTAAGAAGTTAATTTCAAAAATTTATAAATGGCCCCTTGCCTCTTGAATTGAAATTCTTCTATGTAACTTTTTATTTCCTGATATTGCATTGCATTTTCAATATTTCCAAAAGTAATGTATGTATTCTCTTTTTTTTCTACTTTCAGGTAAGTTTCGCAAAGAAAACTGAAAACAAAAGAGTGAGTAAAATAAATTGCAGCACTAACTTTTCAGATTATTTGATGACCGTAAAGATTGTTACAGTAAAGAGCAAATATACTTAGGCAAGGAAAAAGTACTTGATATACTCATACATAAGCAAGGGCAGATCCACGGGGGTCGTTTTCAGGTTCGGAAACCAAAAAGTCATATTTTCCACAGTAATACAGCAAAATATTGTAAAAATTACTCGAAAAATATAGTAAAAATTACACAAAATATAGTAAAATTGAATAAAAACAAAGTAAAAATGACACAAAAATATAGTAAAAAATTACGCATAAATATAGTATAAATTACAAAAAAATATACACAAAAGATATTGCAAATTCAACTAATATTTCGTAAAAACTTACACAAAAAATATAGTAAAATTCACAAAAAAATATAGTAAAAATTACCCAAAAATAAAGTAAAAAATTACACAAAAATATGGTAAAATTTACACAAAGAAAAAAGTAAAATTTAACAAAAATATAGTAAAAATTACACAATAACATGGTAAAAAATTACCCATAAATATAGTAAAAATTATACAAAAATATAGTAGAAATTACACAAAAAAATATAATACTAAAATTGCACAAAATATATAGTAAAAATTACGCAAAAATGTAGTAAATTTTGCAAAAAGTACAGTGGAAGTTACGTAAAACCTTGAATTTGACATTGCCCTAATCAACAAGTGTTGATATATATATTTTTGAAAAATAACTATAAGAGGCGAGTTTTGAAAAACTGTGAATCAAAAATATCCTCGAGAAAATAAATTGAACCCCTCCCCCCTTCCCAAAATCCTGGATCCGCCACTGTACATAAACTTACAAACATATATGTTAAAGTGAACTTGAAGTGGATTACTTGCTGCTGCCCGAAGCACAAAGATATACGCGATAAGCCAAAGACACATGACATTTCAGCTTAAGATTTGGTGTGGGTACACTTGACAAAACAAACAACAAAAAAATGTAAAAAGAATCTAATAACAACTGTTTACTTTTTGGTACTACTAAGTTAAATCACAAGTTTGTTTAGCTTTAGAAACAAGTGGCTATGGCCGCACTTACGACTTTATGCAAAGTGTGCTCAAAAGTTTTGTCTTTTTGTTGCTCATACGCCATGTACACATGACCAATGCATGATAATATCCGGTGAGTTTGTGTGCAGAGCAAAAAGTGCTTCGAAGAAATATATACGAAAAAGTAAAGAAGTTAAAGGAAAATAAGGAATATAGTGAGTAAAAAAGTATGCTGTGAATCAAAATTGGAAAACAAAAGGCTTTCAGCATAAATAAAAGCAATAAATAAACAATGGAAATAAGCAATGCTTGATGGACGTATGCTTTATGCGTGTGTATATACATACATATATAAGGCGGTACAAACACTTGAGATTTTGGAGTTTGATTGATATTTTCTTAAGAAATTTTGAAATTAGGGGTTTCAAAGTGGGAAAGTAGCGACTTTTCGTATAAATTTTTTTATTGTGTTGTTTTTTCGTGCAATTTAAAATGGTTGTGATGGTGAACAGTAAGTGCTATTTTTTGATGTGAAGGTTTTCATTTTTCATAAAAAATTTCGATATTTTCAATATTAAATTTTTTTCTGAAATCTTCACATTTCTTAGAGAAAAAGACCACTTGCTTCCAGTCTTAAAATTACACAAATTAAAGCTGCTGCTCCGTAGCCTCTAAATGTAGAACTTTGGTTCGGCATAAATTGGTCAAAATATTAAATTTTTTGTTTTTATCCAAAAAAGAGCTTTCTCATGAATAGTTGGAATACTTTTTTATTGTGTTGTTTTTTTCATTTAATTTAAAATGGATGTAAAGGTAAAGAGTAAGTACTTTTTGATGTAATAAAGGTCTTAATTTACATCTTTTTTGTTGGCCCATTAAAAAATGCGGAAATTTTCAATTTAATCTTTTTTCGCAAATTTTCACGCTTCTTATAGTAAAAGTAGTAGCGTATAAATGTATAATTTTGGTTCAGCACAAATTGGTCCAAATATTTTTTTAGGGGTTTTCTAGTTTACTCCTACTCATACAAACAACTGTTGAAATCAAAACAAACAAGTGAAGAGAACTTTCTTCGGCTGTGCCGACGTCTTTATGCCTTCCATGAATACGCAACATGATTTTCACTGTCCATCTTTAGTACAACCTCTGCCCAAACCCCATATACATTTTTTTAATTTTCGCTCTTTTTCCTGTAAACTCGGGGTAAGAAGTTTTCATAAAAGCTTTTAGCGGAAATGAAAAACGACCGAAATTAGATTTTCGGCATGCCAGTTCAAGAAACCAAATTCATTTCTAGGCCCACCCTAATGGACATACATATATAATAAGTTCCGCCAATTTATATTGCCTTAAATATGCATAATGTAGATAAATAGAGTAACTTCACTCCAAAAATCACGCAAACAAATTTTGTCCAGCTAGCTTGTTCTATTTGATTCAGTGACGCATTTGGTGCAGTTTAACTGTAGCTTAAAATATCGTTTATTTTTTAAGTAAATTAATAATTATTATCGAATACACAGTTCTATGAAAATGCAGCTTCATGTGACAAAGGTCACAGACATTAAAATTTCCATATTTTTTTAAACTTTTCCATTTTTATCGAGTTGTATCGATTTTTATAAGAATTGCTTCTTTTTAATAATAATCTCCTATATGTACTTCTAAATGTGTTTTATATCTTTTGAGGCACATAGATATTTGTATAAACAAATTTTCTAGTTATCGATATCTATAAATATATTTTAATCGAATTTTGTATTTGAAATGGAAGTTTAATATAAACTTGTCGAATTTCGATACTCCTCTGCATACTGAAATTTTATAATTATTTAAAAATTTAAATATTTTTATCAGCGTTTATGTTTGAAATCGATATTTAATAAAAGTGTTCAAGGTTAATAGAATCGATTTATATCGTTACTCTTGCTTCGCGTTTAATATATTTAATGAACCAAATTTTTAATATAAATTCGTTGAAATATCGACACATAGATGTTTATATTTTCAGGTTTCGTTAAATTTTATTTATTTCGATATTTAAATTTGTATCGACTTTTATATTTAAAATCGATTTTTTTTTATTTTTCGAATTATCGACATTTTTATAATTTTTTAAAAGTTGACAATATTTCATTGGCGGCCGCCGTGGTTTAGCGGTTAAGTGTTCGGCCTTCTACACCAAGTCGTGGCGGATCAATGCATGGCAAAAGTAATACAAAAAGATTTCAAAAAATTTTTTTTCTAAACGGGGTTGCCCCTCGGCATTAGTTTGGCCATGAGAAGCTTCTCAGCAAACGCTCACTTTCTTTGCCGTTCGGAGTCGGCAGAAAACTGTAGGCGCCGCCACATTGTATGAAAAACTCAAAGGCAACACACCACAAGTTGGCAAAAAACTCGTTAGAGTTTATGTAAACCTGTTGGTATATCGCCGCCATTTTTTTTTATATTTCGTTGTTTTGACATTTTTATCTCCCACATTATATTTTTTCTAACTTCTATCAGCTTTTAAATAGATTTATAGAACTATCGATATGCATATATTTTAATCAATTTCCTTAATTTTTTATCTACTTGGCATTTCTATCTCTGCCAGACCTTGCTCAGATCAGCGTAGTTTTATATTCTAAATAAAAAATCGATAACCCGTTACTTTTTTATCTTTTTCGATATATCTGGTTCGTTTTGAGTTTTTTTTTAACTTATTTCAGTTGTTTCCTTTAAAATCTACTTTCGGTTACATCATTATTTATACTTTTTTTATCGACTGTTATAATTTTTTATCTATTTCGATATTTCTCCCTTGTATTTCAAATTCAAATCGCTTTTTAACATGATTTGATCGAATATTCGATATTTTATATTTTTATGTCAATTCACTTTGTTTTAAACTGAATTCGATGATTACATAATTTGATAGAATTATCGATAATTACATATTTCGATTTGAAAGATTTTTCAAATATTTTGACCCTTCTCTCTCGATCAGATCTTGTAGAGATAAATAAATTGATTTGTACTTATTTCGATCGATAATTTTGTACCTATTTAGATATATGCAACTTTTTAATTTATGTCACTTGGTTTTTTGCGATTAAAATCGACTTTCGGGACGTTATTTTTCGATATTCTGAATGTATCGATATTTTTTTTATCGATTTTAACTATGTAATTTGCATGCATATTTTATCGATTAGGTATGTTTCAGCTGGTTTCGACCATCAATATCGATTATTAGCTTGTGGTGACTTTGATTCGGAAACCTTAGTCGATTTTATTTTAACTTTACTATCGATTTTAGTTATTTTTTGGGATTACAGCTCATATCTCCCCAGACATGGTGGGGAAGAGCATTAAAAGTCCAACTTCAAATTTTGTTGAGCCACCCTAGTACTGATACAGTGCGTGAGTTGAAAAAGAATTTTCGATATTTTCCTTCCAGCAGCTTTTCTTGTTGTTGTTTTTTTTTTAACACTTGTTTGTGCAATTGTGGTTGGCTGTGTGTCAACTGCTAACCGAAAATGCCATGTACCACTTGAAATGACACTTGAAGGCGTGCAAATATCTGACAAAAAGTAAACAGCATACAATAGGAATATAAAGAAGAAGAAGCATCAAGAAACGAAGAAAAAATACAGGCAAACAAGATAAAAACTGACAAAAAGTTGCAATAAATTGCAAACTTTTTGTAGTTGAAGTAGTCAAACACTACGATGAGAAAGAGCAGCAGAAACTAAGAGAAGGCTTTGAATGTGAAGAAAAAAAAATTTAAAACATCTTAAACCAAATAAAAATCGAAGCAGAACAATTGTGGTAGTACATTTATCAGTGGTACGTACTGAGATGTATGCAATGAACAAAAATAATAGTATTGCACTGAATAATCAACAAGCGCATACATCAATGCTACAGTCAAGCACACACCCACACAGACACCCCTACCTACGCACACATAAACAAATGCTAAGATGCGGGCGAAGTGCAGCACTACTGTGACAGTTTTACTGCTTTAAGATTCTTGACAAATGTAACTGATTTTTACTATGTACTACGAATACTGATTTTTTTACAAAAACTGAACGAAAACTGATTTTTCTTACAACAGTGAAGTAGTTAAGCTTACACTCTTGCTTTTGCCATCAACTTCCGTTTTGCTCGCCACTTGGGCGTTTGTGCTGTCGCTTTTGCTCAGCTTTAATTGCAATGACATTTACAATTGCACTGCGTGACATAAGAGACAAATAAGTAGGCGTGCTTGATGTAGTCGTTTGTATGGGGTTGGTCAAACAATATGTAAAGCAACTGCAATAAATGCTAGATTGAAAGTTAAAAGTGTGTGTGTGTGTGATATTGGCTGTGGTTTGTTGAAGGCGTGTATTTGACCATCTAGGTTTTGCATGGAGAACTTGCTGAGGAAACTTGGATGATGTCTTATGGAAAAGTTGTTGTTTCAGATGTCGAAAGCCATTCGTGATAAATGATTTGTGGCTTGATAACGAAAAAAATTAAATAAAAAATAATATTTCCTTAAGATTACAAGTATAAGAAAACAAGTAAGGAAGTCTAAGTTCAGTTAAACGGAACATTAAATACCCAGCGGTAGTTTTCATATGATTTTCGAAATTTTCCATTTCGGAGGTTGGCGTGGTTGGGAAGCGATTTCGCCCAAATACATCAGGTATACTCCCTACTCTACTAGCATACCTAGTACCAAATTTCGTCGTTCTACCGTAATAAGTTTAAAATTTATGACCCGTGAAATTTTCAAATATGCCTCCCTGAAAAGTGGGCGGACCACGTCTACTTTAAAAAAATTATCAAAAAATGATAATATAATGACTAGGGGATTCATTCTACCAAACTATATCAATTTAGCCATTTCCGTTACCGACTCATATCAATTTAGGTGATTTTGGAAATTTTCGATATCGAAAGTGAGCGTGATTGGAGGGCGATTTTAGCCAATTTCATCAGGTATACTCCCAACTAGTATGTTTTGTGCCAAATTTCATCGTTCTACCGTAATCAGGGACTAGCAAGTTTGGGGGTCGAAGGGAGTTTGATAGAATTTATCAACAGATTACTTTGTGGCAGGATTGTCATAGCGGAGTGCGGAGGCTCTGTGGCTCAGAGAAGGGTGAGGAGGGGCGCGCGGCAAAGGAAGGAGGGGCTTCTTTCTCCACTTCTCTGAGTCATAGTAGTCAACGGCCTGCTCCAGGTCCTCGAGCAAAGGGGTTGTCAAGTGACATCCTATGATGACGACCTAGCAATCATCGTCAGGGGAAAGTTTCTTAATACCGTTAGAGATATTCTGCAGGGGTACCTGGGTATTGTGACAGATTGATCCGAATCCTGTGGACTGGCTGTCAACCCGAGTAAAACGGAACTAGTTCTCTTCACGAGAATACATAAGATTGAAAGCTTTGTACTAACCTCCATTGGGGGAGTACCGTTGGTGCTCTCCGAAAAGGTTAAGTACCTAGGGGTTATTCTGGACAGGAAGCTGTCATGGAAGCTCAATGTAGAGGACAGGGCCAGAAAAACCTCGGTCGCCTTGTATTGTTGCAGGGAAGCCATCGGCAAACGCTGGGGCCTCTCTCCAAGGGCGGTTTATTGGTTTTACGAGATGGTGGTGAAACCTATTCTATTTTATGGGGTAGTGTTCTGGTGGAGTGCACGGCAGACAGCTTCCGTCGCGAAAAAGATGGCCACTGTGCAGCGAATGGCCAGGGTTGGCCACTGTGCGCCGACCTCTGCTCCGCCGAAAGGCTCTTCGGCGAATATACCTACCCGAAAGGGACGAGGGGAGAGGCAGTGAACCTATCTGGTGGCGGGTCTGGTGAACCTGTTTACGGATGGGTCAAAGCTGGATGAATGTTTTAGGGGTGGTGTTTTCTGCCAGGAGCTTGGGATCAGCAGGAAATTCAGGCTACCTAATCATTGTTTTCCAAGCTGAAGTTGCCGCCATCAAGGATGCGGTAGATGGGCTGCTGTCCAGTGCTTTCACCGAGCAGGAGTTCAACATCTACTTCGATAGTCAAGCGGCAATTAAGGCGCTGAGTGCGCGCAATGTTCGATCGAGGACGGTAAGCGACTCTCTGGAATCACTTGCGGTTGCGTCCAGCTACTTCAGGATAAAAATTATTTGGGTTCCAGGCCACTGTGATATTCCCGGCAATTGCCATGTGGATTACTTGCCAGAACGGGAACTATTGAAGTGGAAGTGGCTGCCTTCAGAACACTGGGTTTTCCCCTTGCCACCTGTGGTCTGCTTCTGAGTAGATGGTTGACTCCAGGCGATCAGCGGATTTACCAAGGTTCTCTAAGGAACACCTTTTCATGATAATTGGGGTGTTGACAGGGCACTGTCCGAGGGGAGTCCGGCGGTACGCTTAAACCTTACTGAAACTCCGAACTGCGTAAGCTGCATGGAGGATGACGAGGTGGAATCATCAGATCACTTCATGCTCAACCGTCCGGCTTTTGCTAGGACTAGACGCAGTTTTCGCGGGTTGCTACCACCTAACCTAACCGTAATCAGTTTAAAAGTTACGACCACGCCCACTATAAAAAATTTATGGAAAAATCATAAGAGAATGACCAGGGGGATTCACCTTTAAAATTATATCATTTTAGCTATTTCAGCTACCGAGATATGTCAATTTATGTGATTTTCGATATCGAAAAAGGGAGCGTGGTTATCATCCGATTTCGCCCATTTTCAATAGCAACCTACCTTGGCCAGAAAGTAACCTGTATAAAAAATTTCATTCAAATATCTAAATTTTTACTAAAGTTATCGCGGACACGGACAGACGGACGGACTTGCCTTAATGAACTCCTCTTTTCAACCTAAGAATTTTCATATACGGAACTCTATATCCTTCTCGATTATTTTGTGCCGTTACGTAGTACTGTTATGAGGACAAAATTATAACCCTTGTACTAGTACTAGTACGTTGGATATAAAAAGAATTTTTCTTAACTGGGTCACACCTCGGCAGTAGTTTAGCAAAAATCTCCGGGTGAATTTCCGCCTTGAGAAGCTTCTCAGCATAAAACTCGTTTGCTTTGCAAGTGCCGTTCGGAGTCGGCAAAAAATTGTAGGTACGGAAAACTTGTAGGAAAAACTCAAAATCAACACACCACAAGTTGGAAAGAGAAGCTCGGGAAAAATCTCGTTATTAGAGGGAAGGCTATTGCTTCTTAATTTATCAAGATATCAAGATATGTCTTTAAATAATAACGGAGTTTCTCGAAACCAAACAAAATTATTAGAAGAACAAACCACAAAAATTTTCCAAAAGTTCGAGTTAATCTTTATGCAATTCCGGTACAAGAAAAGCTATCAGCCAAGTACTTTAAATGTCTTACACATACAAGCCAGCAACACATAACATACCCTCATGCATGTAGTTACAACATATGCGTTAAATACCTAAAAGACACTTAGGTGAATCTGCGGCATGTAGGTACAGCCACAAAAGCAATTGCCCTAATGGCAATAGCAAGAAAGTTTCCAAAAGAGATTTTATAAGAAGCTTTAAAATAAATTTACGCATTATAAACTCACCAACTAAAGTGATAAAATCAAGGCACTGCACAGCGGGCGAGTGACCACCTTACCAGTGCATCTTTACGCAATGTGAAAGTGCATAAGAGAATTTGCAGCCGACTGAACTCTAAGCTTGCGAAAATACTACGTTTATTTTTTTTTTTGATTACAAGCAGGTGGCACTTTGAAAAACTTAGTGACAATTTTCGCACAAACTGCGCCTATAAATTATCAAAGTCTTAGCGGAATGTTTATAGCGTGGCGAGTAGTGCGAATGAGGCAACTAAATTTGCAGCTAGGCGTGAGCATACAATATTTTAGTACGTAAAGTTTTGCTAAAGCGCAAGATATTTTTTTGCTTTTGCGGTACTATGTGGGAAAGTGCTTAACTCTTCGTGCTTTCAGTCAGCTAAGTACAATGTTTTTTCGGCGTGCAACGCTGTTGAAAGCTTTAGCTGCTAAGCATTTAGCAATAACCGCATAAAAGACATTAATTTATGCTGGGGAAGATGTTGGGTAAAATGTGGCGAAGCAAAAGTCATTTGCGAAAATTAATGCCGGAAGGTAGCAAACTTGCTACTACGATGTTAAGAGATCATAATCTGTTGACAGTTGCAAAAAAAAAAACCAAAAACAATCAGGGTAAAATTAAGACCATTATTAGGCTGTGTAGGAAATTAACCAAGCTATTAAAGTTAGTTGCAGAATAATTTTCGTATTTAAGAGTTGCATTCTTAAAAATAATTGTTAAATGTTCCTTGGCTAAATAAAGAAAAAATCAGTGCAATCGACGAAATATTACAAACAAATATAAACCAGCAAAAATTATACTTTATTAAAGCTACCTTTGGTAATTTGGATAAACAAAAAGTTTGTGTGCTACTGCGTTCTACATCTTCTTGCTATAATAATCTAAAAGTCTGGAATATATTCTATCGATTCCAGAAAAAAATGTTTGCACATATTTGCCCCCTTCACTTCAAGTTTTAATACATGGCGTATACGTCAATTTTTTTTGTTAAGGAATTTGTAAGCTATTGGAATGCGAATGCTATTGGATAACAAAATCAAACACTGAAGATGGCAAATCGCCGAAACCGGTTTGTCAAAAAACCAAAATTGACAAGGGATGACGAAAAATCGTTCCAATACACATCTAGTACCCATCCTGTCGCAAATACACAAAACCAAATTAACTTGAGAGGAATTTAATATTTAATTACACGCAAAAAAAAAAAAGAAAAATAAAATTCGTAACCTACCAAGCATAAAAAATTATTTTGATTGAATGCCAAATCGCTTAACCCAGATTGAAGTCAAGCGAAAGCAATCAAGAAACAAAATTGCAAAAAAAAAACTTAAAATGAAATGCGACGAAGCATAGAATAAGAATTGACAAACATCAACAATGAGAAATAGGCGATATGAATCTTAATAACAAAAGCGCACTGACCGCAACGCAAGAATGTCGATTAGAGCCAATCTAAAATGGGGGTAGGGTGAAGTAAGCAAACGTATAAAATGTATACTTTATGCACATACACATATATCTAAGCAAGTGTATGTTATAAATGTAAGTGCATAGCCGTTGGATTGATGTGCGAGCGCCACTCTAACAGTTGAGTAATAAAACGCACAAAGCGAGTAAAGCAATAAGACTTGCCAAGCATTCGACAGGAAAATAAAATCAAAGAACTTAAAGCAAATCTATGTACACAAGCACAACGCCACCAACAACAAAGTGGCTAACAATAAAAGGCAACCAACAGTGAGATAATAAAACCAAAACACAAAAAATGTTATAAAAAAAGCCTGCGGCTATAAAGCAAAGAAACTCAGAGTAAACGCACAAATATTTATACGATTTGGCCTCAATATCCGTTAGTCGTTCGTGATGAGCATTGAAGAATGAATGAAAGTCGAAAAATATGAATGAAGCATGGCGCATTTTAATATTTGGCAAGATAACCTAAAATCAAAAAGAACTATGAAGGCATAGAACAATGTTGATTGCATTGCAACTGCACCATAACCAAGAGATGGAAGAGTAAGGTCCGTCTAGACGCCGGATACGGCCACTAAAGCAGTCTGTGCCTGAGACTTAAATCTAGCATATTTATTTTGAGCCAATTCATAGTTTTCTTCTATTAAATTAAAAACACATCGATTGTTTTGGTACGGTTCTTGTAACAACTTTATTTATTTTGTTTTATTTTATTTTATTTTATTTTATTTTATTTTATTTTATTTTATTTTATTTTATTTTATTTTATTTTATTTTATTTTATTTTATTTTATTTTATTTTATTTTATTTTATTTTATTTTATTTTATTTTATTTTATTTTATTTTATTTTATTTTATTTTATTTTATTTTATTTTATTTTATTTTATTTTATTTTATTTTATTTTATTTTATTTTATTTTATTTTATTTTATTTTATTTTATTTTATTTTATTTTATTTTATTTTATTTTATTTTATTTTATTTTATTTTATTTTATTTTATTTTATTTTATTTTATTTTATTTTATTTTATTTTATTTTATTTTATTTTATTTTATTTTATTTTATTTTATTTTATTTTATTTTATTTTATTTTATTTTATTTTATTTTATTTTATTTTATTTTATTTTATTTTATTTTATTTTATTTTATTTTATTTTATTTTATTTTATTTTATTTTATTTTATTTTATTTTATTTTATTTTATTTTATTTTATTTTATTTTATTTTATTTTATTTTATTTTATTTTATTTTATTTTATTTTATTTTATATTATTTTAATTTGAATAACGTTTTTGATGGCATTGAAGAATAACATACATATATCCAGCAAAAATATTGAAAGAAGGGGTGTGGCCATGTGGCAATGGTCGCACTTAGCTTGCAATGCATGTTACTTATTAATATCATTTTGGATATGAGCCAAAGTCAACGCACTGAGATTTACACTTAAAGTCACATAACAACCACACGCACACGCACACATACCCTTGCTCTTGCAATTGACTGCATTTATTTATGCTTCGTAGAGATGCATTGCCAGTAGACATTACAATGCCTCACTCCAAGCTGAATTAAGTAAATTGCCAACAATTGTTGCTGATGCACGCAAATAAATGAAATATTGTTGCATGCCACTTGGCGGCTGATGTGGTATTTTATCGTTATTATCTAGTGGTGTTGTGGTTGTTGTTGTTGATTTGAGGATAGTTTCTGCATACATATATGCATAACTTGTTTGAGTGTAATATTGCAGGTTTTTGTGGTTAAAACTTGGCTTGGCTGTGGAAATGTAGTAAGTTGAAGGGGCGAGGTTGAGAGATTTGAGAGAAGGAAATTCAATGCAATGTATGAGCACGATGCTTGTATGAATCCATGTGTAGACCTTAAGTATGCCAACGGAGCTAATAAGTTGGCTTTGATTGCCTTTTTAGCCAATTGTCAATAGATGATATTCTACGAGTGCTTTTGTGATTATAACATCTGGCCAATGATAATGATAATTTAATTTTATTATTAACTTAATTTAATTTTATTATTAACTTAATTTAATTTTATTTTAATTTAATTTAATTGTATTTATGTTATCTTGTTTAATTTAATTTATTAAATTAAATTTAATTTAACTTAATTTATTAAATTAAATTTAATTTATTTTAATTTATTAAATTTAATTTAATTTAATTTAATTTATTAAATTTAATTTAATTTAATTTAATTTCATTTAATTTCATTTTATTTTATTTTATTTTATTATTTTATTTTATTTTATTTATTTTATTTACTTTTATTTTATTTTATTTTATTTTATTTTATTTTATTTTATTTTATTTTATTTTATTTTATTTTATTTTATTTTATTTTATTTTATTTTATTTTATTTTATTTTATTTTATTTTATTTTATTTTATTTTATTTTATTTTATTTTATTTTATTTTATTTTATTTTATTTTATTTTATTTTATTTTATTTTATTTTATTTTATTATTTTATTTTATTTTATTTTATTTTATTTTATTTTATTTTATTTTATTTTATTTTATTTTATTTTATTTTATTTTATTTTATTTTATTTTATTTTATTTTATTTTATTTTATTTTATTTTATTTTATTTTATTTTATTTTATTTTATTTTATTTTATTTTATTTTATTTTATTTTATTTTATTTTATTTTATTTTATTTTATTTTATTTTATTTTATTTTATTTTATTTTATTTTATTTTATTTTATTTTATTTTATTTTATTTTATTTTATTTTATTTTATTTTATTTTATTTTATTTTATTTTATTTTATTTTATTTTATTTTATTTTATTTTATTTTATTTTATTTTATTTTATTTTATTTTATTTTATTTTATTTTATTTTAGTTTATTTTAGTTTATTTTATTTTAGTTTATTTTATTTTATTTTATTTTATTTTATTTTATTTTATTTTATTTTATTTTATTTTATTTTATTTTATTTATTTTATTTTATTTTTATTTTATTTTATTTTATTTTATTTTATTTTTATTTTATTTTATTTTATTTTATTTTATTTTATTTTATTTTATTTAATCTAGTATCTACTCGTATCATTTTGAAAATATAGCACTAAGTTAAAGCACGCCTACTGACATATTTATGTAAGTGTAACTTCAATCAAAATTGTGTGTTCCTGCAAATGACAGCTGATACTAGTAACAACGCGTCACATTTGTATGAAGCTGTCAAGTACGCACGCACGCATGCTCTGCCCAACACACACCAACACATTTTTGTATTTATAAGCAGAGTAAACAAAAAAAATGTTGATGATAGGTGCAGTTCTGTTGCTGACAGTTTTAATGCACTCAAGCGCAATATCAAGACAACTCGCGTGAAAAAAGCTTGCAAAAAATGTTGAAAGAGGAAAGTGAGGACACCTAAAACGACGCTGTGTCAGTGATAAAAGTACGAGTGAGCAATTGCAAACTAGAATGGTGATTGTGCCACAACGCAGCCATCAAGTGCAGTGGTGACGTTGGTTACAATGACGGCAGCAACAACAATAACCAAACCGCCTAACATAATAGCAATGGAAATGGCAGTGATGACGTTTTAGTTTTGTCAGCGAGCTAACTACGAAATACGAAATATGTTCTTGCGTGCTAGAAACAATGCTAATCTGTTGATGACAATGCGTTAGCGTTAACGTAGCACACATTGCGATGCAACACGGAAATTGGTGTTTGTGTTAGGCGTATATGTTATGTGTGTGCGCAAGTAGTATGTTACTTTAGAAAGTGGCAAGTGACTTTGTAGGTGTTTTGAAGTCATAAAAGTCAACTAACTAGTAGTTGACGATTGGTTTGTGAATGAGCGATGCTCAGGAAGAACGAAACTTCGTAAGGAGTGTCTAGAATTTTGGAAAGAACTTGTATTTCGTCGCTATTTCAACAAAACCAACTAAATACACAAATATCTTCCTGTCCGATGGATATCCAAGTTCATTGACACAAAACCACAGTTTATGCATTGATTTTTAATAGACAAAACCGTTAGAAGCTACATGTATTTTAGATTATTTTGAAAACATATTTTATTTCACTTCATTTGATTTTAGTTTGTTTATTTTATTTTATTTTATTTATTTTATTTTATTTTATTTTATTTTATTTTATTTTATTTTATTTTATTTTATTTTATTTTATTTTATTTTATTTTATTTTATTTTATTTTATTTTATTTTATTTTATTTTATTTTATTTTATTTTATTTTATTTTATTTTATTTTATTTTATTTTATTTTATTTTATTTTATTTTATTTTATTTTATTTTATTTTATTTTATTTTATTTTATTTTATTTTATTTTATTTTATTTTATTTTATTTTATTTTATTTTATTTTATTTTATTTTATTTTATTTTATTTGATTTTAGTTTATTTTAGTTTATTTTATTTTATTTTATTTTATTTTATTTTATTTTATTTTATTTTATTTTATTTTATTTTATTTTATTTTATTTTATTTTATTTTATTTTATTTTATTTTATTTTATTTTATTTTATTTTATTTTATTTTATTTTATTTTATTTTATTTTATTTTATTTTATTTTATTTTATTTTATTTTATTTTATTTTATTTTATTTTATTTTATTTTATTTTATTTTATTTTATTTTATTTTATTTTATTTTATTTTATTTTATTTTATTTTATTTTATTTTATTTTATTTTATTTTATTTTATTTTATTTTATTTTATTTTATTTTATTTTATTTTATTTTATTTTATTTTATTTTATTTTATTTTATTTTATTTTATTTTATTTTATTTTATTTTATTTTATTTTATTTTATTTTATTTTATTTTATTTTATTTTATTTTATTTTATTTTATTTTATTTTATTTTATTTTATTTTATTTTATTTTATTTTATTTTATTTTATTTTATTTTATTTTATTTTATTTTATTTTATTTTATTTTATTTTATTTTATTTTATTTTATTTTATTTTATTTTATTTTATTTTATTTTATTTTATTTTATTTTATTTTATTTTATTTTATTTTATTTTATTTTATTTTATTTTATTTTATTTTATTTTATTTTATTCTTTGTTTAAGGTAAGTTAATGCACACCACTTCTTCGTGAGCTTATTTGTATTTTCTCAAGTGTTTTACTCTTGTTGGGGTATTTCTTCAGGTGCCTTGTATTTGCTTTAAATCCACATTAAGGTTATATAATTAGAGACACCTTTTCCTTTCGCAAATAACATTCTTCACCGAAACATTCCAACATTAATGGTTCGGTTGTTGCAAACTACAAACATAGATATTTTCATACAAACGCACATTTTATATCATTCATTAATTCATTTAAAGGTTGAAATAAGCATAAATAAACATTTCTGATACCACATATTTCAACTCTAAGCAAATATTTCTACCACAAACTAGCAAACCACAAGTACAAGTGTAAAAGCAACCGGCAAACATACTTTCATATCAAAATACTCGTGCATATGAATATATGAAATTGCTTTTACTTCTGCATGACAGGGCGTATGAGTAACATTTAATTAAAGTTTATTTGCATTAGTAAAACTCACAAAAACACACATCCCCACACACACGCAGTACACACAAATAAACTTGGCAATAAGAGGGCGCAAAAAAAGGAGAATGAAAGTGGCGAGAGTTCAAGGATTGGGAACTTGGAGTGTTGAATGTGTTGAAAGTCGAAGGCGCTTTGCTGTTGATGTTTATGTTGGCGGTGGTGTTGGTAAGGCGGTAGTTAGCGCATACACTTGAGAATGCAATTAAATTTTTTCCAGCAAACCACTTGCTTTGAGTCAAGTTTCTTAGTTACTTTTTTTCAAAAACAACAAAGCGCCTGGAAAAGACGGACTACCCGCCGAGCTGTTCAAACACGGAGGCGAAGAGCTGGTAAAAAGCATGCATCAGCTCTTATGCAGAATATGGTCAGACGAATGCATGCCTCCGGATTGGAATTTAAGTGTGCTTTGCCCAATCCACAAGAAAGGCGATCCCGCTAACCGCACCAACTACCGCGGAATTAGTCTTCTTAATATTGCATATAAGGTTCTTTCTAGCGTGTTGTGTGAAAGGCTGAAGCCCATCGTAGACAAACTGATTGGACCTTATCAGTGTGGCTTTAGACCTGGTAAGTCTACCATCGACCAGGTTTTCACGATACGCCAAATCCTGGAGAAGACCCATGATAAAAGAATCGACACACACCATCTCTTTGTCGATTTCAAAGCCGCTTTTGACAGCGCAAAAAGGAGTTGCCTGTATGCCGCCATGTCTGAATTTGACTTCCCTGCAAAGCTTATACGGCTTTGCCAAATGACGTTGAGCAATACCAACAGCTCCGTCAGAATCGGGAAGGATTCCTCTGAGCCATTTGAAACCAAACGAGGCTTCAGACAGGGCGACTCCCTTTCGTGCGATTTCTTCAATCTGATGCTGGAGAAGATAATTCGAGCAGCAGAGCTAAACCGCAATGGTACAATCTTTTACAAGAGCGTGCAATTACTGGCGTATGCCGATGATATTGATATCATTGGCCTTAACAACCGCGCCGTAAGCGCTGCCTTCTCTGGACTGGATAAGGAAGCGAAAAAAGTGGGTCTTGCCGTGAACGAGGACAAGACGAAGTATTTGCTGTCATCAAAGAAAGAATCGGCGCACCTGCGCCTTGGCAGCCATGTCACTGTTGATAGTTACAAATTTGAAACGGTGAGGGACTTCGTCTATTTGGGAACCAGTATCAACACCGAAAATAATATCAGTCTAGAAATCCAGCGGAGAATCACTCTTGCCAACAAGTGCTACTTTGGACTGAGTAGGCAATTAAGAAGTAAAGTCCTCTCTCGAAGAACAAAGATCACGCTCTATAAGTCTCTCATCATACCTGTCCTGATGTATGGCTCAGATTCATGGACAATGTCAAGAGAAGATGAGATGGCCCTTGGAGTATTTGAGAGAAAAGTTCTCCGGAAGATTTATGGTCCTTCCCGTGATGCCAACGGCGAGTATCGAAGGAAATTTAACGATGAGCTGTACGAGCTCTACGCAGATCTGACCATAGTCCAGCGAATTAAAGCCCAAAGACTCCGCTGGCTGGGCCATGTTATGCGAATGGACAAAGAAGCTCCAGCACAGAAGGTTTTCCTATCGTCGCCTGAATTCGGCAGCAGAGGAAGGGGGAGGCCTCGACTGAGATGGAAACAACAGGTGGAGGATGACTTGAACTCCCTTGGGGTTTCCAATTGGCGTCAGTTATCGCTAAAAAGGAATGACTGGCGTGCTTTGATATGCAACGGCCAAAATCGCTTAGGCGGTTAAGCGCCAATAAATGATGATGATTGTGGTAAATGCAGTTTTTATTTTCTTCATTTGTTTTCTTTATCAAGGGAAAAGTTGTTTTATTATTATTTTATTATATTTTTTTGTAGCGCTCAATGGAATTAAGAAATTATTGTATGCAGTGAAACGCCACAGAGCTGATTTATTAGTAATTGGTAATAGCAACTATGTAAGCTTTCGATGGGTCTTTCAACGGTTTTTTTTACCTGTTGAGAGCTTTTTGATAGGGTCACAAGGCGTATGAATTTCTTGATTTAGTGATTTAGAAAAATTAATGATCAACAATAAATCGATATCATTGAACACTACTAAGTACATTGAACAAGTGCACATAATCATCTTTCTCAACTCTTTTTGGAGCATAGGTCCTAAAAAGGTACACAGTAAAAAGAAAAGTCGAAATTTAATACCAATATACCATACCGAAAAGTATTAAATTAATACCATTTACCGTTTAATTGAGAGAAAGAGTAATATTTTGGTATTATTTTAAAACCATTTGGACTAATTTAATTGCCAAAATTAAGAGAGAGAGAGAGAGCGGTTTAGTATTAAATTGATATTATTTTAAAACCATTAGTCCAAATTTAATTTCCAAACTCTTTCAGGGTCTTAAAATAATACTATTTGGTATTAAATTAAAAAAAAGTAGTCTTTCATTTTTTACTGTGTCGTTTTTTACTTTTAGAACTTTACAAAAGAAAAGTGCTCTTTACTAACCTAAAATCACTCGTCGTTGACTATTTTACTGGTATTCGAAAATCAATGCCTTTACATATTGATCCGTCTCTCCGCGTCGGCCATTGCTTTAAAAGCAGCAGTCTGTTCGCCAGGTCAGACAAATATTAATAATTTCATAATATACTCAAACTAAATCAAATTGGTATGTCTATAAAGGAAGTTGTGTTGATTTTGTTCTCAAGGGAGTCTATGCACATTAGCACATACACATCATATCAACTCATAGATGAAAGGAATGTAAATTTGTTTGTATGTGTGAGCAAATGATTTTCCATTTGCTGGTATAATTTGATTCAATTAGGCATGCGTTGCGATGTAATTATAGCAATGTGAATAGTTTTCATGGCATTTTGGAACCGTGCACATGGCAACATGGGGAATAACAACAAAATGTGCTAGAATGGTGTGGCAAGTGGGGTTATGCGGCTCACAGAAGCATGAGCTGGTACTATTACAGTCACTATTAGTATTATTGCATATGTATATTCGTTTATAAATACATAGAAAAAATGGCACTGGTAAAATCAACAATCTCTTAATGTTAATAAGTCGACCAAATTCTGTTGAATTGACCAAATTTTGGTTATTTGAACGGAATGTTTTGTTAAAATAACTGCATTCAGTTGCTGATTGAACATTCATAGATCTGTAAATTGTTAATTAACAAAATTTGTTAAAATTGATATAATTTTTGTTGATCAAATTAAATTTTGTGTTAACACAACAACTTCCTCTAGTTGATCCGTGTGCGAAGGAATTGTCATTTTTAATTTATTGCATCATCTAATTAAATTTAGTAGAACTGACAGATTTTTTTGTTCACCAAACCAAGTGTTGTGTTGAAACAACAAACTCCTGCAGTTAATCCAACAGCGAAGGAACTGTCATTTTAATAAAAACAAACACCTGCCGTTAATCCAACAGAGAAAATAATGACAGTATCTGTCATAGAACAAATCTATAATTAGACGCCGGAAAGCATAAGTACACGATGGCATCATGGTAGACACCTGGATTGAGCGTTCAAGTCACGATTATCGGCAACAAAGCAGCCTGAGAAAGTGTGGTGTTATTTAGAAGAAAGTTGTAACTATAGGCTGGCAAGCATATGATGGCATCATGGTAGACACCGGAATTCAGCGTTCGAGACACCTGAGTTTGATTCCCGGTGAAGTCAATATAAGAACTCTGATTTTTTTTCTTTGCCTTCTTTCAACCCATATTTGTGTTGTTAGGACCAGCTAATTTTTCTCTGTGTATATCAAAATCAACTTATCGCGCCATATCATATGTACAGCAACATCTCAGTTCACTATGCCCAATGAAATTGGAAATGATTATTGACAACAATTACCACCGTAGCAGCGGGAATAACATTTCAGCATATACATATTATAATTGTTGAGCTGCTTTATTTTGCTGCTCATCTTGTTGTTGCATGCCTTGCTGTGCATTTTATTGATTTAGTTTATGTATAATGTTGTTGCGGTTATTCAATAGCTCATATCTCTGGAGTCTATTCGCTGCTCTTATTCATACTCAAAGTTGTTGTTTTTTCGCATATCTAATTAGAGGCATTCCAAATGAAGCAGCTGTCATAAGTGGTAACGTACGTGTGTGGTGAATAACTAATACTGAGAATCGGATGTTAAAACAGAAGTTGCTAATGTTGAATTGGTACTTGATACGATATTTCATGTTGGAAGCGCACTTAAAGGAGCAAGCTAAAAAAAGTACTGAGTACGCAAATGATAAGTACAATCCTCTCTTCCTTGATATATGGCTTGGTATGTTGGACACAGCCGAAACGTGATGTGATGTGTTTAGAATCCTTCCGTAAAAAAATTATGTGGCAGATTTATGGCCCTTCCTTAGAAACTTGGTCCGACTTTCATTGATGCCCTGAAATGGGATCCTATAAATTAAGATGGTTATAAAAATGGGAACAAGATTCAAAATAGCGTTTCTAAGTGTACGAGTACGTTTTTTAAGATCGAGTTCATATCACACTCTGAATGCAAGACCACAATAACTCAAAATTATATTTTTTTCTATTAATTTCGAAGCAAAAAAATAAAAAAATTTTGGGGTTCAGAGTACTCTTCATTGATTTAAAACTTTTTCCCCAAAAAAAGATTTCAGAAATGTAATCATACAATCACACATTCTAGTAGACCCACTCACACACTTACATCTTACAATATTTCCTATACCAAAATAGCTTTACATAAATCTGCCAGCCGTCCCCAAAACGCATTAATTCTTTATTTATCTACTCGGCATGTACATTTCCCCCTTTCAAATTAATGTGTGTGTTTGTCATTTTGTGGCTGATCATCAATCTGTCTATTTTGTGTGTTCGGTTGGTCTGTCTGCCAATCTAGCATAGAAGGTGTTTACGCTCAAACACACTAACACACACTAACACACACTAACACACACTCATGCATACAACATAGTTGACATCTACATAGTTACTTTGATTTTGGTTTCTATCGCTTTGGCTGCCATCCAAGTGTTGTGTATTTGATTGATTTATTACGATTAGCGCTGCTAACCGGTGGGAGTGTCATGTCGCCAGGGTTTATATCCAAACAACTATATGTAGATTAGACTAAGCCAAAAAAATATCTAAGTTGAATTTCTTAAATTGTTTACATCAATGTTTTGAAAGTCCTAAAGTAAACAATGTTATAGAACTCCTAAAACATCTAAAAAAGATAGACCTCCTAAAACTAGATTTGCCTGAAAATTGTTTAACCCATCCTAAAAAAAATGTAAACATAATTCAGATTTTTTTGTCCAGTCTAATGGCGATACCTAACGACTGTCATTGCAATAGCGCGTAACGTAAATAAAAGATTTGTGTTTTCAAATTTATGTGCAAGAGTGTGTGATTTTAGTGCAACAGTAATGTTGACTTCAGGCGTTCAAAAGCAAAAAAAGACATTGAAAAATTGGATGTCAAATTGAAGACGCCACTTGAAATTTTAAAGATCTCCGGTTAAAAATTTTGGTCGTAAAAAATTTTTTAAGTTTTTAAGTACTTTTCAAGATCAAGCTTAGGTTAGGTTAGGTTCAAGTGGCTGCCGCAGAGGCACACTTAGGCCAGTTTTGAAAGGCCCGTTGTGATACCACCAACACAAGGAAAGTCAGTCCCGGGACCCAGCCATATGGAAAATCCCTGAGTTGTTGGGATTTTCCACATAGCAGAATCCCGGGACTGACACTCCTAAACCGACACCGTTACTCCTCCTCGAACCACTTAGATGACTTTATGAAGCCCATCAAGTCCTTTATGTCCATTTCCGCGATCTGGCTTAGGCTATACAGGAACGGAACTCCCAAAAAGCGCGTTCTCGCGCCGCTTAAAGCCGGACAGTTGCAGATGAGGTGCTCCACTGTTTCCTCCTCCTCATCATCTTTGCAACTCCTGCAGCATCGTCGGTAGGGCACACCTAGCCTTTCTGCATGCCTACCAATGAGGCAGTGACCGGTTAATACCCCTATCAATATGCAGATGTCCCTCCTAGTTAGGGCATAAATGCGTCTAGACCTTTTAAGATCCCATTTTGGCCAGGTTTGTTTCGATATGCGACACCCTGGGGATAGCAGCCATCTTTCGTTGGCTTGACGGAGTGTGTGCTCCTTCAGCATTAGCTTGCATGTGGCAAACGGCATACCTAAGCGCTCTTTATCCTGAAGAACCTGCTTGGTCGTGCCCTGCCTGGCAAGCTCGTCTGCCTTACAGTTTCCCTCAATGTCCCTATGTCCCGGGACCCATATGAGGTTTACGCGGTTCTGTTGGGCCATCTCCTGAAGAGATCGACGACAGCTGAGCGTCAGTTCAGAGTTGAACGTGAATGAGCCAAGGGATTTGATGGCCGCTTGGCTATCGCTGAAAATAGCGATATCTTCTCCGATAACACGTTTGCTTAACCAGGCCGCGGCGTCCAGGATTGCCGAGACTTCCGCCTGGAAGCCGCTACAATGATCAGGTAGTCTGAAGGAGAGCTCAAGGTCCAAATCCCTTGAATAAACTCCTCCTCCAACTCTGCCGTCCAACTTCGAGCCGTCGGTGTATATGGAATTGCCACCATTTGTTTCGGGACACCAATCCGTCCTCTCCCAGTCTTCTCTGCTGGGAATGTTTATTTTGAAACAGCTATCCCCGACTGTAGTAGTCGCACAACGATCTGTGCTTAGAGGGAGAAAGCTGTAAGATTCCAGAATACTGGAGTGTCCAATAGTACCCGCAGCCCAACTGGAGGTTTCTCTTAGGCGCAGAGCTGATGCCGCCGCTGACCGAAACCCTTCCAGATCAAGTGGCAAAATGCCCAGAATGACCTGGAGGGCTTCGTTGGGCGTTGTCCTTAGCGCACCGCTTATACAGATCATATTGGATCTATGGACTTTCCGCAACAGATTCAGGTATGTTGCCTTGCTCAGCGCAGGCCACCATACGACGACTCCATAAAGCATGATTGGGCGAATGATGGCCGTGTAGATCCAACTGCATACTGTAGGGCTGAGCCCCCATTTTTTGCCAATGGCTCTTTTGCATGTGTAAAGAGCGATGCAAGCTTTCTTCTGGCGCTGAAGAACATTCTCCTTCCAATTCAATTTCCTGTCCAGAACTATGCCTAGAAACTTGACCTTATCCGACAAGCCCAGGCGCGTGCCATCTAGTTCTGGTAGGCTTAGTGGCGGTATTTTGTACCGGTTGGTGAAGAGGACAAGTTCCACCTTCCCTGGGTTGATACTAAGTCCGCAGCGAGAGGACCACGTCGAAACTTCTCGCAGTGCTACTTGCATCAGGTCACACCGAGTTTGTGGGAACTTGCCTCTGAATGCAATAGCTAAATCGGCTTGTGTCACGTAGCAACGAGTTGACTGTGAGGTTCCATAAAAGAGGGGAAAGAACACCACCCTGGGGTGTTCCCCTTGTGACATAACGTGATAACTCAACCGTACCAAGTGAAGAAGCTATTTTCCTTCCCCTTAAAAGTTGGTCAATTAAATCAGTTAGAGGTCTATCTACGCCCAGATTAGTTAGAGCGGAGTTGATAGCCTCCGGGCTTATATTGTTGAAAGCCCCCTCAATGTCTAGGAGGGCCACGAGACAGTAGTCCTTTTCACACAGCGATTTCTCAATGACAGACACTAGGCTGTGCAGAGCGGTTTCTGTTGATTTACCCTTGGTGTATGCATGCTGATAGCTAGAGATAAGGTTGCTATCAATAGTTGTTAAGAGGTAGTCGCTTAGTATCCTCTCAAAGGTTTTTAGTACAAAGGACGAGAGACTGATCGGTCTGTAGTCTTTTGGCTCGTAGTGGGATGCCTTCCCAGCCTTAGGGATAAACACTACCGTGGCGCTTCTCCAGGAGCCCGGAATGTGGTTGAGAGCCAGGCAGGCTGTGAAGAGAAATACCAGCCATTTAGCTGATGTCTCCAACGTGTTTATAAGTTGCGCGGGGATAATCCCGTCCGGCCCGGCAGCCTTATACGGTTCAAAGCTCTTAATTGCCCACCTTACTCTTTCCTCAGTGATGGTTATATTTACTGCCAGGTTTGTTGCAGGTGCTAGTGGTGCATCATGCAGATACCCCGGAAAATGTGTATTCAAGAGCAGCTCAAGGGTTTCCTCTTCCGTGCTGGTCCAGGATCCGTCAGGTTTTCGCAAATAGCTGATGGTTGTTTGACTTTTCAAGAGGACTCCTCTAAGTCTCGCTGTGTCGTCGACCTTTTCGACGCCAGTGCAGAAATTTCTCCACGAGGTTCTCTTCGCCTGTCTCAGAGCTTTTTTGTAGGCCCTTAGTTTAGCTTTATATTCGTGCCAATGAGGCTCAGAGCCGAAGCTCTTGGCCTTGTTAAATTGTTTCCGGCATGATATTCGGAGCGAGTCCAAATCGTAGGACCACCAATGTGGCCTGTGTTTACCGCGTGGTTTTGGCACTGGACAAGCCTGTCCTAGAGCATTTGAGAGCGCCGATGTAAATGTAGTAACAAGATCCTCCAGCTCTTCTACTGATGAGGGGGCTTGTGAGGGCAGTACTGGTAGGTCTCTGTCTAATATTTCATTGTGTAACTGCCAATCAGTGTTACGTGGATTGCGCTTCATGATTGGTTGTTCTACAATAAAGTCTAAAACCATTTCTATGTAACGGTGGTCGGAGAAAGAATGTTCTTCCAGAACCCGCCATTTTCTGACCCACTCATAAGCGCCTTCACTACAGATAGTGAGGTCTATGACCTCCCTGCGGGTCTTAGTGATAAAAGTAGGCTCATTACCCACGTTGCAAATCACCAGGTTGGTTGTTAAGAGGTAATCAAACACAGACTCGCCCCTGGCATTGAAGTCGGAGCTCCCCCATTGGACATGGTGAGCATTAGCGTCCGCTCCAATAATAAGATTACCCGTGCAGAAATTTGACACCAGGTCTTTCACCTCCGTTTGTGGTGGGGGTTCTTCGGCGTCGTAGGGCATATAGACCGAAGCCACCGTCAGGCGGGTGCTGTCGACCGTTAGACTGATAGCGGTAATATCCCCATTGGTGTAATTAGGTAGGAGAAAGGAGTTCAACTCAGACTTGACCAGAATACACGTTCTGACTTTGCTCTCCTCGCTGGCTCGAATGAGCTTGAAGCCCTTAGTCCCCAATCCGCAGATTCTCGAGCTATTGACCCAGGGTTCTTGGATGAGGACCACATCCACGTCGCCTTTAGAAAGACGACTACTTAAAGCAGCCGAAGCTACTTTAGATTTGTGCAGATTAATCTGAAGCACCACCAACATGAGAGCGCACAGACTTCCCTGCCGTCCCCATATCGTCGAGGTTTGCCCCATCCCGGAGGTTGCCTATCAACGACGAGTTGTTCCGATTAATTGCCCGATATGGTGTTGCAGGTGTCTTGCTGTCTGTAGCGTTAGATGTTAATCGCTCAGCGTTGGCTGCTACCACCGTGACGTCGAGGGCTTCCTCGTCCTGTAGGCTGTC
>CAXKVI010000002.1:124436503-124441503 GCA_964058755.1 Campiglossa producta | reverse complement strand
TCGTCTTAAGTAATCAATTATACCAATATTTTATAACTTTTCATCTTTGTATTGTCTAATTGTGCGTTAAATCATTTTGGCGCAAGAAGTGTTTCTGCAAAAAAAATTTAAACTTAACTCTGTGCCTTAAGTTTCTCAATGTCCAACTTTTTACAGTTGTATATTTCGCGTAATTTTCCAATTTTTCACTTTCAGTTAAACTGCAAGTACAACTTTTGTTGTAATAAAATTTTGCTGACCATAACATAAAAGTGCTACTTACGCTCGTTTAATCTTAACCGTTCGCTAGTTACAGTTTTTACATTTCTTCCGCTTTGCATCTGCTTTCTTATTTTACTGCCATCATGACTTTTGTGCCTTTCAAAAGGTAGTCCTTGGCGGCTAGTTAGTCTGGCATAACAAATAACATTCGCCACAGCTGCAAGCACTTTGTAGGCGCATCGAAGAAGGTAAAATGAAAATGTTTGCATGAGCAGATTTTATATAGTTTACTAGTAATACTCGGCGTGCGTTGCTACGCCAACGGAAAACACCTGAATAAGATTCTAAGATTTTTATCATTTCTCGGAAGATACATTATCTTATATTTTATCAAGGTGAAACCCTAGCTATACGTCAAATATCAAGCTCATCGAGTCATAAATATGATGGTTTAGAATATACATATCGGGCCCTGGTAAACTTTCTGGAAGAAAAATTATCCCATACCTTTAACCTAAGCATAACGCTACATACATACCAAATTTAAAGTAAGTCCAACCATTTATACGATAGTTTAGAATAAGTCAGTCCTGGGTCCATTTTCCGGAGGAAAAGTTATGTTTTATTAAATTTATCAACTTCTTTCTAAGTGGCAAGAAGGTGAATATTTGCTACCAATACAATTTATAAGCTACACGGAGCCCAGCATAAGCACCTTGGAAATATCATTAATAAATACAAGGTGTTTAATCAAAAGCATCGCTGTGGTCATCAGCCTGAAGGCAGTGGCGCCGAGATCAAAGGTGTCAGAGTTGACCCAGGCTTTGATCAGACCTTTGATCTAAGCCTTGAGGCCGACAAATCGAGCCATTAATTCGATTGTTTAGAATAGATCGGTCCCTGCTCCATTTCCCGGAAGAAAAATCATACCATACTTTAACCTAAGCAAAACGCTACCTACGTACCAAATTTCAAGTAAATCCAACAATTTATACAATAGTTTAGAATAAGTCAGTCCTGGGTCCACTTCCCTAAAAATAACTTTAGAGAAACACTTTCCAGGCTCTTACGAATCTATATCGAAAATTTAATGAAAATCGGCCGAGTAGTTTTTTAGTTCATAAGCTACATACATACATACATGCTATTTTATATATATATATATGTATACTAGCCGACCCCGCAAACTTCGTTTTGATTTTTGTTGAACTCATTTCCAAAATTCCCGATTACAACCGTATTTTCTTTATTCCAAAAATTAAATTTTGTGTGGAAGGTGCCACCAGCGATGGATAACTCGCTCTTTTTTTGTGAGAGTGGTATTGATATCGTATATATCCATACCAATTCCAGGCAGCCGCCATGAACATTTCTAGATATATTGAGCCTTGAAAAGTAAGTATATATATATTGTGAGTATGGGCGTTCACCTTGAATACCAATTTTAATGGTCCCACTTTTACCGCATATAGAGGTATTAAGCTTAAAGAATTAAGTTTGTGTTAGAACTGCGACGCCTTTTTGCGATAACTCCAGCCTATTTCTCTATCGCTTACATCCTTATCAATTTTCAGGTCACTGCCATGAACTCTTCCGTAGGAATTTAGCTTAAAAGTTAGGTATTTATTGGAGTTACCATGCCGCCTTTTCGCATGGCTCAATTTTTTCGTGAGTATAGTACTGATATCTTGCAAATTTTCAGGTCCCTACCATAAGCCCTATTAGAGATATTCATCACGAAAAGCTAAGTTTTCCCAAAAAAACAATATGGAAAGACCATTTGGCCAATATCTCGTAAAAGTCCACTGTCACATATACTCCACATTAGGGCAATATCTCGGAACCCGGTTCGCATTGAACTAAAAGTCACACCTTGTTAAAACATTCAACAACTTCTTTCATTTGGTATCCAAATTGTCAAAATCCCTTTCAAAACACTCACCAACACTTTGTCGACCCACACTTGGTCCAAATTTGGTCGATATTTGGGAAACGGGTTCGTACATTGGACTTAGAACCCCTCCCTGTTAAGAGCACTGCAAACGCCTTTTATTTGATATCCTTATCGTACAAACATCCTCTGAATCACACCTGGTCCACATTTAAGTTAACTTGTCAGAACCGCGTTCGCATATGGAACTAAGAACCCCACCATGTTAAAACCCTAATCAACGCCTTTTTTATACCCATATTGCAGAAACGCTTTCCATGTTTACCGTGTTCGCATATGGAACTAAGAACCATGCCCTTTTAAAGCCCTCATCAACGGGTTCCCATGTTGGACTTAAAACCATCCTTTGCTGAAACTATTATCAACACCTTTCATTTGATACCCATATCGTACAAACAATTCCTGCGGTCACACCTGGTCCACATTTTGGTCGATATCTCGGAAACGGAGTCCCATATGGGACTTTGAACTACATTGTATTAAAACCATCATCAACACCTTTCATTTGGTACCCATATTGTGCAAACACTTTTTAGGGTCACACCTGGTCCACATTTTGTTCGATATCTAGGAAACGGGTCCGGACATTGGATTTGAAACAAATGTCCCTTAAAAGTTGTGTTAACACCTTTCATTTGATACCCATATCGCAGAAATACCTTTAAGGATCCCAGCTGGGCCACATTTGGTTTCAAGACCCTAATCACCTGGGGATATAAAATATAGTTTAAACCCTATTCTCATACTCCCCAAATATACATACAAAATTTCATTAAAATCTACCTAGCCGTTTTGAAGATTTACATTTTTTTTCTTAATCTAAAATGTTGCTTTCATGCTTGCTTACGCTTTACGATTTTATTTAGAACATGATTTTGAAGCATAGCAACTGACCTTTCCCTCTTCAAGTAACTCAAGAGACTTGAGAATCGTTGTTTTTTTCTCACCACCATCAACATCCCCTGCAAAAATCATCATCAGTTTTTCGGTTGACTTTGATTAAAATAATATCAATGCCTTTCTTTGTTTTCGTTTTTTTTTTCTAACCTCCATGTTTGACTTAATTGTAGCTTTTGCACCATTTACTTGCCTGTTTAATGTTTTAGTTGAAAACTTTTGAATATTTAAAAATTTACCCTTTTCTCTGCCTTATTAACTTTGGCTCATTTCGTTTGTTGTTTTTTCGCTTTCCCCAGCAAGTTTGTTTCTTTATTGTTATAGTCCGCTTGATTTTTTTGCCTTTTGTTTAAAGTTGGTTATTTCAAATCGGATAATTTTGTTGTTGTTTTATGTAGTTTGCGAAATTTGCTAGTTATTTTACGTTAATGAGTGAAAATATTTTTCGTGTTTGTTAAAAGTTGGCTTTTATTTTCAAGGTTCATTAAAAATCATTTTTATGTTGATGTCGATACTCACCATTGGCATCACGGGAAGGACCATATATCGTCGCGCCCAACGAATACTAACACAGTTCGGTTTTCTGCGTCAAAGACTAAAACTGAAGTGTGTTAGTCTTCAACCCAGAAAACTGTAGTGTGTTAGTCTTCCACGCAGAAAACTGAAGTGTGTTAGTCTCCACGCAAACAACGAACCGTGTTAGTCTTCCACGCTAACTGAACCGTGTTAGTCTTCGTTGGGAGCGACGATATCTTCCGAAGCACCCTTTTCTCAAAAACTCCAAAGGCCATCTCATCTTCTCTTGACACTGTCCATGAGTCTGAGCCATACATCAGGACAGGCTACTTTCCATGGTACCAGTACTTGTTCTGTACCCATCGTACCGAAACGACCCGGGCTGAAATTCAATAAATATTAGGAAGCTTGCGATTAATTTTTAAGTAACTTGGCGATTAGCTCTACTATTGTATCTTGGTAAATATACCAACAATTGCAGACACTTCAATTCGATATACACCATATTACAAATTACAGCTAGATAGTGCACGAAACGGGAAATATAAAAATTCTTGAAAATCCGAGGGGAATCTTGTGATACATTTTTGAGTAATTTACTGGTAATCTACGCACTTGAAACTTGACTCAGAAGCCGGTGATAATGCAATATTTTAACAAACAAATTTCACTAGCTGGCGCCTGGATCGAGCTATTTGGAAAATTCTTGCGAAATTGGAAATCCTTCTATCGATTTTTAACTGAATTCGTGGTGACCTAGGGACCTAAAACTAGCACTTAGTTTGTGGCATGGTAACATTATAATTTGTTGAATTCAAAATACCGCTATGTGGCGCTCTGATCGAAATAGTCGGAAATGGCTGAAAATGTCTGAAAAAAAGAGGATCTTGCGATCGGTTTTTAAGCAGCTTACCGGTAAGCTCGGTACTTGTTTCTTTACACGTGCTTCAGAACACTACAAATTTAAAATCGAGCTATTTTGAAAATTCTTTTGAAATTGAAAATATTGTGATCGGCTTTCTAGTAATTTTCTGTCGACACTTGGCACATATGTACATTGTTTAGGACCCGATGACAATACAACTAGTGGAAAAAGTCCGCTAGGTGGGGCGCTGATTGAGAAGATTGAAGATCTCTGAGAAAGTCTATCGATTGCTCAAATTTTGAAACATTCTCAGAAAACCGCTGATAATCCAATATTTTCTGAAAAAAAGAAAAAAAAAAATGGAAAGGTGTCGCACGGACCGAGCTGATGAAATTCGGAAATAGACAAAACATTTTAAGCTTATTAAATATCCCCGCCCTAATATTATCAAATGATATGTTTAAATATTCAAAACCAAAGTCATATACGAAAATTCTTTAATTGAAAACAAATTTCTTAGATTTTTAGTTAAAGTATTAGCTAGCAGCTTATAATAAGTTCGCAAAAAAT
>CAXKVI010000002.1:124376503-124431503 GCA_964058755.1 Campiglossa producta | reverse complement strand
ATTAAATAAAAAATTAAAAAAAAAAAAAATTAAATAAAAAAACAAAAAAAAGTTTAAATAAATAAAAATAAAATAAAGTAAAATAAAATAAAATAAAATAAAAAAATAAAATACAAAATAATAAGAAAAATAAAATAAAAAAGTAAAATAAAAAATAAAATAAAATAAAAAAATGTAAAATAGAACAAAATAAAATAGAATAAGGTAAAAAATAAAATAAAATAAAAGAAAGTAAAATAGAATAAAGTAAAATAAAATAAAGGACGTGTGGCACTCGGGGACTGCCGCGGTAAAGCTATTGCCTAGCACTTTTTATCAACTTATGCAATTATAATATTTATGAAAACTCAATGAGCATATTTATGACTTTAGAGCAGTACAGCCGTAACCTGTTAACAGTATAGCCTAAAAATAGTCAACAACCTATTTTATGTAGTGTACAGCTCCAATTTTATGTAATCGTCCTGCTGCTAACATCAGTACAACGTCACACGCCTAAATTTAGGCAACGGTTATATTTGTTTTTGTCAAGTTATGTTGCTAAAGCCGAACGTTTTAACATTGAAAAAAGCCCGTTACGAACTTTTTTAACATTAAAATTTTTTTTAATTTCACTCTCTATGCAATAGCTTAAAACTTATAAAAAAATAAATAAAATAAAATAAAGTATAAAATAAATAAAACGAAATTTAAACGAACAAGTAAAGTAGGCGTTGTTAGAGGGCGATTTTATCCAATTTCATCAGATTAAATTTCATCATGATTTTAAAAGTTACGATCAGTCGAATTTTAAAAATGCCTTCCTTAAAAGCGGGCGGTGCCACGCCAACTTAAAAAAAATTATGTAAAAATCATAAGAGAATGACCAGGGGGGTTCCCCTATAATTTTATATCATTTCAGCCGTTTCCGTTACCGAATTACGTCAATTTAGGTGATTTTCGAAATGTTCGATATCGAAATGTAGGGCGATATCGCATGGTTGTAGGGCGATTTTATACAATTTCATCAGGTATACTCCCAACGATACTAGTATGCTTTGTGCCAAATTTCAACGTTCTATCTTAATCACTTCCAGTCGAATTTTCAATTTCCTTAAAAAATTTATGGAAATCTCATAAGAATAATGAACAGGGGGATTCACCAATAAATTTATATCATTTTAGCCATTTCAGCTACCGAGATAGGTCAACTTATATAATTATTGAAATTTTCGATATCGAAAAAGGGGGCGTGTACCGTTATGTGAACAAAATTATAATACTATTGTTCTAGCACTGGTACGCTGGGTATAAAAATGGTATGGCATAGCACGATAGTGTTGTCGTAACTGTATGGATCGGTTCAAATAGTTCAACGTAATAAAAATACCAAGGTTTCAGGTCGTTGGCGAAAGATTATAGCTTTTCTTTGTACTTGGCATTTCATCACAAACAATTGTGGTAGATTTGTCTTGATGTTATGCGAGTGGCTGGCAGCGCTATCACCTATTCAGTTTGCAATTATCAATAGTTAGCAGCAGATTTCTGGAATAACCTGGAGCCAATATGTGGCACTTTCTTATGTTGGTCTCAGCCTTCTTAACATAAATGAGACACTCTGACTTCGAAATAAGAAATCTCCTTACTGTTCTTACTAAGCTTCACCATACTCCAAATTTGTTGACTTTTGACGGGTCTGAAGCTTATGATATATTTTATTTTGTACTGTTCGTACCCCGCAGCTTTATGACTGCCGCTGCAAATATCGTCCATAAAAATTTTTTTAAATATTTCCCAATACAATGCTAAAAATTTAAAACTTTTGGTCAATATTCGGAAAACTTATTTCCTACTCAATCAAATTTCATTAAGATATCAACTTTTTCTGTAAATTGAAAAGAAATTTCATTTCCTTGCAATGACAACGAGTTGAAATGCAGTCAATGAAAATTTTGTGCAAGCAAAAAAAAAACTAAATATTTTCTGAAAAAAAAAAAAAAATTTAAAAATTTACAAGACACATACACAAACACACACACAAAACTGCACATAAAGCATATCGAATCGAATGCCTGACATGCAATCAAATAAAATTGTTGTGCCTTCATGCTGCTGCCATTGTTGCTTGAAATGAAATGAAATTAATATCGATTTTTAATTTAAAACCTCAATGGCAGAGAGAATTTGAAATGGTGAAAATATCTATGCACACATATTTCTATGTAGATGTGTAGGCGCAAAACTTTGTATTCGAACGTGAAGGCCATACATGGCGTATAAGTGACTTTTTGGCAGCTCAGCAATTGTTTGTGCTTGTTCTGCTCTAAGTGCTCAGGGGTATTTTGTATTAGCTGTTGACTAAATCATAGGCACACATGGTCATACACTCACACTCACACACACGTGCACATATGAAATTCTTTGGAATATACTTGTGCATTGGCAGGCAATTTTAATTGTGTAATTGCTATTGACAGTGAAATGAAGTGAGAAATTTGTATGGCAATGAAATAGAAATAAATGAATGAATGGATTTCTATGTGCTTTCGTTTGAAGCGTTTGAAGGCTTGAAGGTTTTCAATTTAGATTTCTCAGAACAATTTTAAATGCTAAAATATTATTGGGAATTCAATTGGGTGTATGTTTTGGTCGACAGCTTTTAGGATGTATAGACAAAACAGTTGAGTTTTTTTTTCCCTTTTTGATAAGGAATATTATCCGTTGAAAATTTCTTTGCATTTTAAAGATTGTTTAAGATTGGGTTTCGGCTTTTATTCTATTTGTCCCCTAGATTTCTGCTTCGTTTCACCAACCTCGACTCAGTTTCTTTTTTTTTCTATTCTTTGTAATTTTTTTCCTGTTTTGGTTTAAGAATGGGTCTATTTCTTAACATTTCGGGTTCGTTTTTTAAATACAATTATTCCAGTTTTGTTTCTTCCTTCCTTTTGTAAAATGAATTTGAGTTAAGACAGAAGGCTTCGGTTTCGTTCTCCAAACAAAATTTCAATTCTTGCTTGTAGTTTTGTTCTTTGTTCAGAACAAGGTAATTTCAGTTCCTATTTCATTCCTTATTAACCTTCAAGCGGGAGCGCGGCCTTCATTTAAATGGGCGATTTAAATGTTGGAGCTCATTTTTTTTAATAATTTTAGTTATTATGAAATTAAAAACCAATATTTAACAAAAACGAAAGTTTTTTTTTTGCTAATTTAAATTAGGATAAAATATAACCATTTAAATCACCCATTTAAAAGGAGCGGCGAAAAGACTACGCGCGATTCTTTGTGTTACGAAAAGTTCTTCGTTATATTTCACATCATACAAGTCATCAGAAATATCTGTTCGCTTGAATTTTTATCATTTTCATCATCCGCGCCTAGTAAAATTTGCATTAGTTTACTTTGACTTATTCCTTTCATAGCTATTTTGAGAAAAATTTACCTCAGGCGCGCGCAATCTTTTCGATGACGAGAGGCAACTAAAGTAAATGCTTGCTATAAACCGTCGACAAACATAAAAGAGATACGGAACTGGTGTATTTGATTTATAATGAACTAAGCTCAAGCTACTAGAGCTGCCAAATGTCTGGGATTATTTACAGCAATATTATAAGACCTTAATTACCATGGGCGGTCGAAAAAACGCCGCGCGACTTTTTGAAGGTTAAATTTCTATTTCTTGCTTTAAAGCTTATTAAAGCTAATGCTTCATTCTTCTCTAGGTTTACGTTTCATTCTTTTAAGACCTATTTCAGTTCCTGCTCCGTCCCCCTTTCGGTCACCTTTTCCTTCTTAAAAGCAAAATGTATTTTCTGCATCGTTCCTTTCGGTTTCCGTTTCGTTCTTTAAAATGAACTTTAGTTCCTGCTCTGTTCTTGTTTTGGTTACCGTTTCGTTCCTTAAAACTTATTCCAGTTCCTTCTCCGTCTTCTTACGTTTCTCTTTCGTTCTTTGAATCCATGTTTCATTCCATTTTCGATTTCCATTTCGTTTTTAAAAATGAATTTTATTTTAGCTACTTCCTCTTTTAGTTTCTATTTACGTTTCGTTCCTTAAAAGAAATTTAAAATCCCTATGCCTTCCTCTTTCAGTTTTGGTTTTCGTTTCGTTTCAAAGCCTTGTCCCTTCCTCTTTCCGTTCCGTTTTTTAAAACCTTATTCATTTCTCTTTCAGTGTCGGTTTCCGTTTCGTTTCTTCAAAAAAATTTCAAAACTTTATCCCTCCCTCTTTCAGTTTCGGTGTCCGTTTTGTTCCTTCCTCTTTCAGTTTCGTTAACCGTTTCGTTCCTTAAAAGAAAATTTCAAAACCTTACGCCTCCCTCTTTCAGTTTTGGTTTCCGTTTCGTTCCTTAAAAGAAATTTCAAAACCTTATCTCTTCATCTTCCTCTTTCAGTTTCGGTTTCCGTTTCGTTCCTTAAAAGACATTTCAAAACCTTATCCCTCCCTCTTTCAGTTTCGGTAACCGTTTCGTTCCTTAAAAAAATTTCAAAACCTTACGCCTTCCTCTTCAAGTTTTGGTTTCCGTTTCCTTCCTTAAAAGAAATTTCAAAATCTTATCCCTTCCTCTTTCAGTTTCGATTTCCGTTTCGTTCTTTAAATTCAACTTCAATTCCTCCTTAATGCTCTGTTAACGAAATAGTGTAAAAGTTCAGCATATATTTATAATGCTCTACAATTTTCTATTCAAATTAAATCAATATTTTTAGAGCTCATATTAATAATCTATTTACTCTGCTCGTATCTCGTTCGTTGTCTAGCTTTGCCTTATTCCTACTTATACGAAATCTAATTATGAAATTTTAAAGATAAGAAGGAAGTAAGAAAATTCAAAAAAATTTATTTTTTAATATTTATAATTTTTTCTTGCATTTAAATACAACGATATTCTTGAATGCTTAACTTCGGTTTTTTACTTCTCTTTCCTTAGTCTTTATCTCTCTTCCTCACAATTCTTATCTTACGGTATTTCTCAACAATGTCATCTACTGGAATATGAGTGCTATCAGTGGCAAAGAAAAAAATGCTGCTCTAAAGTCATTTGCTCCTTTTAACCTCTGAGCACACTTCTGGCAGCAGTAAGAGCAATCATAGCAAAAGAATAGCCGAGCAAGTGTGACTTGTGTTGGGACTTTGTGGCAATTGAAATGTTGTTTGCCTGTAGGCCTCAGAGCTAGTGCACTTTCTTGCAGTTGTCCTCAGATCGCTTGTGTGTTTATTTATATTTATTTACTTTTTTCCCCTTCACAACTTCATCATCACACTGAGGACTTCATTTTCACGTCCATCATAAAGTGTTGGCTCGGCAGAACACTACTCAACGCTGGTCTAAGGCTAAACAACAGAATCAACAGCCTGACAAGATTGAAATGCTCAGACAATTCACCTCAACTCAACTGTGCCCTCAAAACTGTCTGTGTCTGATTTTTTTGTATATTTTTTTTTCTAATTTGTTTTTACACAACGGTAAGTCCGAATGCGTCAGTCACTTTCTAGCTCACTTCGAGTAGGAATTGTATGTATGTGCATTATTATGTGTGTATGTGTATATGTATTTAGTTATTAGTGTGCATTTAATTTTTTCGCTTCTGCACTTTGTCCACAGCGCTTTGAAACAAAGGCTTATTTACACAACTTTTATATCTGCCTTACATGTGCACATTATACTGGGCCAAATAATAAAATTTTTTGTTTGAAAACATGAACTGAATCGGAAGAAACATGAACTGAATCGGAATTGAAACAGAAACTGAAATCGGAACTGAAACAGGAACTGAGTCGGAATTGAAACAGGAACTGAAATCGGAACTGAAACAGGGACTGATATCGGAATTGAAACAGGAATTGAAACCGAAACTGAAATCGGAATTAAAACTGGAACTGAAACAGGAACTAAAAGGGGAACTGACATCGGAACTGAAATCGTAATTGAAACCGCGAATGAAACCGGAACTGAATCGGAATTGAAACAGGAACTGAAATCGGAATTAAAACCGGAACTGAAATCGGAACTAAAACAGGAACTGAAATCGGAACTGAAATAGGGACTGTAATAGGAACTGAAACAGGAACTGAAATCGGACTGAAATCGTAACTGAAACAGGAAAATCGTAACTTAAACAGGAACTGAAATCGAAACTGAAATAGGAACAGAAATCAGAACTGAAACAAGAACTGAAATCGGAACTGAAATAGGAACTGAACAGGAACTGAAACGGTTTAAAAACAGAAACCGAAATTGTTTTGAAGAACGAAACCGACGCCCATAGAGGAACGAAACGGAACTTTGTTTGGTGAACGAAACAAGTACTCGAAAAGAAAAGGTAAAGAGGAACGGGAGAGTAACTGAAAATAGTTTCAACTAAATTATTAAATTTAATTATAATTAATCAAAGGTTACAGTATTATTCTCCATTTTTTTTAAATAATATCATTACAATTTCTGCCCACCCTAAATTACTCACACCGTTAATAGAATTTATAAACATGTCATTTAACCCCTGCACAATCTCACTCATAATTTTTACTCTAACAGTTTTGTGCTGTTTTTTTGCTGTTGTTGCTTTAGCTTATTCATCTGAATCTCACCATTGCATACACAATTAAGAATTCTTTTGATTTTATATGAAGTGTGTGTACATTGCTCACTGCACTCACTACTTGCTCATTTAACTACTCAACTCCTCAGCTTGGATTGCGCCATCTTGTCACCGCAATCAATTTGACCCCAACGGTAGTGAGTTTTTACTGGCTTACTTGCACACCGTCAAACAAACATACATATGTACATACACGTCTCCAGTGTAACACACTAGTGAGTATTTGCAGTCAGTTTTTTCCTGCTCTGCCATTTTCACTGCTTGCTTATCCAGCTTTTGGAATGTTCATTTGGAGACGCATGCACACTAGACTGAGCCAAAAAAAAACTTTGTTCCAATTAAATGGTGTTTCAGAAAAGCGAAAAAATAGAAATGAACGTAGAAATTTATATAAACCCTGCAGCGAAAGCAACTACTTGAAAACTACTTTACAAATAGTTGGTGCACCGGGCCCAACTAGTCAGTGTTTTCTCGTTTTACCATATAAACAACTGGTATTTTTTACGTGTTGATGTCCTAGGAAATGTCAATGTCAGATTTCGACCAGAACATACCAGTCATCCACTAGTCATGATATACTAGAATTATACTAGTTGTAAAATACCAGTCCCATGCAAGTATTATTTCCATAAAATGAACTAAACCCCATATTAGTCCAAAAAGGACTAATTCCATACCAGTCCAAAATGAATTGAACCTGGAATAGTATGATTTCAACCAGATATTTCATGACTTGCCCTTCATTTTATAATTTGCCTTTATTTTCATGTTTATTCTTAAGAAAGTAGCGACTATTTGTATTCACCATTTCAAGAAAAAGCATCTGTGAATTATAAGAGAAAGTAGAAGCAAACGAAAAGAATGATTTCATCCAGAAAAATTCTAGTTGTATACTACTATTTTTCTGACTAGTTTGAGGTTTCGCTGCAGGGAAAATTTAAACATTTTTCAGAATATTTTTCGCAAATCAAAAATTTAATATAAAATAAATTTATTTTTTCGGCTCAGTCTAATAAGTATACTCGCTAACACATTAATGCCTTCATCATCTTTGTTCGTATATTATTTTTTTAAACATCACGCTTGTCTGCATCTTTATTATGGTTGTTTTGGCTGGCGATTTGACTGCGACCGCAAAATATGCGATTTTCACTCCTTTTGGATTTCAATTTCGTTGCTTCTTATCTCACGCTTTCTTTCGTTCTTTTACAGTGTACATTTTCACACATACACAATATACGTTTCACTTACATATTTTTTTACATACTGTACTTCGTCTGTCTTATTTCAGTTGAAGTTTAGCTCTAAGCACTTACATCCAATTATTGCTCGTTAAAACATATAAGTTATGCACTTAGTAGCATGAGTGCAAGCAACGGAGAGGAGAGAAGAGGAGAGCCGAGAAGAGGTGCTGTCCATCCAGGCCTCGGAGACGGGGCTGACACAGGAAGATGGCGAAGTCATCGAGCCGGTAGCGGAACCACGGCCGTTCCCACCGGTCCAAGGGGTGTCGGAACCACGGCGGTTCCGACCGCTTCTAGCCCACGAGCGGCGACACCAAATACAACGCGACAACAGCCCTCCGTCTCGCCGCGCGCATCGTAACAGCCGCAAGCGAAGACTGGCCCCCAGCCACGCCAGCTTCGCATTCGCCCCATAAGCACCGACGCTGAACCTCGTAGACTGGCCACTCAGCCGCGCCAGCTACGACACAACCATCAAAGTCGCCGAGACGAGCGTAGACTGGCCACTCAGCCGCGCAAGCTACGCACCATTAGCTCTATGAGCCGCCCAGAGGGTAGACTGGCCATTCAGCCGCGCCAGCTGCCATCCCGAGGATTCCGCGACGGATTCGACGTAGCTGTCGCCAGGATGGGCCCACCGTTGCGCCCCATGACCACCCTTGCGCCAACTGCGGTGGTCAAACTGGAAGCGGGGGGCGGATTTTTCTACGTCCGCGCATTAATTGATGCGTGTTCACCCCGCACAGCTATCGACCGCAGCTTGGCGGAAGGGTTAGGGCTGCATCTCACCCACTCTGGCGGCGAGCAAGGTTGCTTCCTCCGAATCCGAGAAAAGCACGGCAACAACACGACCATCACAGCACACGCGGTGTGCATCAGTCATTTTCAGCGGCTGAGTCCGGCAAACCATGTCGACGCCAAAATCGCGGCTCCGTATGAGCACATTCGTTTGGCCGACCCGCAATTCTATAGGTCGGCGCCTCGGCGGCGACGTCTACGCCGACGTCGTTACCCCGAACGCGTGGCCATCGTCGTTCGGGTCACTCTTAGCCCAGAGCACCATCTTTGGGTGGGTGCTTTCGGGTTCTACTAGCATGTAAGTTAGGTGTAAATTTAGTTCTAAGTCTAATTTTTTTAATAAAAACCAAAAAAAAAAATAATTTTTTTTTCTCTGTTTCTCATTTATGGCACTAGGGATTCCTGGCAAGAAATATACCACTTCTAGTTTTCAAGTCTCTTCTATCTATTTAACAGATAGGTACGACACGGCCAAACTACCGGTCGTGACAGACCTCAACCGCAGGAGGTGGCTCGAAGGAAAAAAGCGGGCACAGTGCTATCCAGCATACCACTAGAGTTTAAGAGCCTAGCATAAGAGACGACGTGACGGAAATCCCGGGGCTGGTCAGAATGCGTGTCGCAAGGGGGCCGGCATGTTTAGGCCCGATGCCTAAAGTACAAAAAAAATGTGCCGCCCTAATGTACATTTCCAATCACCCACACAAAGCCACCGACCTGTATGTGCATGCATGACTATTCGTGTTCCAATCCCAGCTCATTTTTATCTGTGTATTTTGAAATAGTTATATGTATATGTTGGTAAGTCAAACTATTGGAAAAAATGTTGGTAAGTGAATAGTCTCACTTCAAAGTCGAAACAACTGGCCGAACTCACCTAGATATGTTATTTTGACAGGCCAAGAATAAAAAGCTGAAATGCTTTACTTTTAAATGCTTTTTTTTGCTTAAATAGTGCACATTTTTTGTTTCACTATATTTTTTATCCCTCCCCTTGCATAAGTCAGTATCTATAAATTTCCACTCACCGAACTCTTATCGGTGTTTCTGTTTTAAGTGCGTTCATTAATTTGAGTCGCGTCTACTTCCGCTGTTAGTCTTAGTTAAGCAAATGATACAATACTCGTTGGGCGCCAATTGACTTGGTAAATAGCTGGTTGCTTATCTTAATGCCTTGACTGTGATTGATGTTGTTTTTATACTCACAAACTTATGTTTATGTGGTATCCTAAAAGGTATGATTAGGTAAATACAAGTAATTTGTTATGTAATTGTTACAATCAGGCCAAAAGATCTATTCTACTTAGGGCCAAAGGCATAGATTTTATTTGAAACAAAAGACATAAAAAACAGTTTGCTTAGTAAAAAACTTTCTTTCAAAGTAATATTTTGGTGTAAAAATACGAAATTTCCAAAATACTTTCTAAAGTTACCTATGAAGAATTTAAGGCTTTTACAAGGGCTTCTACAATTCAATTCACATTTGCACAAAACTATTTCACTGCACCGTATTCTGCATAAATCTGCGAATGTTTGGCTGTTTTCAACATTGTTTCTTTTTTATCTAATATAGATAGCTTTAGTTGGCTGAGTGCCATTTTTGTAATGAAATCAAAGAAAGTAGATTTAAAAATAATCAAAAAAAATTAAAAAAGTAAGGAAGTCTAAGTTCGGGTAAACCGAACATTAAATACCCAACGGTTGTTTTCGAATGATTTTCGAAATATTCCATTTCGGAAGTGGGCGTGGTGGGGAACCGATTTCGTCAAATTACATCAGGTATACTCCCTATTTTGCTAGTATACCTTGTACCAATTTCATTGTTCTACGTAATCAGTTTAAAAGTTATGACCCGTGTAATTTTCAAATATGCCTCCCTGAAAAGTAGCGGTTCTCTGCCAATTTATCAAAAAATCTTGATAGAATGACTAGGGCGTTCATCCTACCAAACTATATCATTTAAGCCATTTCCGTTAGCGAATTATATCAACTCAGTTGGTTTCCGAAGCTGTCGGTATCGAAAGTGGGCGTGGTTGGATGGCGAATTTATACAATTTCATCAGCTATACTCCTAAAGATACTAGTATGCTTTGTGCCAAATTTCATCGTTATCACCTAATCAGTATAGAAGTTACGACCAGTCAAATTTTCAAAAACGCGTACCTTTGGGCGTGGCACCGCCCACTTTAAAAAATTTATCAAAAAATCATTATATTATGAACAAGGAGATTCACCTATAAATTATATAATTTCAGACATTTCTGTCACCGTTCACCTAAATTGACGGTGAATTTAGAAATTTTCGACATCGAAAATGGGCTTGGTTAGCGGACGATTTTCTCCAATTTCATCAGGTACTGCCAACCATACTAGTATGTTTTGTGCCAAATTCCATCGTTCTATCGTAATCAGTTTAAAAGTTACGTCCAGTCAAATTTTCAAAAATGCCTCCCGTGAAAGTGGGCGGTGCCACGCCCACTATAGAAAATTTATGGAAAATTCTTAAGAGAATGTCCAGGGGTATTTACCTATAAAATAATATCATTTTAGCAATTTCAGCTACCGAGACATGTAAATTTATGTGATTTTCGCAATTTTCGATATCGAGAAAGGGGGCGTGGTTATCATTCGATTTCGGTAATTTTCAATAGCAACCTACCTTATTCAGAAAGCAACCTGTATTCAAAATTGCATGCAAATATCTCAATTTTTACTCAAGTTATCGTGTACACGGACAGACGGATAGACGGACAGACGGACGGACATGTCTTAATGAACTCCTCTTTTCAACCTAAGAGCTTTCATATATGGAACTCTATATCTCTCCCGATTATTTTGTGCCTTTATAATACCCTTGTACAAGTACTAAATAGTACGCTGGGTATAACAATATCGCAACAAAGTAGCTCACTTCATATTGTATTGAGTACATAAAACAAATGGCCAATACCAAGTTAATAGAATGAGCGCAGATAAATAACAAAAATTTACTCGAAACATGAACTTTTATTTTAAGTTAAGTAAGCGAATGCTGCCAAGATGTGAGTAAATGAAACTTCGGCGCTTGTTAGACAACAAGTGTGACGACATTGGCGACAAAAACAGATACGAAGAGCAATAACACAAAACAAACAAAGCAACAATAATGTTGACAACAAGTTGTAACCAGCATCAGTATAAATATTGTTAGTTAAACAAGCGTAATAATGGGTGAAATGATTGTAGAAACTAAGTAGTGGACAAGCAAACACCCCAACAACCATACTGACAAGCGCAGCAAGCAAAACATAATCGTAACTATTTTTTTTACTCATACCACATGGTGCCCCACCACCCTGTAGAACCCCTTTTTCAACTTCTACAATTTTGCGCACACAAACTTGCCTGCATTCTGGCTATATATGAAATTGTCACAAAAAAACTTTTTTTGAGTTTGTTAGCAAAATTGTGTTACACAGCAAAGTTGTGAGATATGTGTACAAGTTCAACTTTACAACCAAAATCTGTACAATAACAAGAAAAGTGTAAAACTTTCAATTCAATCTTTGCAAAAACACCTCCTTTCTTCACGTTAACATTGCGGCGCATTGTCTTTGCGGCTTGGCGTTTGGCCACGCAGTCACCCTCGTTTTAGCTGGTGAAATATCATTTGATAACTTTAAATTTCTTCATACTATCTTATTACTGGAACTTTCATTTGCTTGTTTATTAGGCATCTTGTCGTCGGTTTGGTTTGGTGCATTTTTTTACCGTTCTTATTTTATTATTATTATAACAGGTTTTTTTGTTGCTTTAAAGCCATTGTTGTTTGTTTGGGTTTGTCTTAATATTTCTTCGCCTTCAATTGTTTCCTTTTTTGTGGTCGTCTGGTTGTGGCTTCTAGCTCTTCATCAAGATACTTAAAGTTGAAACTTTTGAATTTAAAATGTAGGTGGAAGCACTCTCTTTCTTAATAACTGCAGCTCATTACGGCAGCTGTTGAAGGAATTTGTTTAAGAACAAAAGAGGTTATTTTAAGCAATTTGATATGGTTTTGCAGACAAAAATTTACAAGTACCTTCTAACTGAAAATATGGAAAATTAAATTTACTTCGCTAAACTAAAATAAAATAAAATAAACTAAAATAAAATAAAATAAAATAAAATAAAATAAAATAAAATAAAATAAAATAAAATAAAATAAAATAAAATAAAATAAAATAAAATAAAATAAAATAAAATAAAATAAAATAAAATAAAATAAAATAAAATAAAATAAAATAAAATAAAATAAAATAAAATAAAATAAAATAAAATAAAATAAAATAAAATAAAATAAAATAAAATAAAATAAAATAAAATAAAATAAAATAAAATAAAATAAAATAAAATAAAATAAAATAAAATAAAATAAAATAAAATAAAATAAAATAAAATAAAATAAAATAAAATAAAATAAAATAAAATAAAATAAAATAAAATAAAATAAAATAAAATAAAATAAAATAAAATAAAATAAAATAAAAAAAATAAAATAAAATAAAATAAATTAAAATAAAAAAAAAACTAAACTAAATAAAATAAACTATAATTTTGGCCTTATTTATTTAAAAATGCAGAATTTTATGACCTCGAGGCCTTGAATTGAATAAAACACTCACTTAATATTCATAAATATATTTGGTCGATATTTCGACTTCAGTCTGAAGTCATTCTCAAGATCGCATGGAAATGCCTGGTCGACAGTCGAAAATAAAATAAAAGGAAAAAAATAGTATAAAAAAAAATTTAATGAAATAAAAAAATAAAAAAAAATTAAATAAAGCATAAAAAAAATTTACTTAAATTAAACAAATTTAAAAAAAAAAAAAAAAAAAAATAAAATTAATATAAAATAAAATAACAAGAATATTATATAATATAGAATAAAAAATGAAATAAAAAAAATATTTTTGTTGTTAGCGGTCTTTGGATTGAAACTATTAGAAAAATTGGCGAAGTATAGGCCAAATATATGCAGATATTAATAAAATACAGCGCCAGAGTTTTTAATATGCATGTATTTTGATTGAAGTCATCATCAGGAACTGTTGACTGCACCAGTCGAACAGGATGAAGTGGAAATATCGATGTATTAAATTAAATCAAAATAAATGCATATTAAAAACTCTTGCTCTGAGTTTTATTAATATCTGCATATATTTGGCCTAGAGCTCGACAATTTTTCTAATAACAAAAAAAAAAATTAAATAAAATAAAATAAAAAGCACATTACTTTGGTTGTTTTTACGGTCGGTTTCTAATTCATTTAAATAAAAAGTATATAAAAAAATTAAAACAAAAAAATAAAATAAAAAAATGTAATAACTTTTTTGCTATTCAGAAACTAGAAAAAGGAAGATACATCTTCACTTGGTTATCTAGATCCTCCATTTATACATAAGACAAATGTCACCCTGCGTGCTCTTTCTTCTTTTCCTTCTCTTTTTTATCTTCATAGACAACACTGCGTATAAGTAACAAATAGCAGCAAAAGTGCCAGTAAGCGATTTGCAAATGTCGCACGTGACATATCTGATAAATTCCGACGCCTTGCAGACGACCAACGTCATCAACTAGGCACACAAGTAGACAATCTACAAGCAAGTGATTGAATAGAGGTGCATTAAAATCTTAATAGTCTTCTTTAATGTTTAATACCAGCTGCTTTTTCGTTTTACGCTATCTGTGTTGATCACCAATCACCAAAGGTAGTGACATACACGCACTTATAGATATACTGGCACACAGACACACACGCAAACAATCTTTTTGTTATTTAAGTAAGTAAGCAAGCATTTTATTTGTCGTGGCCTCAACTGGTTCATTGATTTTTCACACTCTCCATCATGATATGTTGTCATACAAGTAAATATGTCGTGTTGTGGTGAGGATGTAGCGCGGTGTGTCAATTAGCTTGACTGATTTTTTTCGATCGCATTAATTCGTCAATTTGTTAAGGCAGCCAAATGGTGACTAAGTGCGACTGGCTACTTGGTAAGCAGCAAAAAAAAAAAAATTATATTACGCTTGCCAGCGGTTGCTGTTAATTAATCAGCCATGTTGATAGGCTGTGTGACAGACGACTAATAAGCTGCAGGATACAAGTGACATTAAGGTAGGTTTGGTGTTGTTTGATGTTGACTAGCGTTTCCTTGTTGTTGTAGTTTTAAATTAATTGGCAGTTGAAGGTATTTGCGGAAAGGTGAGCTGCCGCTAGCGCATGTATTGTACAATTAGTAAATAGGTTATAAATGAAGGTACATATATATGTGTGTGTGTGTGTTTGATTACGTGGTTGATGGGTGCAACTTTTAATCGACTGACCAGCTTAAAGTGTAGGCATTTGTTTTGAAGATTGTAAACCGGTATTTAACGTTTATGTGAGCTTATAAGTGTAACTATTCAGTACCTGAGTGATCGAGGTTGCTCGGTGTTTTTGATTTTGTCTAATAGTCTCACCTACCTAAATTTTTTCTAATATTCCTACTTAGCCACATAAACTTTTCAAACTAGAATTCCGAAATAATATCATATAATATCAAATAGGTCGCAACTTTAGGCGTTCAGCAGAATCAGTCTGTCAGTACGTTGAAACAACTGACAGCAAAGTAGACTGCAGGTGTTTGTACGCATTACGCCAGATATGATGGATACGTCAAAAAATTTGCTCTTAAATTGACGCACGTCACGCAACTGACGTATTGGCGGACTGATTCTGTTTCCCGCTTTATAAACCGCCTCAAATCCATGAAGAAAATTTGAGAATAAAATATACTATCTGCAAACAAAATTTCATGCGAATCGGCCAACATACGGATAAGTAAATATAAGTGAGTAAGGTAAGGCAAGGTGGCAACCCTAGGTGACAACTCATTTTTAAGACATCATGGCTTTACATACCTTGCTTAATATTTAAGAAAAAATTAGATAGGTGGCTACCCTGCAAACCGCCATAAGTGGCCATACCCAAGTGCCAAATTTAATCGAAATCGGTAAAGTGGGCCAAAATGGCACAAAAATGATCCTACAAAAATGACCCCAAAATGATCCCAAAATGACCCAAAAATTATGCTAAAATGATCCCAAAATTACCCAAAAAAGAACTTAAAGTGACCCAAAAACGCCATTAAATGATTCCAAGATGATCCGAAAATGAACGTAAAATTATCCCAAAATAGCCCCAAAATTATCCCACAATTACCCCTAAATGATCCCATAATGATACTAGAATAATCCAAATATGAACCCAATATAATCCCAAAATATATAAATACAATAAGGTAAGATGGTAACCTTGGGCGGCAACCCTTAAAAAATATTTTAGTTGGTATGGGGCCGAAAATACCTTTCATTTAATACTCATACCCAAGTGGCAACACTTAAGTGGATAGTCTTAGAATCAAGCATACTACCTCTATGAAAAACTCGAGATAGTACCGGATATACTGCGATAAAAAGGCAACCCTATGTGGCAACCCTACCTGAAAATATTTTAGTTGGCATGCTGCCGAAAATATCTTTCATTTCATACCCATATTGCTTCTTTTACTCATTATTAAAAAAATTAGATGGGTGGCAACCCTGTAAACAATCCCAAGTGGCAACACCCAAGTGCATAGTCTTAGAATCAAGCATACTACCTCTATAACAGATTTCATCCAAATCGGTCAAGCGGTTCTCGAGATAGTACCGGATATTCAAATATACAAATGTACAAATATATAAGACTAGCTGGTGCCCGCGAGTTCGTATACGTGCTAACACATTTTTGTGGAAATATTGTTGTTGTTGTTGTAACGAGATGTAGCCCTGCCTAAATGTAAGACAGGGTCACCCCGAGTGTATTGCTGTTGGCCGGGTCGATACAAGAAAACGGCCCGGGTCGTTTCGGTACGATGGGTAGAGGTTAAGTAAGCCATGTAGGTCATTTAGCGTTACCCAGGGTGCACCAACGGGGAGGCGACCTACTCTTACACCCCTTTGTGGAAATATTCGTCGATACCTCCGAAACCGGTCGTGCTATCGAAATTTCAAGGTATCCCAAACCATGTCAGATATTTCAATGAATCACATCGCATATTATAGCACTCATTGACACCTTTCGTTTGACACCCATATTGTACTAAGACATTTTTGGAAAACCCTGGGCCACATATTCGGCGATAACCCCAAAAACCCGTTGAGATATCGAAAAAAATAATATCTTAAACTTCAAGTTGAGCGTCTAGCAATCCAACGATTCAATTCCATTCAGTACTTTTAGAGTATTACGACCACAAATATACAGACAGACATGGTCCACATATTGGGCGATAACTCCAAAACGGGTTGAGATATCGAAAAAAGTAATATCTTAAATTTTACGTTGAGCGTCGAGCAATCCAACGAAAAAAGTTTCATTCAATTCCATTCATTACTTTCAGAGTGATACGGCCACAAACATACGGACAGACAGACAGACAGACACACAAACAATTTTAAAATGGTTGATTTGGATTCTACTCGCTTAATAATGCTTTCCCCAATCAATTTTTTGTTGATATCTGCCATGTATAGACATCGACCTGTTATAATTTTATTATATCTAGAGATTAGCTCGTTTAAAAATATAATAGTACATTTACATTTGGTGACAAATTGCAAATTTGGCGCTTTTTTCCATACAAATCTCATTTTCCAAATTTGGAACACCATCACATTTGGCCTCATTCGCCGAACAATACAATCCACAGTTCCTCAAAATAGCAATTCTGCCTGTGTTCCACATTTAGAATTGCCCAGCAAGAACCTTAAAGGTTAATTAACGAGTGATAACTTTTGCATTATGAACTACTGTAAATAACAATTTCAACTAGTTTTTTGAAGAAAAAGGACCAATTCTGCCAAGAAAAGACAGAAGCCTTCTTGACCCTTCATTTATTATTACTTTACAGGTGTTTAAAACATCACGGTGGTGCATTTTCTATCGGTGGCTTTGTGTTTTGGTAGAAGTTTCTTGCAGGGAAGGTGAAGCCAAATGCAAATTTGCCAGTGTAAACATGTTCGAAATGACTCATTCAAATTCGCCTAATTTGGTGCAGTGTATATGTACTATAAGGTTGGATATTTATATTTGTAGAGAGAAGATAAAATTTAAAATTGAAGAAATAAGGTGGCAACCTTTTACTAAAATTAGTAGTGAAACTAATAAAAAATGCATGGAAGAAATTGTAGTTTGAAGCACTTCAAAATTTGTATGTAAAAACATATGTACGTATATATGTGGTCATAAAGCTGTAATTAGCGCACAAACCGAAAACCTTCATTTACACTCCAACCCACTAATCACCAACGGTTTGTTCAGCCGCAAAAAAATTAAGTCACATTTGGTCAAGTTAGCCGGTGCACATATTTCATTCATTTTTCCTCCACAATTTATTTATGACCCATTGCAATAGGCGGATATCTACAATGTAAACGGAATGAAGTTAACAAATTACCAAGCCATATATAAAATTGCACTGACCTAAGGAACGACCTGAACAAATGAAAGCAAAATAAAACCATTGTAGCCAACAACCAAGTGAGTGCAACAAATACAATAGCAAAGCAAAAGTAACACATATCCAGGCAGCAAGAAAATCTAGAAAATTTGCAACGACAATAGAAATTTTGCTTTTGCTTACACTTGCATGGGTCACTTAGGCTCTAACACTGATGAGGCCCAAGCAATCGTAAAGGAATTCGTTGCAATAAAAGTAAAATATGCCTTAGTCCCAAAAGGTGACGCATACAAAGTGCAGTGTATATGTATGTACTCACATGTTAGAAGACACACGTGTATGTGTAATTATGAATCGCCAGTAGTAGTAAGTGCTGCCTGTATTTTTGGTCTTCTTTACTGCTGTTGCTGTTGTTACATATGTTTGGGCTACTTCGTAACGCCTACAACAGCAATTTCGTTACATTATTTTGGTGACTCAGATCATTGCTATACCGGGTGTGTCAGTCAGCAGATCCTTTGGGCTTTAATGCGCTACACTATGGCCCAAGCTCTTACTGTTTACAGGAAGGACCATACATTTTCTTTAGAACTCTGTAGTACTCTATGGGTCATTTTATTTTCTCTTAACACTCTACTTGCTTCCGAGCAGGGCAGGTATGCTGAGAGACTTACATATATAGTGCGATCTTAGTTCTCCGAAACAGAATTTTACTTCTCAGTTTCCTACTGAGTTCAAAGTAACAATTGTTGGCAGATGGGATTCTCCCTCTAATTTATCAAATATAAGAGTACCACACAGTTTCAGAAGTGCTGTTATTGAGGGCAATAACCTCAATATCATTGGTATACACAAAAACTACACGCCATTGTAATAGATTATACCCCTGCCGTTAAGCTCTACTGATCGCATTGACTACTTTAGCATAAAGTTGAAGAAACCACGCGAACGCTAGTCACCTTGTCTGATGCCTTCTTTGGTTTTCGGACTACGAAAATTGGCTTTAAAATCGACAAAAAAAGATTGTCTTGTTATGGGTCTGATCTAGAAATTGGTGTATTTTGATAGTAGACTTAGCAAGGGGGGGGGGGGGGGGGAGAGGAATTCTCGTTCTATTAAATGATAACGTGAAAACAAAAATTTTTATTAACTTGAAGTTTCTTTTGAAAAATTTTGTATGCATTTTCTTCATTTTATCATTTCAAAGAACACGAATTTTCCTTCAGGTTTGAAACTACGCTGATAATACCAAATCGTCTTATTTTCGACGGGCTTCAATATTTCGCACATTGCACTAGATATGAAGAAGGCTGATTCTTTGGTTGGTACAGTTTGCGGGATCGCCTTTCTTGTGAATTGGGCATGAGCATACTTAAGTTCCAATCTGGAGGTATACAACCGTCGTACCACATTATGCATACGAGGTGATGCATGCTTTTTACCATTTCATCGGCTGCGTGTTTGAACAGCTCGGTTGGTGGTCCGTCTTTCCAGGTGCTTTATTGTTTTTGAACCCGGAATATACTTGTCCCGACTACGTCATAGTCACGTGGTGAGAATTGTTTCCTTAGTCCTGGAGTTTAAGTACCCTCTGTACGTTCTGCCACCAGATTGCCATTATTGTATTGGCGTTGCTCCGAATGAAACTGAATGAAAAACCCAAGTTCCTTTTGGAACTTTTGTGAAGAGCTGGGTACGCCTTGGACGTACTCGTTAGGTCATGCGTTAAGCATCCACTTTCATTCTTCCCCAAATGATACGAAACAAGTATGTTGACCTTGAAAAAAGCTCATAATTTTGCTTTGTATCGGTGTTCTTTTGGATTATTTTTTTGACACTATTCCCCAATGACACAAACAGAGATTTACACTTCTTTTGTTTGTTAGCGACTTTCGTGATTAAAGTAGAATTCGATGTAGAATTCGATGTAATTAATTCAGCGAATTATTTTTGCTATCCCACTTTTACCAAAGGGAATAGTTGAATGTTGATTATGAAGTTAACAGTAAGTGCTTACTTACAATGAATTCCCTTTCTTTAATTACTTTTTTGTACAAGGTTACAGTGTTAAAGAGTATTCCTTAGAGTTCACAGACTGCTTCCTTCTTCCTAATAGAAATTTCGAGTATTAAATACTAATTCTACATAGTCAGATAAATTGTATACTAATTTGTGTGTATTCACCTTATGATGAATCCACCAGGCTACCTGATTCAATCAATTCCCCTTTCACTATTTCACTACCCTCCAAAAATATTTTCACTTAAATATTCCTACTTTATCTCCACATCTTTTACCTACAAAACCATATTTGCATATCTAAATTACTCACGTATATCTTGCAACGCACACTTACACAAACGCTCATATACTCACTCATTAAAGCACTTACTCATTCTATCACGACTTATTTGAATGACATTTAAATGTGTCTGCGCTATTTCAACTTTGACTCGCTCTATTTTACTTCCCATACCAGCAGTGGTTGACTTCCTGACCGTCGCGCATCTGCTAACAGCCAATAAGCATTTCAACGTAGTCACACAACGGTGCTGCTAACAGTTTAAGAACTCATAAAGTAAATGTCCTTTATGAGCGTTGACGGCCACTAGGCAATGGTGGTATGCTTTGACCATTGCAAAAGTTGTAACCACCTATCGTGCGCTATAAATGGAGAGGCCTATTAAAAGTACACTGAGCAAAGTTTGCAGAGAGAAAAGCAGATTCACATTAACAGGCTAGGTAATCACGTGTACATCTACAAATACTAAAGTATTAAGCATTAAGAGTCATAAGTGTTAATGTCACAAACATAAATTCTAATGTTTTTTCCCATAAGTAGCTGTTTAACTACTGTGAGTATGTATGCATTTATTTACAGGTAAATGGAAATAGTATTAAATTGCTTGTAAAATTGTTAACGATGCTATGTTTACATTTAATGCTACTGGAAAAGTGTATAACGGAATATGAAAGCAGTTTCAGTACCAGTGGGTTACAGATACATACTTGAATTCCAGAGAGCTTTCACAACCGTAACAGCCAATTGCAAATTAGTAGTAAAAGCTGCAAGGCTCAGAACAGTGCTTTCTTTAGTGATTAGCTTCATCTTTATTTTAACATACAAACATATATAAATACATACGTAGTGCGTAAAAGCTCCAGAAGGAGCGCAGGTGCAGTAATATGCGAAGTTTTTCTACATCTGCGCCTTGCCATGAAAGCTTTCCTGAACTTTTTTTTTGTGGAAGTAGCCGCTAGAGCTTGCAAGTTAGATAAGTTCGCAAAGCGCACAACAAGTTGTCTGTTTACGTAAAGGACATTTACACAGAGCTTTTTCTGCATAAAAAGCTTACGTTGAGTACATGCGGAAATTTTATATGTTATTAAGACACACAGTCCTGCTTAGTAACAGCAATTTTAAGTTAAAAACTTGCAGCCGCACCTCATGGTGAACAGACGCTGCGCAAAAGACCTCGGTGAGCCCTCAAACCAATATGTCAGAGTGGCCCCACCGGGGCTCCCTCTCTTTCTGCCGCGAGCATAAGTAGTTAACGTTGCCCATAGTGCACGAACGAGGACGCAAGAGTCGGGATTGAGCAAGGTCATATAGCAACCACACCAAGTCCCTCGACATGCCAGTCCTGATGTACGGCTCGGAATCATTGACAGTGTCAAGAGAAGATGAGATGGTCCACCAAATTTTCAAAGATTTTCAAATTAATAATCACAAACTTATAACATACATACTTATTTTATTTTATTTATATTTTATGTTATTTTATTTTATTTTATTTTATTTTATTTTATTTTATTTTATTTTATTTTATTTTATTTTATTTTATTTTATTTTATTTTATTTTATTTTATTTTATTTTATTTTATTTTATTTTATTTTATTTTATTTTATTTTATTTTATTTTATTTTATTTTATTTTATTTTATTTTATTTTATTTTATTTTATTTTATTTTATTTTATTTTATTTTATTTTATTTTATTTTATTTTATTTTATTTTATTTTATTTTATTTTATTTTGTTTTATTTTATTTTATTTTATTTTATTTTATTTTATTTTATTTTATTTTATTTTATTTTATTATATTAATTTTGTATTGTTATTTCATTTTATTTTGTTTTTGTTTTAATTTTATTTTATCTTATTTTATTAATTTTTTATTGTTATTTAATTTTATTTTGTTTTAATTTTTTTTTATTTTTTTTTTTTATTTTTTTTTTTTTTTTTTTGTTTTATTTTTTTCATTTTATTTTTTTTTATTTTAAGCTAAAAATGAAGATTTTTTCAATAAAAAGCTGCTAATACGTAAACAGCAACACTAGTTTCTTGAATTTGGACTAAATCTCTTTAATATGAATTATCATTCGGGCGACGTATTTTTCAAGGAAATCAGTGCTCCCCACTAACTATTATTCCTTCATTAAACTACAAAGGTTTAAGTTTACTGCAATAATTGTCTAAATCGAAATGTTTGCAATAAGAATTCGAGTGCTGGCAACTAATTGCCAGCCATTCTTGAAATTGTTTTCTGTGATGCATACAAAAGTAGCAAAATTCTTGAAATAACAACCAATCAGGCGTATGAATGCCACACCGGGCATACCATTTCTAAGTATTTACATGCATGCATAACTCGAAAAAAGGGTATAGGTATGTCGATACATACAAACATGTAAGGTAAGCGGATTATCGTCATTGAAAATATTATAATTTTTTATTTTTGCTGTAGCCTTTGTAAAATGTGCAGTAATACCAAGAAATGCTATATATGAAAGCATACAAATATGCAGAAAAATATTAAACGCTACATTGAGCAATCTCAATAACAATTTCACATGCGTTACTTATGCGCTCTTTGATGCAATGAATTGGCAGAACAAAAATCATGAAAAACTTTTATTTTTTACATTACAATACCGGGAAAATGTTAGAAATACTTGCATCAAATTGCTCGAACTCGACGCAATATGTGTAAAAATAGCTGAGCGGCGGAGAGGACCAGTGATATTAAAATAAAAATATTTATGCAGAATTTTCATTTGAATCGTTTGGTTTTTTCATTTGGTTCAGTGGTTTCTCTGAACATTTTTGAAGTTAACTTCTTAGGCGGCGATATGAAGTTTTGATTGAGAGTAAAATTTGAGAAAATGATGCAACGGAAATAGAAATTGTAGCCGACTTTCAGGCGTATTTCACCACGATGTTAACTGTGCAAATCAAATAGGAGGTGAATATCTAGCATCTAGCTAACATTGCACAAATTGTAAAGGTTCGGCCGAGCAGAATTCATGGGTGTTTCCACTTATGGCGGTTTACAGGGTTGTCACTATAGTATATTAACTATATTTAATAAATTTGATTTTTTATCTTTATTTTTTAAATATCAACAATTGAATACTATTTTTAATTACTTCAGAAATTTTCATTTACAATGAAATATAATGATTAAAAATATTTAAAAATAACAAGTATAAAATTAACAAAGTTATAAAACAAATAAAGTATAATAAACCCTACATATACTCCCCCTCCAGTGAAACGAAAATATATATAAAAACAATTAATTAATATTAAAAGTAACTCTTTTAGTTTTCTTGTTTTCTAATGTATTTGAGTTGGAAAGTGGTTTAGTAATAATGTTTGCTGGTTTAAGTAAATCAATTGAAAAAGTTTTAACAATGTTTCCATATTGTATTTTAAATGTCTTATTGTGTTTTGAGATAACTTTGAATGGTCCTTCATAAGGTGCTTCTAAGTTAGATTTATGAAGAACTTTGACAAAAACATAGTCACAACTATCTAGATTTTTAGGAACAAAATAATTTTCTTTGTTATGATGGAAAACTTTGGAACGAATAAGAGAAAAATGTTGTCTTAATTTTTGAAGAATTTCGTTTGAAGAATTATTTTCATTATTATTATTGGAAACAACTAATTCACCAGGCAGTCGAAGTGTTTGTCCATACACAAGTTCTGCAGAAGAACATTTTAAATCATCTTTAATTGATGTTCGTAAGCCAAGAAGAATCAATGGTAAAATTTCAGACCAATGAGTAGAATCATTTGAAGCTACAATAGCTGTTTTAAGTGTTCTATGAAAACGTTCTATCATACCGTTTGCTTGTGGATGATATGGGGAAGTATGAATTTTATGTGCCCCTAATAATTTGGTTAATTCACTAAAAATTTTCGAAGTAAATTGGGAACCTTGGTCTACTGTAATATTTAGTGGGATACCGAATCTTGGCACATAATTTTGGACGAAAGTAGTTGCTATTGTACTAGCTAAAATATCTTTAAGGGGATACGCTTCAGGCCAACGAGTATGTCTATCACTGATAGTTAGAAGATAACGGTAATCTCTTTATATAGGAAGAGGACCGACAATATCCATGTGAATATGCTCAAAACGACCAGAAGGTATTGAAATTTTTTGAATTGGAGTTTTTGTATTTCTCGTAATTTTGGATTTCTGGCAATTAATACAAGATGATGTCCATTCATTAATTTCTTTACGCATACTAGGCCAAAAATACTTTGTTTGAATCAATTTTTAGTAGTACGAATGCTTGGATGAGATAGACAGTGAATTTTGTCAAATATAATTCTTCTCATAGAAAGTGGGACATATGGCCTAAATGATTGGTGTGAAACATCACACCAAATATTTAAATTTATGATTGGAAAATTGACTTCTTTTAAATTACTTTTAGAATTTGGATCAGAAATAATTTCTTGTAACATTTTATCTGTTTGCTGTTCTTTGAATAAAGTTTCTAAATTAATATCTTGAGTTGAAATTGAATTTACCTCTGGAATACGGGAAAGTGTGTCGGCAACTATGTTGTCTTTTCCACGTATATATTGTATATCATTAGTGAATTGTGCAATATATTCAAGATGACGTATTTGACGAGGAGATCTATCTACTTTAGAATTTAGAACATGGGTTAAAGGCTTATGGTCGGTATAAATGATAAATGTTCTACCTTCAAGAAAATGTTTGAAATGTTTAACAGAATTATAAATTGCTAAAAGTTCCCTATCGAAAGTAGAATAGTTAATTTCAGTTGGGGTTAATTTTCTTGAAAAATATGCCAAAGGTTCCAATAAATTGTTAGTTTTCTGTTGCAAGACAGCTCCTATTGCAACATTTGATGCATCTACTGCTAATGACAAGATACCATTTTTGTCAAAATGAGTAAGCAAAGTATTTTTAGCAAAAAGTGTTTTAACATTTTCGAACGCGTTTGTAGTTTTATCTGTCCAATTTAATTCTTTAAGTTTATTTTTAATAGAAAATGTTAACATTTCATGTAGAGGACTGAGTTCTGCTGCTAACATTTTAACATAGCGATGGTAATAATTGACCATGCCTAAAAATTTTTGTAATTTATTGATAGAAGTGGGTCTTTCAAAATTAGTTATTGTTTGAATTCTTTCTAAAGAGGGTTTAATACCTTCACAAGAAATTTCATAACTTAAGAAGTCTAATTTATCTTTGCCGAAAATGCATTTAGATGGTTTAATATTTAAATTATATTCTTCAAGTCTTTTAAATATCAATTTTAAATGTTCGAAATGTTGGCTTTCATTATCACTCGCAATTAAAATATCATCTATATAAGTGAATACAAAATCAAAGTCAGAAAATACTTCATTAATAAAGCGTTGAAATGTTTGAGCACTATTACGTAAACCAAAAGGCATGCGAACAAACTCAAACATTCCAAATGGAGTAGTTATCGCAGTTTTGTGTATATCTTCTTCTGCCATGGGTATTTGGTGATAAGCCACGATAAGCGAACGAGATCGATTTTGGAAAAAATTTGTTTGTTTTTTAAATCGATAGTTAAATCGTGAATATGTGGTAAGGGATATCGATCCGGTGTAGTTATAAAATTTAATCTTCTATAATCTCCACAAGGTCTCCAATCATTTGGTTCTTTTTTTGGAACGAGATGAAGAGGAGAAGCAATTGGAGAACTTGATGGTCTACATATCCCTGTTTTAACTAAAAATTCAAACTCGGTTTTTGCGATTTTAAGTTTAATTGGATCAAGACGTCGTGGTTTTGAAAATGGAAGTACTCCTTTTGTTTCAATCCTGTGAACCGTATGATGTTTCACCTCTTTGGTGTAATCTGGTTCACAGGTAATAGAAGGAAATTCTTTTAGTAATTGAGAAAATTTGTTTTCTGCAATTGGAATCTTAAGGGAGAAAATATCGCAAAAACCGGTTGATCCAGAAACTCTTAATTTAGTAGTCGAGTCTAAAATTTCTCTATCTTTAATGTTAACTGTAATTTCGAATTTTTCTAAAAAATTTGCGCCTAATATGGGTGTAGTGATATTTGCAATAATAAAAGGAAATTCGAAATCTCTTCGTAAACCAAGATCAATTTTTAAAAGTTTTGTTCCAAAAGTTTCGATTGAAGAACCATTAGCAGCCGATAATTTAAGATCGGAATCTCGTTTATAATTTTTGAATTTAGAAAATGGGATCACTGATACTACTGCACCTGTATCAATTAGAAAATTAAGTTTATTAAATCTATCGAAAACAAATAGGCGACGGGTTGGTTTAGGAGTATTTCCATTATCAGTCACCGTCATAATGGAACGATTCAATTTAAATTTTCTTCTGAATTTCTATTGTTAATTTGATTAAAGTTGAAAGGTGGTATACATTTGAAGGCATTATTCCTAAATTTTCTGTGATACCAACAAATATTCGATGAATTGAAGTTTCTTCTATAGGAATTGTTTGGGGATCTAGATCTAGGTCTTTCTCTTTCTTTTGATCTAGGTCTGATTCGTAATTCATTGATATCAGTACTAATTTTATTTAAATTTTGAAAAATTGCTGTAGTTAATTCTGTCAAAGATTTAATACAATGTTCTAAAGAATTGTTGTTGATACTGGTAATAGAAGATTTTTAGAAATCTGATTTATTAAGTAAATCGAAAATTTTGTCAGCTAAAATAATAACTTCGTCTATATTTGAATTTCCTGTCGAAGTTAGGTGAATTTGAATTTGTTGTGGCAATTTTCTAACCCACAATTTAAAAAGTAATTCACGACTAACTATCGAATTTGAGCCTATTAAAGATTTCATATAACGAAAAAGTTCGGATGGTGAACGATCACCAAGTTCCATATGAGAAAATAATCTTTCAAGTCTCTTTTCTTCACTGAGAGAAAATCTTTCACAAAGAGCTTTCTTGATAGTCTCAAATTTGTTAATGGTAGGAGGTGGATTGATAATATCTATAATTTTAGTTATTGTTTCTCGTTGAAGGGCAACGAGAATATTTTGAAATTTAATATTATCGTCTATAATATTATTTATTTCAAATTGTCCTTCAACAAGAACAAACCATGCTTCTGGACATTCTTCCCAAAATTGAGGCAATTTAATAGTTTTAGTTTGATTTGCCCTAAAGTTATCTCCAAATGTAGTTATGTTGTTTGTATTATTGTTTTCAATCATCATTGTGTTAGTGTCACTTTGAGTATTGTGTATGTTGTTGTTGTTTTGATTTTCTGAAATTGTAAAATTGCGAGTACGAACAGTGGAACGATTAAGCATTTTGAAAAAAAAAAGGAAACAAATAGAAATGATTAAAATTCCCTGGAAAGAGAGTTTACAGTAAAGCAATAATAAACAGATTTATGTAAAAAAAAAAAATAAATTAATTAATTAAATGTTTAAAACGAATTTAAATCTATATATATATATATATATATATATATATATATGTAATTAATGTAATTTAAATATGTATATTGAAATTTTTGTTGGTTAAAATTATATGAAAATAAATTATATCAATATTTAATAATTAATTACTTACATATTAGATTTAGAAAAAGGAGCAGAAAAAGTATACATTTTTATAAAATACCAAAATTTTCAATTAAGCAGGGTTGATTGTTGATAAATTAATGCCACGATTCATATTGCTCTTTCAAATTGGAATTGAGGTTGTTATTGAATTAATTTTGATTGTAGTTGATGTAATTATTTAATGTTTAGTATTCAATCCAATATAATAAGAAATTTGAAGTTGATTATTATAACTGATGTTTCTGTTGTTATAGTTGTTGAACTTATTGCTGTCGTTAAAGTTGTTGAATTTCTTGATGTTGTGATATCACTCAAGTATTTAATTATTGGTAGATAGTTGTTATTTAATATTTATTTATGTACTTAGTATGAATATCTGAATATTATAGCTTTTGACTAGGTATAATTTTCATTAATGCACTTTTAGAATTAAATTTCAATGGAAAAGTTCGAAATTTGTCTATTTGATACATAAGTACATATGTACATATGTAAACACAATAATGTATCGTGTCGGGTAATGTGAACGCTTCTTAAGTCCGTATTTGTATTAATTAATAACTTTCGATGATAAAATTCGATGTTTTATAATTTTGAATTGATTCGTTGTGTCCACTGGGATAGTACTGGAGAATATTGTAATATTGATGAACTTTTGATGTGGATTACTTTTTTTTAATTACGCAGAACCGAAAATACATATGTATTTATTGAAATGCACTTTTTGTGGTATTGTCTTATATGATTCGCTTTAACGGTTCAAAGCAGGATCGCCAATATATAGTATATTAACTATATTTAATAAATTTGATTTTTTTATCTTTATTTTTTAAATATCAACAATTGAATACTATTTTTAATTACTTCAGATTTCATTTACAATGAAATATAATGATTAAAAATATTTAAAAATAACAAGTATAAAATGAACAAAGTTATAAAACAAATAAAGTATAATAAACCCTACAGTTGGGATTTTCCACATAGCAGAATCCCGGGACTGACACTCCTAAACCGACACCGTTACTCCTCCTCGAACCACTTAGATGACTTTATGAAGGCCATCAAGTCCTTTATGTCCAGTTCCGCGATCTGGCTTAGGCTATCCAGGAACGGAACTCCCAAAAAGCGCGTTCTCGCGCCGCTTAAAGCCGGACAGTTGCAGATGAGGTGTTCCACTGTTTCCTCCTCCTCATCATCTTTGCAACTCCTGCAGCATCGTCGGTAGGGCACACTTAGCCTTTCTGCATGCCTACCAATGAGGCAGTGACCGGCTAATACCCCTATCAATATGCAGATTTCCCTCCTAGTTAGGGCATAAATGCGTCTAGACCTTTTAAGATCCCATTTTGGCCAGGTTTGTTTCGATATCCGACACCCTGGGGATTGCAGCCATCTTTCGTTGGCTTGACGGAGTGTGTGCTCCTTCAGCATTAGTTTGCATGTGGCAAACGGCATACCTAAGCGCTCTTTATCCTGAAGAACCTACTTGGTCGTGCCCTGCCTGGCAAGCTCGTCTGCCTTACAGTTTCCCTCTATGTCCCGGGACCCATATGAGGTTTACGCGGTTCTGTTGGGCCATCTCCTGAAGAGATCGACGACAGCTGAGCGTCAGTTCAGTGTTGAACGTGTATGAGCCAAGGGATTTGATGGCCGCTTGGCTATCGCTGAAAATAGCGATATCTTCTCCGATAACACGTTTGCTTCACCAGGCCGCGGCGTCTAGGATTGCCGAGACTTCCGCCTGGAAGACGCTACAATGATCAGGTAGTCTGAAGGAGAGCTCGAGGTCCAAATCCCTTGAATAAACCCCTCCTCCAACTCTGCCGTCCAACTTCGAGCCGTCGGTGTATATGGAAGTGCCACCATTTGTTTCGGGACACCAATCCGTCCTCTCCCAGTCTTCTCTGCTGGGAATGTTTATTTTGAAACAGCTATCACCGACTGTAGTGGTCGCACAACGATCTGTGCTTAGAGGGAGAAAGCTGTAAGATTCCAGAATACTGGAGTGTCCAATAGTACCCGCCCCCCAACTGGAGGTTTCTCTTAGGCGCAGAGCTGATGCCGCTGCTGACCGAAACCCTTCCAGATCAAGTGGCAAAATGCCCAGAATGACCTGGAGGGCTTCGTTGGGCGTTGTCCTTAGCGCACCGCTTATACAGATCATATTGGATCTATGGACTTTCCGCAACAGATTCAGGTATGTTGCCTTGCTCAGCGCAGGCCACCATACGACGACTCCATATAGCATGATTGGACGAATGATGGCCGTGTAGATCCAACTGCATACTCTAGGGCTGTGCCCCCATTTTTTGCCAATGGCTCTTTTGCATGTGTAAAGAGCGATGCAAGCTTTCTTCTGGCGCTGAAGAACATTCTCCTTCCAATTCAGTTTCCTGTCCAGAACTATGCCTAGAAACTTGGCCTTATCCGACAAGCCCAGGCGCGTGCCATCTAGTTCTGGTAGGCTTAGTGGCGGTATTTTGTACCGGTTGGCGAAGAGGGCAAGTTCCACTTTCCCCGGGTTGATACTAAGTCCGCAGCGAGAGGACCACGTCGAAACTTCTCGCAGTGCTACTTGCATCAGGTCACACAGAGTTTGTGGGAACTTGCCTCTGAATGCAATAGCTAAATCGTCTGCGTATGCCACTATCTTCCCGCCCCCCCCAACTTGTGTCACGTAGCAACGAGTTGACTGTGAGGTTCCATAAAAGCGGGGAAAGAACACCAACTTGGGGGGTTCCCCTTGTGACATAGCGTGATAACTCAACCGTACCAAGTGAAGAAGCTATTTTCCTTCCCCTTAAAAGTTGGTCAATTAAACCAGTTAGAGGTCTATCTACGCCCAGATTAGTTAGAGCGGAGTTGATAGCCTCCGGGCTTATATTGTTGAAAGCCCCCTCAATGTCTAGGAAGGCCACGAGACAGTAGTCCTTTTCACACAGCGATTTCTCAATGACCGATACTAGGCTGTGCAGAGCGGTTTCTGTTGATTTACCCTTGGTGTATGCATGCTGATAGCTAGAAATAAGGTTGCTATCAATAGTCGTTGAGAGGTAGTCGCTTAGTATCCTCTCAAAGGTTTTGAGTACAAAGGACGAGAGACTGATCGGTCTGTAGTCTTTTGGCTCGTAGTGGGATGCCTTCCCAGCCTTAGGGATAAACACTACCGTGGCGCTTCTCCAGGAGCCCGGAATGTGGTTGAGAGCCAGGCAGGCTGTGAAGAGAAATACCAGCCATTTAGCTGATGTCTCCAACGTGTTTATAAGTTGCGCGGGGATAATCCCGTCCGGCCCGGCAGCCTTATACGGTTCAAAGCTTTTAATTGCCCACCTTAATCTTTCCTCAGTGACGGGTATATTTACTGCCAGGTTTGTTGCAGGTGCTAGTGGTGCATCATGCAGATTCCCCGGAAAATGTGTATTCAAGAGCAGCTCAAGGGTTTCCTCTTCCGTGCTGATCCAGGATCCGTCAGGTTTTCGCAGATAGCTGATGGTTGTTTGACTTTTCGAGAGGACTCGTCTAAGTCTCGCTGTGTCGTCGACCTTTTCGACGCCAGTGCAGAAATTTCTCCACGAGGTTCTCTTCGCCTGTCTCAGAGCTTTTTTGTAGGCCCTTAGTTTAGCTTTATATTCGTGCCAATGAGGCTCAGAGCCGAAGCTCTTGGCCTTGTTAAATTGTTTCCGGCATGATATTCGGAGCGAGTCCAAATCGTAGGACCACCAATGTGGCAAGTCTAAAACCATTTCTATGTAACGGTGGTCGGAGAATGAAAGTTCTTCCAGAACCCGCCATTTTCTGACCAACCCATAAGCGCCTTCACTACAGATAGTGAGGTCTATGACCTCCCTACGGGTCTTAGTGATAAAAGTAGGCTCATTACCCACGTTGCAAATTACCAGGTTGGTTGTTAAGAGGTAATCAAACAGAGACTCGCCCCTGGCATTGATATCGGAACTCCCCCATTGGACATGGTGAGCATTAGCGTCCGCTCCAATAATAAGATTACCCGTGCAGAAATTTGACACCAGGTCTTTCACCTCCGTTTGTGGTGGGGGTTCTTCGGCGTCGTAGGGCATATAGACCGACGCAACCGTCAGGCGGGTGCTGTCGACCGTTAGACTGATAGCGGTAATATCACCATTGGTGTAGTTAGGTAGGAGAAAGGAGTTCAACTCAGACTTGACCAAAATACACGTTCGGACTTTGCTCTCCTCGCTGGCTCGAATGAGCTTGAAGCCCTTAGTCCCCAATCCGCAGATTCTCGAGCTATTGACCCAGGGTTCTTGGACGAGGACCACATCCACGTCGCCTTTAGAAAGACGACTACTTAAAGCAGCCGAAGCCACTTTAGATTTGTGCAGGTTAATCTGAAGCACCACCAACATGAGAGCGCACAGACTTCCCTGCCGTCCCCATGTCGTCGAGGTTTGCCCCATCCCGGAGGTTGCCTATCAACGACGAGTTGTTCCGATTAACTGCCCGATATGGCGTTGCAGGAGTCCTGCTGCTTGTAGCGTTAGATGTTAATCGCTCAGCGTTGGCTGCTACCACCGTGACGTCGAGGACTTCCTCGTCCTGTAGGCTGTCCTCCATCTCCGAGTTGTTCACAGCACTATCGGCAAGGGACGTGGCGGATAACATGCTTTCCGCATCGGAATCCTCCGCTTCCTCTTCTGGTAATTCGTTTTCCGGTTCCCCCGGAGCAGCCGAGAAGGTAGCGCGCTGAGCGTCACCACGATATACGTGGATAACGATCTGGCCTACGCTGTAGTGTACTAGGCCATTGCACCTTTTGAGGGGCTCGATTGACTCTTTATTCATGGTGAACACCACCTGTCTGTCGGGCCCCACCGCATCCCCGACCAGATTAACACTCCAGTCATGCGTTGGGAGAGACGGATTCATTAGCCGTAGCATCCCGAGAATTCTGTCGGGTTCGTCAGGGATGGCCGGAATCCACGCCCTTGCCCTTGGACGAACTGGAATGTCCTTCCAGTCGACGACCTCTATCTTTGCGCCCTTGTAGACTTCACCCAGTTTAGCAGCTGCTGCCTTATACAGTGCTACGGTTTTTGCATCCTCGCATGCGAGTAATTTGATCTGACCCTGGTGCCAGCCCGCATCCGTTACTCGCGCCGAACTACCCGGAAACTCCGGAGCAACGTTGAGAAGAATGTTGCCGAGTTCATTTCGCACGTAACGCCACCGCTCCTTGGGGATGGCCAGACGGTCATTGCCTCGGTCAAGGACGCCTATAAGGATCCTGTCCTTGGTTACCTCAGCAAAGCTTAGTTTGCCCGCTCCAGAGGTATTCTGATGCCGCTTGGGAGGGGGATTTAACTCCAGGTCCGATCTCTGGCGCTTGAAAGGGTTAACTTTTAACCTCTTTGGCATGTAAGATTTTTGGAAATCCGGTATCACAGCTTTCGCTAGCTCTACCGATTTACTGGAATTCGGCGACAGCGACTCCTGCGGTACCCCTTCGTACCTCTTCAGGATCTTTGCAGCCAATCTTTTCTCGTGGTATGTGAAGCGGCGGGGAGATGTCTCCCGGGAGTGCGGACCCGTAGTTGCCATCGCGGTCGCTCCCCTTGCCGAAATCTCAGTTGCAGCTTCCTTCCCCTTCGAAACTCCGAGGCCAGGCCGCGAGACCGCTGCCACAGACGTAAAGATACTGGTTTTCATATCAGAGGTTGATGGGAGTTTAGCATCCGCCGTTGTCCGCTTAGCTGCGTTGGCAACCGCACTGGTGCTAGCTCCCATCAAGTCAATCTTACTCCATAGAGGGTTGGTTGACCGACTCGTAGTTGCCATCGCTGTCGATCCCCCCTTGATTGTGGAACGGAGGTTGTCCTCCGGCGTTGTTGTTGCTTTCTCGCCTGCTCCTCCATAGCTCTCCTTTGCTGAGGAGTGAAATTTGGCGTTGTTTGCTTTTTGGGTTTTTCGTTTTTATTTGCGTTATTTGAGTTCATCATGTCAGCTTAGGGTCAAGGGAAGAGTAGGGGAAAATGTGTCGTCCGCCGCGGCAGAGCCCCGTACCGCGGTAAGGCCATGCTTACTCTCTGAGGCGACCCGGTATCAGAGAGGCTCCGTTCAAATACAGCCACGATTTGCCTCCCGGCTGCAAACGTCCAATGGGCACGTGGTCGTATAACACCCTGGATTGGGAGGGGGAAGATCTTTGTCGTCGCGCCAGAGAGGCTAGGCTGCTCTCGTGATGAAGTGCCGTACAGAGCTATGATCACAAGGGCAGCGTAGCCCTGTGGCTATCGACTTAAGCCCTCGTACCGCGGCAAGGTATCCACCCTTCACGAGGGTAATATGTGCGTACCCCGATCCCATTTTTTTGTGAGCAAGTGTATTAAGATGGGGTCCCAAGTGGCTGTAGGGATGCCCATGTTTACTAATGCATGCAATCATTCTTTTTTTACATCATGCAACCTTTTTATTGATGTGGACGTTGCTGTAATTGATGGTTGTTGTAGTAATTTGTTCATAATGGATGCAACAAGAACCCGTTTATTGTTATATCTATTCTGTAGCAGCTTCCATGCTGTTTCGTAATTTTCGGCAGTGGCTGATAGGTGGCTTATTAGTTTTTCGGCTTCCCCACTTAGGTTTGACTTTAAATACCACATTTTTTGAACTGTGGGGATCGCTTGTTTGTATACCAGTTGGGAGAAGAGGTCAAATAATGCTATCCATTTTAAATATTCCCCATTAAATTTGGGGATTGTTATTTTTGGAAGCTGAATCGTTTTATTTTTGACCGTTTCCCCAATTTTATCTGCCGTATTTTCCTTGAGCTTGAAATTGCTATAAACCGATGCTTCGACAGTCGTGTATGACTCCATGTCATACCCATCTCTTACAGGATCTATGATGTCTTCCCCTATCGAGAAGTGGAGCTCTTGTATTTGCTCCCAAAGTTTCTATTTTAGCTTCATGTTTGCCGCTGTAGGGTCCATTTCGAGGAGCCGTTTTAGTGATGCTATCATCTCGTTTTGTCTTCTTATGGCTGAAGACAATTCTGGTTTCCGAGAGGGAGCGTAGGTACTTCTGGAAAGACCTTTCGTTTACTCGTCCGGTGTTTGGGTTTTGAGAGGTTCCGTGATGCCGGACTCCATTATTTCCTTGTACTTTGATGTCAACTCCGATATTTTTTTGTAGTATCCGGTGGTGAAATATTGGTGGCTGGGATCCTTATCTGCGAGGCAACGGATTTTATTGTCCGTTACCTCAAATTCGGCCCACGCTATGTCTAAGCGTTCGAGGCGCTCTTTGTAGTATTCAGGCGTTTTCCTCGCTGCTGAATCCTTTTTGAAGTTACGGATTATTGTCTCTATCAGCTCTCCAGTTGTACTTTGGGAGGCTGTCAATGTCTCCATTGTCTCTTCATTGGTTGGAGCCATATCGAAATTGATTCTGATGCTGGCTAACTGAATTGGCAAGATTGAGGGTGAGTCAGAAGTTGCTGACGTTGTCGCTCGAGTCGTTGCGTGTTCGGGATTACAGACTGGCGGAGTTGCCGAGTTGTTCAGGTCCTGTAACTTGCGGGGTCACAGGAGGTCAGAGGGTTGCGTGTTCAGATCACGTCGGGGTCACCAAAATGTTTGGAGCGGCTGATATGCCGTCCTGAGTTAAGGATCGAGTGGAATGGCTTAGGTGCCAAACCACGTACAATTAATAGGACTCGAGGTGGTCGCACCAGGAGTTTGGGTTGTACGGTGGGTTAGTCAAGGCAGTGGCACCAAGACTTGTTAAGGCGATGGGAGAAATGGCGATGGAAGCAATTGCGCTATATGATTAAAGAACAAGTAGCCTTAGGGTTGCTGGTCATGCATTTCTCAATTCTTTATTTTAAATTCTTCGCTTATATACAATTTTGGTCTTAAAATTACGCTGACTATTGCATTGCTCTTGACTTCTGCAATGCTATGTCACTAGTCAGCAGTCTACCGTTCTAAGTCGTCAGTAAGTGGAATTGCTGACCACTGTATTAGGTCGCCAGCTGTCGCAACTGCTGACACTAGCGGTTGCAATGCTGACGCCAGCGACGGCACACTTACTGACGGCCGCGAGCAAAATATGACGCAATCGCTACTCAGCACTTTTGCTTGTTCTTGAAACAAATATGGCTGTGTCTGCATATTTGGACAGAAATTAACAGAGGTCTTGTTTCGCAGCGTCTGTTCACCATGTGGTGCGGCTGCAAGCGGGTGTCTGTCTTGTAGCAAGCGGCTCGCTATATAAATGTGTGAATATTTCTACTCAAAACTCCGGAGACGGGTTGTGCGCTGGGTTTGGGACCCGCCACGAAAAAAATTTAGTCCTAAGAAAAATCGAAAAATGCCTCGGATGAGAGCCCCCTTTAATGTTGACGACCGGGCAAAACGAATTAAGGACAATGAGAAGGATATTAGGGCATATACCTGGAATGTCCGGATCCTTTCCAGGGAAGGTACCGCTGCCCGACTGGTTGATGTCCTCGCTATCGCAAAGGCCGACATCACCGCCCTGCAGGAAATGCGATGGACGGGACAAGGAAGGACGACCATCGGATCTTGTGACGTATACTACAGTGGCCAGACACGCAGCAAATCGCGTGGTGTAGGATTCGTGGTGGGAAAGAGACTTCGCCGCCAAGTACTAGCGTTCACCCGTTATAATTTCTTGCCTTATTAATTAACCAATCATGCCAATTCTATAAAAGTTTTCACTAGTGAACCGGTGCAAACCGTTTCACCTTTTCATACGTTTTTGTTCACAAATTATATGAGAGTGGGAAAATCCGCTAGGTGAGAAATTGTTTACAAGCGGCCCGAATAAAAACAAAGCAAGAGCCCTATAACTTTTTGGTTCTTATTTTGAGGCTTGTTTACATATTTGTTTGCGTTCGTTGGTGGTAGCAGACCTTACAACTGCAGTGAATGCGCCGTGACTATGTAACTGGAATCTTGTCGAATTCTTCACCGCTCGGAGCTTGACATTGTCGGCAACAAAGTCCTCAGTGACACTCTTCCCGACTTGGACGGCGCAAGTTGGCATGGAATTAGAAATCTATGTAGGTGATCATAAAATACCTACGGTCGCTCACCCAAAAATTTTAGGAGTGACTTTCGACACCATGCACACTTTCGCTGCCTATTCAGCTGCAATTGTCTCTCAATTACAGAGCCGCAACAAAATCCTTAGGTCAATAGCCGGCAGTACTTGGGCTAAAGATAAGGAAACGTTGTTGGTAACGTACAAGGCAATTGGTCGGCCGATCCTGAACTATACGTCGCCGATTTGGTCGCCGGGGCTTGCAGGCGTTCATTGGAGTCAGCTGAATGCCTGTCAAAACAACGCACTCAGAACCGCTACGGGATGCGCCCTTATGTCTCCCATAACTACGGTGACCATAAATTTTTTTTGAAAAAACAGAACTCTTTTTTAATCAAAGCTTGGTATTGTCCTCATGTGCAAATTTCGCTACTCGCTTATAAACTATTTGACGTTACACTTTCAATGTTTGGAATAAAAAAGTGTTCCTGATTTGCATGACGTAATCATCTATTTGCAGTAAAAAATGTTGCCACCGTCTGTGAAACATTGAAATTGTAATCTCAAATAATTTCAACCAAACTGCATCAATTAAAAGTCACTATTTTTTGAAGTACCTATATATCTCCGTTTTGTGAATAGTATTTCTTGATGGTGAGAGACATTTTCCATGTTAATATAAAACTTAGAATAACTGGTTTGTTTGAGCTAAGAAAGTTCAACTATGATTTTGCGTCTATCTCGGCTGGTATGTAAACTGTAACCCTCATATTCATAAAAAATATAATTCATTTATAAAGCTTTTAAAATTACATTTTCATACAAATTTTGATTAATAAGAGGTGATTAAACCTTTTATATTACACAGTGCAACTAAATTGACCAAAGTTAAAATACCTGGGTATTAATACACTGAGGGAAAAAACAGTGCAAATTCAACAAAAACGATGTCAAATCGACAAAAAACAGCTATGATAGTCAGCCTACCTTGAAATTTGTTGCATCGAGTATAAAAATGTAATTTTAATAATGAACACATTTCTTAGCATATTACGTTGACCGTTTGTCAATTTAACATTTTCTCGGAGTAAGTTAGACGTCAATATATTGTTAATGCAACGCTTGCGATATTTGTTTAAGCCATATGTTTGAAGCTGAAGCAACAACACAAAATGGTCATTATAACCTTTTTTTGTTGTTTAAGGTGTTTTGAGTTCGACTATCGGTGAAGTCAATATAATTTGGTTTTTTTCAAAGTCAAAGAAAAAGTAAGAAAAAAATTATTTTTCAGCTTCTTATATTGACTACACCGACAACTTGAACTTGAACGGTCCACCCAGGTGTAATCATCGTGTACTTATGCTTGCCAGCATCTACTTAATTACAGCTTTGTTCCAAATGACGCCACACTTTCTCACGTTGTTGCCTTTACCGAGAATCGAGCTTTGACTGCGTTGACTGCTCTATGCAGGTGTTAACCATTATGCCATCGAGTGCTTACGTTTGTCGTCGTCTAAATGCAGCTTTGTTCTATGACAGTAATGACAGTACATTCGCTGCTGGATGAACTGTTACTTCAACAAAAAATTCCGTTCAAATTACCAAAAGTTTGTCAATTCAACAGAATTTGGTCAACTTCAGGATAACAATATGCGATTGTTGATTTAACCAGTGTTGCTTTGCAAAGAGTTGTATACTTTCAGCGTCAGATCAATTATCACCAGTTTGATTTTAGAATGTTGCCAAATCAATTCGAGAAAGTTGATGTTGAAATTAAATCTTTACAAGTTGAGTTGTTTTCACAATGAATCATTGTTAAAACTACTATATTATTTTTAGCACAACAAGAAAATGTTCACCTTGAAGTGTGAAAATTTCAATTCAACTCAAAATTGTCCAGCATTGAAAAATGTAATATTGTCAACGATTGAATCTAATTTTACAACGCTGTTTTTCCCTCAGTGTAGTATTTTTTCTGGTAGATATCGGCGAATTAAGAAGAACTGTGTACAAGAAATTTGCCAGACACCTCTAAAATCTTGAGTTAGGGGTCAAAAAACGGGTTTTCATACCTTCGAACACTTATGAGCCTATATTTTAGGTATTTCTAACCCGATTTTTATTTTTTTTTCTTGAATCCGACAGAAGAGATAAACGATCTATATATTGTAGATATACACAAACACATTTTTTTTCGTCTTTTTTCGAGGTTGGTCAACTTAAGCGCTATCCCTATGCACTATTTTGTAAGAAGCCTATACAAACCAACAGCAAATTTTGCTACGAGTGTTAATTTTCTCAAAAAAGTTGAAAACTTACGAAGTTATTAAGATTTCCATGAAAACTAAATTTAAAAAAAAGTTATTTTGCCATATAATTTGAAATTAAAGTATACATATATATCTACAATATATTTGCACAGTCCAAACGATGGTGACCCAATTACTGAGCATATTGTGGCGAATGTTCTCAAGAATCGCTCATCTCCCAACTCTAGCGTATTTCTATCACTAGCGTCACTACCACAACTACAGCTGTTTAGATACATGACGAGAGAGGGAGAGGCAGCTCGCGTGTTTGAGAATGTGGCACAAAGAGGAGATGACGATAGATAAACGCTTCGAGAACACTGTTGCACGAATAAACCAGAAAGGTGTAGACATTTCTAGGTTGTGATGCTGCTGTCTGCTAGGGTATATAAACCGCGCAAAGACAACGCAATTGAATCAGTTTATTTTGAAGTGTTGTACAGTGAAGTACTGAACAGTAAATTAACCCGCGATATTGTACTACGGTTTTTAGTACTGAATAAAGCGTACTACTTATTAAACAGAATCGGAGTGTTTTATTTAACGTACAGTGATCGAACTCAGGGAAAATAATCAGGGAATCATCGAATTCGTCACAATTGGTGTCAGAAGCGGTATTGTTAAATAAATACAAGGACATTGAAAAGGATAACAAGGACATTGAAAAGGATAACAAGGACATTGAAAAGGATAACACGGACATTGAAAAGGATAACAAGGACATTGTAAAGGTAACAAGGATATGGCAAAGTTTAATGAATTGAAGATCCAGCAACTCAAAAACGAGTTGGAGAAACGTGGATTGGTAACAACAGGCAATAAGCCAGAGCTACAATCACGTCTACGCGAGGCTATGGAAGCGGAAGGAATCAACGTTGACAATCATGTTTTTCAACTTTCGGAAGAGGGAGCGACGAAAATAGAAGAGCAAAATGACTCTACGGATTCAGTGGTAAATGTGGACACAAACTCTTTATTGGCTGCCTTGGCTCAGATGTCAAACAACATAACATCAAGCATGTCATCTCAGTTGGAAGAACAGAAGACACACATGGCCTCTCAGTTGGAGGAACAGAAGACACACATGACATCTGCGTTGGAACAACAAGAGACACGCATGGCATCAAAGTTGGAGGAACAAAAGACACACATGGCGTCTCAGTTGGAAGAACAGAAAACTTGCATGACATCTAGACTGGAACAGGTGTCATCACAGATCTCCGCTCAAATGGAGGAACAGCGGTAATTTATCCTTTTGCAGTTGGAAGCACAAGATGCTAAGATTGCAGAGCTCCAAGATAAAATGGACGCTGAAGTCAATGCGCTGAGAGGACGTATCCAAGAGTTGCAGCTGAATCGTCCAGTGGTTTCAACAAGCGCACCCAAGGTAAAAACCCCATCATTTGACGGTTCTGTTCCTTTCCAGGTCTTTAAGCTACAATTTGAGAAAACTGCATCGGTGAATAGCTGGAGCGCTGAGGACAAAGTCTCTGCGCTATTCTTAGCATTGAAAGGACCGGCAGCGGAAATCCTTGAAATTATTCCAGAAGGTGAAAGGAACAGCTATGAGGCATTGATGGGTGCAGTTGAGAGGCGTTACGGTAGCGAGCATAGGAGGCAGATATTTCAAATGGAGCTACAGAATCGCTTCCAGAAGGCTAACGAGACATTGCAGGAATTTGCATGGGACATTGAGAGGTTAGCTCGTTTGGCGAACGCAGATGCCCCCGTGGAATACATCGAGAGGGTAAAGATCCAAAGATTCATAAATGGAATAATGGATGTAGACACGAAGCGAGCCGCATATGCAAACCCCAAAAGTACATTCGCAGAGACGGTATCACACGCTTTATTACAAGAGACAGCCTCGCTTTTATGTAAACCAGATAAGAAGGTTCACAATGTGGAAGTAGAACGACCAGAGTGGGTGGACGCAATACTAGAAGCATTGAACGGAAAGCAACGGAAAAATGAAGCAGCCATTAAATGCTTCAAGTGCGGAAAATCTGGCCATATGGTGCGTCATTGCAATATCGGCTCCAGAGACTTCGGCAATGCTTGTGGACGTAAGGGTAACGCTGGAGGAGATGACCAAGATGAATGCCCTATAGTTTCTGTGTCGCAGGTCGGAGGGAAAGCAAGTACTGTTACTGTTAGAGGTTTCTTGGACGGAAAAGAGCGGTTATTCACTGTGGATACTGGCGCATCTCATTCCATTATTAGAAGTGACTTGGTCCAAAAGAGAGTACGACCATTGCAGGATGCAAAGTTGCGGACAGTAACTGGTGAAAGTAAGCTGGTCCATGTAGAAGTGCGGTGCAAAGTTGTGATTGGGAATGTGACTACATACCACAACTTCTTAGTGGCAGATATTGTGCACGAAGTCATCATTGGCGTCGACTTCTTGGCTGTGAGAGACATTCACATGAACCTGAGAAATAGAGTTATGAGATACAATGGCCAAGAAGTACCTCTGATCTTTGGACACAACATTGGGTATTAGACCAAAGGAGTTTCACTAGAGATGAAGCTGAAGGACACTCGAAATGCAAAGGTACCTCCTCGACCAATGGCTTCGATAGACAAATGCCTACTTGAGAATATTTGGAGAAGTCAACAGGAAGATTCAGATCTGGCATGTGTGATCCGAGGGCTTCAGCGAAACAAACGACCAGCAAGAACAGAAATGTCAGCGGCGACTTCAGTGGCCAAGTCATATTGGGCACAATGGAACAGTTTACGAATGGTTTCCGGTTGTTTGCATCGAATATGGGAGAGCGAGGATGGTCAATGCGCTCGGAAGCTTATAGTTGTTCCAAGGAAGCAGGTGTCTGATGTTCTCAGGGAAATGCATAACGATCCAAGTGGAGGTCATCTAGGAGTCAAGAAGACCTTGGAGAGGATTAAGCAGACATTTTATTGGGTAGGTTACGGTCAGTCGGTAAAGGAGTGGATTGCCAAATGCGATGAGTGCTTCAGAGCAAAGGTGCTGAGGTCCACGAGTCATGGTCGAAGGAGGCAGTGCAACTCAGATGCACCGGTTGAGAGGATTGCCTTGGATGAAGCTGGTCAATTCCCTAGAACTATAAGCAAAAACATGAAAACCAGGTACGACAAAGCAATGGAAATGGAAGGTTCCTAAGGTTCCTGGGAGGAGATTTAGTATTCCTATATGGGCCACAACGGAGGAAAAGTGTGTCTCCCAAAGTTCAGTGCAACTGAGAAGGACCATACAGAGGTGTGAAACAGATCAACGACGTTGTTTACCGCATACAGGCTGTTGGAATGCTACGGAACAAAATGGAAGTGGTTCCCCTGGAGAGACTAGCAACGTTTGGATCGGGAAATGTGTCTGATCGGGACGATCAGACTTAGGTGGAGGGCAGTGTGGCGAATGTTTACAAGAATCGCTCATCTTCCAACACTAGCATATTTCCACCACTAGCGTCACTACCACAACTACAGCTGTTTAGATACATGACGTGAGAGCGAGAGAGGGAGAGGCAGCTCGCGTGTTTGCGAATGTGGCACAAAGAGGAGATGACGATAGATAAACGCTTCGAGAACACTGTTGCACGAATAAACCAGAAATGTGTAGACATTTCTAGGTTGTGAAGCTGCTGTCTGCGAGGGTATATAAACCGCGCAAAGACAACGCAAATCGATCAGTTTATTTTGAAGTGTTGTACAGTGAAGTACTGAACAGTGAATTAACCCGCGATATTGTACTACGGTTTTTAGTACTGAATAAAGCGTACTTCTTATTAAGCAGAATCGGAGTGTTTTATTTAACGTACAGTGATCGAACTCAGGGAAAATAATCAAGGAATAATCGAATTCGTCACAATAGTAAGGGGATTCATCAAATCTTATAAACACCTTATAAAGCGTGTAAACGTATAAATTTATCAAGTGTGAACAAATGAACTGTCAAAATGTGTATGGAACGCAGTTTACATAAATTTGATAAACTTCCGCGTCGATTTTGGTGTGTAAACGAGTGCGTAAATTTATACAATGCAATAACGACGTTCGACATCTAATTTTTTTAATGCATTCAATGCACACTGGACATAAAGAGAAGAATATGCTGAAAATAGGTCGAAAATTACTTTTTTAATGAGAATTTCGAAATAAAAAGTTTTTGTTTGACATCAAGTACACATAAATTTATCTAGGGCGTTCATCTAACTGAGCGGATAAATGTATAAACTTACGCATTTCGTAATTTTATAAGAGTTGATGAATCCCCTTAGTGGCATATGACTGTCCCAAAAACCTTGAAATGTGCCCTCTATATGGGTGTCTAACGATAGGGGGTTGCATTTGGACTTCGATATATTTGTCGATAACTAAGTTATCGGTCATAATGCCTACGATCTGGGTATCAAACTAAAGGGAAGGTCTACAGATAAATATTACAGTATTTACTGTAAAATTGGCAGTAAAAACATGTGATTTTTGAAAAATATCAATTAATGATATGAGTCCACTTTCAAATTTACAGTAATTCATGTCAATATGATAGTATATTCGAGGAATAATAGGGGGTCAATTTCAAAATTGATATTACCCAGTGTTGGACGAAAAACGCAAGGGTTTACTGTTAATTTGACGGCCGTTTCTTGTAGATTTTTTTTCCAGTGAATATTTCGATTTATTTATCGATAATGAGGTTTTCCAATAATATTGAAAATTGCCTATAATATGGGTATCAAACGAAAGTGGAGGCCCAGAGGTTTCGTTTGCACTGCGGTATACTTTGATATATTTATCGATTACTTCATAACACATTTAACTTTAACTTTAAATAAAAAACGAAGATTATGGAACAGAGCGGACCACGCTTTTACCACAATACAACTTTGTAAGGTTTTTAAAATTATTTTCAACTTTTTAGTTCAATACCCTCTAAAAGCGTGAGTTTTGATTTTTTTTAACTATATTTATTTCCTGATTTTTATTGACTTCCTGGTGTCAAATTGGTATCAAAGCCAATAGCCATTATTTTTTTCAAATATTCAAAGTCGGGAAAAAGCTTAATTTGGACATGTTTCGAAGGTTTTCTCGGCAGAATCAGTCCGTCAATACGTCATGTACGTGACGTACGTCGTGACAAAACGTACGTGCCGCACAGGGATGGCACATAGCGGTTGACGTACGTCATGTTGAAGTACACAGACATGTCAACAAATTAATTAGCGCAAAACGAAAATTATTAAAAAAGAACATAACAAATGCAAAATTTCGGTTAAAAACATGGAAAATTTTAAAAAATTACTTTGGTTAAATTTGCTTTTTCACAAACGCGTTGTCAAATTGGCGGTAAAATTGATTTTGACATTTGTCACGCAGCTGCCGTTCCGTCAAAATAGAAAATTGGCAAAGGATGCCGGATCCGTTGACTGATACTTTGTCAATCTAGCGTGTTACATGCAAAATACACACATCCTACTCGGCTGTCAGTTTCTTCCTTTTCCGGCAAGTACGTGACGGACTGATTCTGCCGAAAACTTTATGCGCTAGCGCAGTAACTTCTACTTATTTCATTGTATAAAATAAATTGTATTATAATAAACAAGTTTTTATAAGCAAATAAAATATGTTTAACTAAATATTAAGCTTTTGTTCACATCGCTCGTCCGTTCCAAGCTTGAATACGCTTGCTTCATTTGGAGACCATATCACGAATGCCATATCAAGAGGCTCGAACGAGTTCAAAAAGTTTTTGTTCGCTTTGCGCTACGATCACTGAATTTTTCTGAGCCGATCCCTTCTTACGCTGCTAGATGTGCACTCATTAACCTTCAGTCTCTACAATGCAGAAGAACCATCCTGTCGTTGACTTTAGTCTTCGACATTATTAACGGTAACATAGATGCGCCATCTCTTCTCGAGAGCTTCCGGTTTCATGTCCCGAACCGGCTGCTGCGAAATAATAACATTTTTTGTACAGACCGTGCTCGGACTCTCTATGCCTCTAATGCGCCCATCTTTACAGCAATGACGGAGTTTAATCTTCTCCCAGATTCTTTATCAATCGACTTTTCACTGTCAAAACCTGGTTTTAAAACTCTTCTCGCTAATATATTTTTATAAAAAATGTTCTGTTCTTTTATACATATGTCTACGTAGTCTGTAAGTATATCTAAGCTAGACTACTTTTTTGTAAATAAATAAATAAATAAAATAAAATATTTACATATTTTCTCACCTAAAATAATTCTCGATCATTTTTTCAAACTAACTCAAAGGGCCAAAACGCATGAAAAGGATCAACCCTTCATTGTTTGGTCCATTGTGTATCAATACCAAGTGTAAACTCTTCTGCATAGACGTCAAAATTCCAAAATGAGTTTAACACCTGTTTGAGATTGTGGTTAATAACAAGTGTGATATCATAGACATAGTCGTGAAAACTTCAAAGTGAGTTTAGTCACCTGTTTTTAATTTCCTTTTTTGTCTCACTTCTTTCCATCTTCCCATCTCTTTCTACCATAAGGTAAAAGATAGGAGACCGCCATGTTGATGTGTGCAGGATGTTAAACAACGCCATTTGCTTTTCTGTTATTCTGTGCTGGCGACATTTTAATATGTGCAGGATGTAAACAAACCGACATTTTAATGTGTGTTGTCAAAAGAAGAGTTCACACTTGGTATTGATACACAATGGTTTGGTCGTTAACAGATTATAATTTTCTGTATTGTTTTTCCTTTGTAAGGAATTGTCTTCTATTAACGAATCTTAAAAGATGTTTTTTACAATGCAGGTATTGTATTTCGCAGTGTTTAACTAGCTTAAAAAAATAAGCTGCTCGTTTATGCTAAGTTTGAATTACCTGCCTTTAAAAATCTTTTTAAAAAGAGGATTCATTCAAATCAATCAATTAATATTTAGTTTAACCTATTTTCTTGCTTTTCCAAAAATGGTTTGTTATAATACATTTTATTTTATACAATGAAATAATAATAGCTGATTGATTTATAACAATTTCATCAACGCAAGTGGAAGTTACTGCGCTAGCGCAATAGCCTAACAACATAAAGCGGGCTACTCACCTGCCAAGAAATGTCAAACTCCATATAAAAAAACGCTCAAGAAATGTTTTCACACGTCAAATTTTCTTGAGCCAATACTCAGTTCATAAGAAAAAATACAGCTCTTTTCGATAGTTGGCAACGCCGGTTTACCTCAAGAAATAAATAAGCTCGTATATATTTCTTGAGGTAAACGTGCAGATTCACGGAAAAGGTGAGTACATGTCTCGCTAAACATATTTTGTACATTTTTATAAGAGTAATTTGCAAAAAAATGGAAAATTTGGTAAACGTCAAAATTTCTTGACCAGGCACAAGAAATATATGCTCGAGCATATATCGCTCATTTGCTGCAACATCGTCATAACTCAAAAAACCCAAATTTTGCGTTAACATCACTAATATATCGGAAATAATATGTTTGATCAACTGGCAAAGTTTTATATCCGAGGTTTTAACATTTCACACAGCATCGCGCTGGAATTGATTACTTATCCCATATAAGTATACAGCAATTCAAAAACTAAAAATGTGTTTTCTGTAATATCACATTTTTTGAGTTATGACGACGTTGCAGCAAATGAGCGATATTTCTTATGCCTGGTCAAGAAATTTTGACGTTTATGGCATTTTCCATTTTATTGCAGATTATTATTATAAAAATGTATAAAACATGTGTAGCGAAGTATATACTCATCTTTGCCGTGAATCTGCACGTTTACCTCAAGAAATATATACGAGCATATTTATTTCTTGAGGTAAACCGGCATTGCCAACCATCGAAAATTGCAGTATTTTTTCTTATGAGCTGAGTATTGGCTCAAGAAAATCTGACGTGTGAAAACAGTTCTTGACCATTTCTTGAGCGTTTTTTTATATGGAGTTTGACATTTCTTGGCAGGTGAGTAGCTCGCTTAAAGCGAGAAACAGAATCAGTCCGCCAATACGTCAGTTGCGTGACGTACGTCAACTTTAGAGCAAATTCTACTTTGACGTATCCGTCTTATCTGGCGTTACGCATAAAAACACCCGCAGTCTGCTTTGCTGTCAGTTATTTCGACGTAGTGACGGATTGATTTTGCTGAACGCTTAACAACAGTACCTACCACCCTGCTGGTCAATCAGTCATTCACGACCCGACACAGTAAAATTGAACGAGCGTCAAATTGAATTTTAGATTTTGGCCAATCAGTGCCGGAAGAGACACGACGACTACCGAACGCACGTATATGGGAACAAGTGCAGAATACATACATTTGTTAAAAAAAAAGGGCTTGAAAGAGTGTTTTACGCTGAATTTAACGGTACTTTTCTTTTTTGGTGCACTCGAAGGGTTAAAAAGATATTCAAGGTCAAAGGTCAAATTTTTTTTTTCATTTCAAAATATCTTGCAAACTGGTGAATGGATTTTTGAAATTGTTTGTTCCTACATTTTCTCTTCGAAATACCTTTCATTCAATGTATCTCTACATAAGTATTATAAAACAAAGTCACTTTTTCTGTCTGTTTTTTCCCTTGAATGCTTAAATCTTGAAAACTAAACAACGGATTTTTATGCGGTTTTTTTTAATAAATAGATTGGTTGAAGAGGAAGGTTTATGTCATTATAACGTGAAGAAATATATAAAGGGGGCGTGGCAATCGGATAAAATGTGGTAAAAAACTATAAATTTTTTGTTTACACGGCCATAAATCCTAAACGAATCCACCGATTAAAATGAAACTTACTTGAAGTTAAACATTGAAATATTTACTTTCGTTCTGCATCAAAAAAAAAGTTGTTTCATTTCTTATTTAACCAAAATTGTTTAAACAAAAACAGCACTTTTTCCAAAAAAGCTGTTTGGTTGTTTGTTCGCTGTTAAACGAATGAGCCATTAGAACTTGACAGCGAATAAACACACAAACAGCGTTATGAATGAGGTGGGGTGAGATCGTATGGTGAAAGAACGCTGTTTGTGTGTTTGTTCGCTTCAACCGATTATGCGGGAATCTCACCCCACCTCGTTCATGTTGAATTAGATCGTATGGTGAAAGAACTCGATACGTATGTGTGTAAGTATATATGTACGAATCTCTCGCATAATTAAATTTCGGACGTATGTATGTATGAATGTATTTTCAATTCATGGCCTTATTGCCGTACTGAATTCCATGTAATTTACATTTTTCCGTGCGAAGCCGGAGCGGGTTGCTAGTACTTTATTAACCCTTTGACACACTATGTACTAAAAACGAACAAAAAAGCAAATTTCGTTCAAAAACGATCAAATACTTAATTTTCTTTTAGAATGGCCATTACGATGGCTACGACATGCCAACTCCGGGTGGTTGCCTCTATGGGCGGGATTCATGATATTTATGTGTTGTTGTTGTTGTTAACAATGCATTGCCCTGTCATTCCTAAGATCTTCATCAAGCTCTTCTAAGGGGAGTCCAAGGAAACGTGCAGTTTCAACAGGGTTTGTCCAGAGGGACAGAGGGGTTAGAAGAGTAGATTCAGATGAACAATTGAAGAGATGTAGAGTATCATGGGGGGTCCTACCACATGCAGGGCATGTATTTAAGATTCTATCATTAAGTCTGAATAAGTAGGAGTTTAACCTTACACTATATCCAGACCTAAGCTGTGCCAAGGTCACTCTTGTCTCCCTTGGTAAGGTGCGTTCTTCTTCAGCAATATCCGGTGGAGGACTGTTCAGAACGGGATTCACAGGTAGAGATCCGACAAAAGTGTCTACCGAGTCGGTATGGATGTCGGTTAGAGCCCGCTTATGATTCTGCAGATCAAACGGCAAGGTAATATGATGCCGGATCTCATCATAATGCTTACGGAGATGTCTCCTTATGTCTCTCGGGGGCGGATCTATGTCCAAAAGATGACGGTTTGGATGTGCTGGCTTGTGGCAGTTCAGAAGGAATTGCCTGCTCAGCATTTCCGCATGCTCTTTTACATTGAGCAGTTTTGCCTCCTGGTGGAGGTGAGACTCGGAAGACATGAGGAGACATCCCGTAGCAGTTCTGATGGCAGTATTTTGGCAGACTTGTAACTTCGTCCAGTTGGTGTTATGTACATTAGGCGACCATATGGGTGCAGCATAGTCAAAGACTGGTCGCCCAATGGCCTTATATGTAGTCAGCAACGTTTCTTTGTCTTTTCCCCAAGTACTGCCGGCAAGTGACTTGAGGATCTTGTTTCGACCACGTACCTTTGAGACCATTGCAGACACATGACCAGCAAATGAGAAAGTATTATCCAGTGTCATCCCTAATAACTTTGGGTGGCTGACAGTTGGTAGCTTAGTGCCATCAACGAAAATGTCTAATTCATTTCTCACCTGGTGCGTCCATGTCGTAAAAAGCGTCGCCGATAATTTAGTCGGAGATATTGTCAGATCTCGCTCAGTGAAAAACCTGGAAAGGTCGCAGAGGTAACTGTTGATTCTCGTACAGAGTTCATCAGTATAGGGGCCCTTCCCCGTCGCCATTATTGTACAGTCGTCAGCATAAGAAACGACGGAGACACCCTCTGGTGGTGGGGGCATCTTCGATAGATAGAAATTAAACAGTGTCGGGGATAGGACACCACCCTGTGGCACCCCCTGTCTAATTCGTCTTGGTTTTGATGTTGCGTTTCTAAAGTTGACCGACGCCTGCCGCCCATTCAAGTAATTAGCGGTCCATCTCTTTAAACCACGACAAAAGTGATATAGGGCGATATGAATCGCCTATGTTTGCCGGCTTTCTAGGTTTTAATAATGGAACCACTCTCGCCTTTTTCCATATTTCAGGAATGACGAAAGTGTTCAGTGAAAGATTGAATAGAGCCGCTAAGTATTTGTGTCCCTCCTGGCCTAGATGTTTCAGCATCTTCATGGCAATACCGTCGGGGCCGATGGATTTTGAGGGCTTAGCCTGTCTGATGGCTTCCTTGACCTCTGAGGCAGTGATGACAATGGGCGTGTTTTGGTTTTTGTATTTACGCGCCTGTCGCATGGTTCTACGTTTAGCTCTATCGGGTGGGGAATGTAGTACAAATTGTCTACAGAAGGAGTTCGCACATCCCCTAGGGTCCTTCTTCACCCTGTCACCGAAAGTAATATCAACTTTATCCTTGTGTTGTGTTGGATTAGATAGAGCTTTGACCGTAGTCCATAATTTGCCAACACCGTCAGAGAGGTTGCATTGCTCTAGGTGTTGTTTCCATTTGGCCAGTTTGTGTTTATCGACCAACCTACGAATTTCCGCGTTGAGATCCCTTATACGGGGGTCTGCGGGATTGAGACTTCGCACTTCATCTCTTTCTCTAGCCATGGCCGCTGCCTCCGCGGGGAAATTTGGTCTTATTCGGGATATTCGACCCGCAGGAATGAAGCGTCTAGAGGCCAAGTCAATGATGTTGCGGAAGTCTCGTTCGCCTTTGCGTACGTCCGTAGGAATGGATAGAGCAGCCAAGGATTCGTCCGTATATGTCTGAAAACTGTCCCAGTCCGCCTTGGTAAAGTTGATGTATGTACCATGCTCAGGTGTTATAAAGTCCGTCGGTCGTTCGATGGTAATGACTATTGGGAGATGGTCAGACGCCAACGTGAGTATGGGTCGCCAATTGGTGTTGTTCAATAGTCCTGCACTTACGATAGAAATATCTGGCGAACTATAGCAGTTACCCGATACTCTCGTTGGGGCGTCTCCGTTCAATGTACAGAAAGCCGTATCATCTATTTGTTCTGCGAGTACATGCCCTCTACTGTCTGCTGGCAAGTTTGAGTGCCACATATCGTGGTGCGCATTGAAGTCGCCCAGGATCACACGGTTATCTCCTCGTAATAGCAAGCTAATGTCGGGGTGATAACCGGTGGGGCAACTTGAGACAGGGGGTATGTAGATGTTTATGATTTGCAGATCGACATCTCCTGTACGGATGGTAATACCTTGGCTTTCTAAGATATCATCCGTTCCTTCGATGTCGGTATCAAATAGATGATACTGTACAGAGTTGTGCGTTATGAACGCTAGACCACCTCCCAGACCTCCTGTTACTCTATGACGGTCTTTCCGGTGAATGTTATATCCGCCATAGGTAATGAGGTCCGACCTTGGACTGAGCTTGGTTTCTTGGATTGCGGCAAGTTTTATGTCATATTGCGTCATCAAATTGGTTATCTCTGCGATCTTACCAGTTAATCCGTTACAGTTGTGCTGTAAGATTTGGAAGTGCGCCGGTGGGGTCGATGTCGAGTTAACCAAAGGCGTGAGAGACGGATGTGTTCGCCCAGGTGTTGGTAGGCGAAGACCAAGGCTGTGCCTCAGCCTAGTTAGCTGTGGACCTGGTGTAACCGGGTTGGCTGGCGTCGTAGGCTGAGGCGTGTTACAGCATGGCGCTATGAACGCATCCGTCCAAAGATTCCTGTTCGCGAGCCCAGAGCATAGATGCACGTGGCATTGGCCTAAGCAGTTATTGCATTTGACCGATGACGCGAGCGTGTATAATCTTTGCCGACAAACAGTACACGTCGAGACAGGTGCAAGAAGATGTTGATCCTGACTCACGTGTAAACGGGAGGGGGGGTGTAAAAAAGAAACAGACAGAGACTGATGCTCGGAGTTGCTCATGTCTAAACTGCTCCGGTGGGAGCAAGAGTGTTGAGCTGCTGCGCGTGATGTTGACGCCATAAGGCACGAGCAACAGTCTGGAATTTGTGTGGCGGGTATAGCAGAAATGCTGCTAGTCGTTAAGACATTATTATTATTATTATTAGTATTGCTACTAGAAGGTGGCGGTAGGGGTGCGCTTGAACGGCGCTTACCGCGGGACGCCCGACGGCGCAAACAACAAGGGGCCACAAAAGTACTAAAGAAAGTACGGGGTCTGTGGATGTTAAGGTTAAGCCCTGAACATCCAGATTTATGGAGCCATCTCTTACACGAGAAGCATTGCACAGAATGCGACCGTTTAATATATATTTTTTTGCAACAGACACTGCATATCCATTCTTTTGGTCCGGGGTTCGGCTCAACGCCCGCCCGTAACAAAAGAATATCTTGCAGCCCTGCTGCAAGGGGGGAGGATGATAGTTTCGGAATGGGACAAAACATACTAAACAGGGTTACATTGAAAGTGACAGTCCTTGGCCGAGGTAAAACCCCGGGTGGTTCCACTGCGCAGAGATCCATGGCGATGTCCTGGGTTTTCTGCTCTGAGAAGTGACTGTACATAGGGAACCGACAGTCGGGGTAGTACCACAAGGTGCTATTCACCGGAACGTACCGGATTTATATTCGGCAAAGGACCGTCAACATCAGTGCAACCCTGCCTGGTCCGTGAAGTAACTTTTTACAAGTGAATCTTCTGACTAGGCTGGGCAAAGTTCTGTTACAACAACAAATATCTAACGTTTTTACAGGTCGATTCTGCTTGGCCTATAACTGTCAGTTGTTTCAACGTATTGGCGTGCTGATTCAGCTGAATGCTTAAGACCTGTCTGCAGGTCGAAGAAAAACGTTAAACAAATTTCTTAATTGTTTCTAATGTATGACAAGAAATTTTGACATTTCATTGTGCATGTAGAAAATTCGCATTCAAAGAAAACGCAACAAATTATATCTGAAATTATTCCATTACAGTTTATTAATCATCCCCAAGTGTCTGCTATTTTGGATGAAGAGGAGGAAGAATGCCTGCATGCACTTACTAAGTTGGAGGTTGAAGAATTTGAGGATATAAAATCTGGATATCGCATTCATTTCTATTTCGAGGAAAATCCCTATTTCGAAAATAAGGTGCTCACTAAGGAGTTTCATTTGGGAACTGGAAGTAAGTTAGACATTTTATACTTAAAAAGGGAATCGAAACAAAAACATTTATAACGTTCTAAGAAATTTCAGATGCAGAAAACAGCGATTGTCCATCGTCGACGAGTACTCCTATTAAATGGAAGGATGGCAAAGATCTTATAAGATCTTGTATGACGAAACCGTATCAACAAAATAAACGTAAAAGGCCCGCGGACTATAAGACATTCTTCGATTGGTTCTCAGATAATACTGATCCAGTCAATGACGAGATTGCTGAACTAATTAAAGACGATCTCTGGCCAAATCCTCTACAGTATTATTTGGTACCTGATATAGAGGTTGAACCAGAAGATGATGAAGATGATAACGAAGACAATGAAGGTAAAGACATTTTTTTCTTTAAGAACGAAAAAAAAATTGCTTATGTTTTTCTTTTCTTCTAATAGAGGAACTTTTTGACGATGATGACGGTGAAGGCGAAGAAGATGATGACGATGGTAATTAATATAATATGCGCTCAACGTTTTATACATAATTGTTTAATTAACTCAATTTTTTCGCTTTTCAGATGAGAAGTAAACACACTTTAAACTTCTTCAAAAGGTCACCAATTCAGAGTAGATTTCTTTATTTCTAAGAAATGCAATTTAATGTGTGCGACCAGACTAAAATATTTTACTATTGTCATTAATTGGACTTTAAAAAGTAGAAAACCAACTTTAACAACTGTTTTCCAAAATCTCGATTACTTAGTTGTAAATTTATTTCTTTTGTGGTTATACATATAAAATTGCTACATTTTGACGGTAATTTAAAAAACAATATTTCATCTAAGAAGTTCCATGGATTATTTACTTATGCAATTGAATTTATGAAAATTTAATTTGAATATTAAAAAAGCTTGTAGCGCGTATTTCTTAAAAAAATGGGAGTGAAACAAAAAAATATAGTCCAAAAGATGCATACACTTAAGGATGATTTACACGGGTCGATTTTTGTCGAACCACTTGTGTTCAACCCTTTGATACCTCTGCCGAGGTGAAGATCGATCGAATTGCTTTTTACACGGGTCGATTCGATAAAAATCGACCAGCAAATCGACCCGTGTAAATAAGCCTTTATTGTGTATCAAATGTTTGTATACGCATTTTATAAAGTAAAAATATTCTGAATGGAGCATAAAGTAAATAAAATCCTTACATTGAAACAGTATCGTATTATTATGGGAATGGTTCACTGTGGTGAATTGTATACTACGGGAGAATTTCAGAAAACAGTAAACGAAATTTTACATTATTTCTATAGTACCTTTGATTCTAAAATCAAAATTGTCTTTAAAGTCCATTTTATAATTCGAAAGTACATTTGACGCTTTCTAAATAGCATTAATCCCAAAACGCAGGATTTATTTTGTCATTTTTCATACAAATTCTGACACCAAAAGCAGCTAAATGCTACAATATTTTTGCATTAGCATTATTAATGCACATGCACACCCTGTATTCTGCTACGAAATAATCGTTTCAAAGTTCCATCACTACTGGCTTTTTCTTGACATTCTGCCATTCGTAAACAATTGGAAAATTTATTTTGTTCAAAAACTAGCAAATTCGGGAGCGTGTGTTCAAATAAATTTAAAAAAGTGAAACTACAATTAAAGTGATGCTTGTGAAACCAAATAATAGATCAAATGTATAAAAAAAGTTCGTCCTTTTGTAAACATGCTCATAATATGCTCATAACCAAAACTAATTACAACCTTCAGCTAAATGCATTAGAAAGTTCGGTAACATGAACGTATCTTCAAAAAGAATGTCCGAAAAC
>CAXKVI010000002.1:124369986-124376303 GCA_964058755.1 Campiglossa producta | reverse complement strand
TTAGCATACACACAGAGAAAATTGATTTGGTCATATCAACCAAAATATCTGTTGATTCAACCAAAATCACGGTCAATTCTTATCCATTCCCAGCTCATTTTTCTCTGTGTATTTGAAATTAGCGTAGCGCAAGGAGGGAACTTTTTAAAAAAGTTATATAAAAAGGCTTCATGTTTTCAACTGGAAAAGGTTTTATATAGTAAAATTTACCACAAAATAAAAACTTATATTTGCATGAAGTATTATTGGGGCATTTCATGGTATTTTTATAAGATTTGATTTTTTAGTCATTCAAAGTTTGCCACTTTTTCAAATCAGATTAAACCAAACATTTCTAGGGTTTAGGGCCCTGTTTATTTTTTGCAACGCCATACATTTTTTTTTTTTAATTATGGTTGTGCCCTAAGGTTGTTTCAACTTTAACTTTATTTTGGACCACCCTAATTTATCGACATACAGAAAAAAATTGCAAAACTCTGCTACTCAGCCTGTCTTGCACAGAGAAAAATGAGATGGTCATATCAACCAAAATATGGGTTTATTCAATCAAAATCACGGCCTATTCTCATCCATTTTTCAGTGATGTTGATTCAACTGCAGGTGTCTACCATGATTCCCCTCCGGGTTAGGGGTTTAGAATATCCCTGAGGTAGGCTACTGGTCGTAAGAGGCGACTAATTTGCACATAGGTAATCAAGTGCTACCCCGATGGTTGATCTACGGATATGATGCTCACCTCTCATTAGCCAACTTCTCCTTCCTTACGCGTGGAGGGATGACATGAGCTAGAAGGTTCCACTGGTCATACCAAATCACTCCCGAAACAGTCGGGCAGTACCGCAAGGGAGTACCGGAGCGTACCGGGGTCATACCCGGCCAAGGACTGTCAATTCGACATCACTCCCCAAAACCTTCGGGGAGTATTTTTGTCTTAACGACAACAACAATAACATGATGCCATCGTATACTTATGCTTGCCTGCATCTATTGACTGTTGAGTGGAGTTGTCTACCATGATGCCATCATTCACTTATGCTTGCCGGCGTCTAATTACAGTTTTGTCCTATGACAGAAATTACAGTATGTTCGCTTTGGATTAACTGCAGGAGTTTGTTGTTTAGTTTGATCAAAAAAAACTCTATATCTTAGACTGTTCAATTAACAATTTAATGCACTTACTTCAACAAAAAATTCCTTTCAAATAACCAAAATTTGTTCAATTAAACACACTTTGGTTAACTTTACTAGTGCCATTTTTTTCTGTGTGCAACTACTACTGATCCCTTTGCTGTCTTTGATGAGAATTGAGAAAAACGCTATTGATGAATTGATGCAGTATGCAATATATACGCATTCTAAAAGACTAATGTAAAAACAGAAAAAGTCGAAAAAAAAATTTGAAGTTGACAAAGTCAAGCAAAAGCGCGAAAAAAATCTTTACCAATAACAAACAAAAACATATTTGCATTTTGCGCTATGCATTGCACAAACAAATATTGTACTCCAGCACAGACACTTCGATTGGTAGACACTATAAAGTTTTTGTGCAGAAGATGAATGAAGCGCATTATTGACAGTCACTTTCAGTCAAGCACATAACAACGCACGAAGCAAAATAATATGCACACACACACACAAATATGTGCGCAAAACGGCCTTGATGTATGCAACGGTCATCAAACGATGCATTTGCATTTTGTGTGTGTTTTTTATGTTTTTCTTAACTGTTTGTATTGAGCAAAATACACCCCCACACATACATACATCCATATGTGTATGGCTGTATTTATCAAACGCGTTGACGTGTCATAAGATTTTTCTTTTTTTGCGTTGCATATGCATACTTGCTTTTTTAGTGTGTAGGTTTTAAAGTAAACTTCCCTTTATGTTTCTCTAAGTTTTCATTTTATCATTTTTGATTATGGAAATTTTTTATAGTTTTGGTTACTCTGGATGTATCTAACTCTTTATGACACTTGTGGATTTGTGCAAGAGTTTTTTTTTAGAAAAGAGTTACTTTGAAAACTAAACAAAGGTGTGGATGGGCGTAACCCACATAGCGAGTGGAACTCAGTAAGCAGCATACAAACAAAATAATTACAGTTTTAATCTCTTCATATAGGTTGGAGTGATCTTTTTTGTTTGAGCATGTCGTATCTTATAACTTAAAACGAGCTGAACTTGTATATTTGTATATCCAGACTATGTCGGGAACCGATTTGGATTATATTTTGATTATGGTATGGAGTATGGTTGATTCTAAGACTAGCCACTTGTGGCGGGTTACAGGGTTGCCACCGATCTATTTTTTTTTAAATTATGGAGCAACATATGCCAATATGGGTATCAAATGAAAGGTACTTTCAACCGTATGCTAAATATGATACTTGAAAGCAAGGTTACCACTAGAGTTGCCACCTCACCGCGTTTTATTTATGTATTTTACCTTATGCATATTTGTATATCCGGAATATCTCGGGAACCGCTTGACCGATTTGGATAAAATGTTGAATATAGAAAGTATGATTGATTCTAAGACTATCAGGGTTGCCACCTATCTCAATTTTTTTTAATTTTGTATCAAAATATGCCAATATTGGTATCAAATGAAAGGTATTTACAGCGACATGCCAACTAAAATATTTTAAAGAAGGGGTGCCACCTAGGGTTGCCACCTTACCGCAGTATATTTGTATATCCGGACTATTTCGGGAATCGCTTCATCGATTTGAATGAAATTTGGCATATAGATAGTATGTTTGCTTCTACGACTATCTACTTCGGTGTTGCCACTAGTGTACAGGGTTGCCACCTATCTTAATTTTTTTAAATTACGGAGCTGGATATTGCCAATATGCGTATCAACTGAAAGGTATTTTCCGCGACATACCAATCAAAATATTTTCAAGCAGGGTTGCCGCCCAGGGTTAACATTTTACCGTATTGTATTTGTATTGTATATTTTTGGGATCATATTTGGATTTTTTTGGGATCATTTTGAGGTCATTTAAGGGTCACTTTGGGATAATTTTAGGGCTGGTCATTTTGGGATCAGTTTTGAGTCGTTTTTGGTTCAATTTCGGATCATTTGGGAACCGTTTTGGGATCATTTTAGGATTAGTTTGGGGTTATTTTAGAGTCATTTTGGGATCATTTTGGGTAAGTAAAGTTAGCGCTAAATTGCTAGCACCGAGCAAGCTCGGTCACCCAGGTACTGGAGATTAATTGGTCACCTTAACCCAAAACCGGTGTTGCCGGAATAACTTTGACTCAATAGAAAAGGTTCAGACCTACATCTCTAAAAAAACATCAAAATATTTTTGGGTGCACAAGCCGATGAAGTAAAAAAGATAATGAAATGAAGAACGATATGATACCAGTAAATCGTGACCATGACATTTCAAGTAAAAGTAGTATTAACAACCAAAACCCTATGCTTGAAATTTCAGTAGATACAGCCGTAACTCCACTAACCTTGTGGTTACGGTTAAGGTTATGGTTATTGCTACGAATAAAGTTATTATTTTAGTTATGGATACGGTTACAACTACTGAAACTAAATTCCAATGTGGTCAAGAATACGCTTATGGTTACGAATCAGATTAGTGTTACAGTAACTGTTACAATAACGGCAAAGATTTTAGTAATGGCTGGGAAAAGCGTTGCCGTTAAAGTAACGGTATACGAAAATGATTATCGTTAAGATAACGCCCACTTAAATATATAGTTACGGTTACAGCTGCACACATATACACAGTAACACGTATAAAATGTAGTAAATTCTAAATGGCTGTAATTATTTTAATATTCAAGATAATCACACATGGCTTACTATTATGGAAGCTTCAAAGCTTCAAAGCTTTAACTTTAAGAGTATGTAAAAATATTTTGAAAAAAGTTTCAAAAATTAAAAGAAAATGCATTTAAAAAGATGCCATTTCCCCCCATACAAAATGTATGGGAAAGGGCGAAAAAAATAGCCACCCTTAAGGGTTAAGTTAGAGCGCAATTTTTTCGCAAGGCATATTTTCTCATCAATACCTTAAGCTTCAGGGGGTAAAACCGAAATTTTTTTTTTTTTTTTAATTTGAATCACCCTAATGTACATGCTAATTGTAAAGACATAACCACGAGTACATGAGTACTTGAAAATTATAACATAGATAATTAATCAAATATAACTTTCGAATATCTTTTTTTTTCATAAAACAATCAATCAAAACTTTTCAAGTACTTGTTGTGGCATTATGAAATTTGACCACTTGTGTATTAACTTCAAAATGTGCACATTTCTGTGTGCCCATGCGTCATATGTGATTTCATATGAGTACATACTTCGAAAATGTAATATCAAATATTGAGAGCACTTAAAATTAACTTTAATATTACATTTTTAATATAGATACCTTAGAATACGGTAGCTAGTAAGTAAGTATGTAGCAATATTTTATACTAGGAAAAAAGTAACACAAAATTACTGAGAACATCAACTGTACCAAAATGAGTTGAAATATTTGAAAGCTCAAAAGTTTCATAGTACAGGGTAAGAGAAATTTACAATTTCTTTAGCAAGCTTCAAGTAGTCAATAGGAGTTTTCAAAAGTAAATATCATTTCGAGTGTGTGAATAAACAATACAAATATGATTGGACCAATAAATTACAAGGAATAATATGACTTTGATTGTTATTTAATGGAAAAAAATGTGTGCCAAAAAGTATGCAATGAAAAATTGTTGTGCATATGTTTGTACAATGTATAAAATAGTTTTTTGTTGGTGTGGTTGTTAATAATTTATATATATGTTCGTAAAATTTAATAAGCGTAGCTACTTGTAAGTGCTTGCTTTGTGTGGATAAATAGGGTCAGATTTTACAAAACAAAAAGGTAAATCAAGTGCCTAAGAGTATGCTCACAAATACAAAAGGCGCAAACATAACAATAAAAGGTAGTTAAGCGATATCAATAAGCAGCAATGAGTTGAAATATCAATAAAATTGAATTCAATTTGTTTTTATTTGTATTGAAACAGGAAGAAAAAAGTCAAAATAAAAACTTAGGCTTTTATAGAGACAACAAGCATATTGCAAAATGTGTTTGCAGCGTATTAAATGTACAATCAACGCACTTAACATTTTAGCAGAGTATGCATCTTTATTTATATTCAAGTGGTTTATATTTTCTTCTTCTAACGTGCTTAGAAGCGTACCAACAAAGTAATCCCAAAAGTATGCTATACATTTGTATACTTATAGAGAACTTTCTAAGTCTTGAAAGAAACAAAAAAGACACTTGCAAAATTTTATTTGAGAAAAAGCAATAAAAAAGTTCAAAATTTCTATATACACAACCAAAAAGAATGTGCGCATCAGCCGCACTCATACTATTTGAAAGCCTGTTAAAAGGGATAATAATCTTACAAAGTAGCAGCGTTGTAATCAACTGTTTATTTGCACCTGTCTGCTCTTAAAAATTGATTGAAATTGTGCTCTTTGATTATATCTTATTGAGGTTGCACATAATAAAGGTTTAGGTATTGAGATTGTGCAGATGTGTTAAAAATTGGTAGCGCTATTAGGGGGATAAGAAATTAAAATCATTGGAATATTCGGAGGTGAAAAAGAAAGAAGGTGATTTGTAAATGCCGACCACTGATGCTATTATTAGATTCTAATATCTCAGTCCCAAAAACAGTGGTAATAAAGGTTTTTTACAAACTTAAGTATGAAAGTATGCCTTTAGGGGGCAATTGTTGATGTGGATATAAAACAAAATAAAAAAAAATAAAATAAAATAAAATAAAGTAAAATAAAATAAAATAAAATAAAATAAAATAAAATAAAATAAAATAAAATAAAATAAAATAAAATAAAATAAAATAAAATAAAATAAAATAAAATAAAATAAAATAAAATAAAATAAAATAAAATAAAATAAAATAAAATAAAATAAAATAAAATAAAATAAAATAAAATAAAATAAAATAAAATAAAATAAAATAAAATAAAATAAAATAAAATAAAATAAAATAAAATAAAATAAAATAAAATAAAATAAAATAAAATAAAATAAAATAAAATAAAATAAAATAAAACAAAATAAAATAAAATAAAATAAAATAAAAAAATAATACCAATTCATGATTTAAATAATACTTTAATGTAGAAAATATCCCGCATTTCAAAAATATAGTAAAAGGAACCGACTTTTATTTCGCGTGAAAAGTCAACATAAATTAAAAAAAAAAAAAAAAACTAATGGCGGCGATATACCAACAGGTTATCATAACCTCTAACGAGATTTTTAGCCGAGCTTCTC
>CAXKVI010000002.1:124312486-124364986 GCA_964058755.1 Campiglossa producta | reverse complement strand
CTTTGCCTACTTTTAGGCGTTCATTATATAAACGAGTTCGAGAATTTTTTAATATTTCAAAGTCTGAAATTGTTCTATCCTTTTAGCACTCTTGACACTGTTGACAGCTTTCAACGTGTGGTCACACCATTTTTTTATCGAAAAATTGATAATTCATCTATTTTGCGCCTAAAAATATGTAACGAATCTCAATGAGTACTTAATTTGATTGACGCCGATGTTTTCTAGTCACATCTTTTTATTGTTAAAAAATATAAAATCAATTCACTGTGCTCTACTGACTCACAACAACTCTGGGCTCTGTTCACGTCATTGTACGCATAATTAAAAGCTTAAACCCAATAAACATCCCCCGTATCTTATTTAATGCTCGCCTAAGTACAATGAAAACTTTTGAAGCGTAAATAAAGAATTTGACAGCATTCAATAGTAATTTGCATAATTTAGATTTTTTTCATACTTTTACAGCTGGAAGGCATAAATCAGCAATTCAAAGGCAACAGGAAAAAAGAACGTTTGCTTGAGTAAACTTGAGCGGAAGAGTGGTGTGGCATAGATAATTTTATAAAGAAAAAAAAAAGAAAATAAAATAAATGCGTTTAAAATCGCTGCGCATTTTTTGTAAATTTATTTAAATTTTACCTTAGAACAGAAGGCGATTTCTATGCTTACTTAACTTTGGTTTTGCTACTATTAAATTATCATCAAAGGCAGAAGTAATGTTATTAAATTACAATTATGTATATATATATATATTTTTTTTTTTTTTTTTTTCAAATTAATGACCCATTGACTTTGATACAGTGATCTAACATCAGTTGCAAAATTATCTGACTGAATTTTAAATGGTATCTCCCCATCCAGAGGAATATGATTTCAACTGCTTACGTGATGTGGTATTTTGTTAATCTCCTAACACGTTGTCTCCTAATAGCTTGATAATTCTATTTTAAATGTAAAATAAATACATTTTTACGATGCGATACAAGGCCACGTTATTGCCTCCAATTCGTTATCACTTGATGAGGTTCCTTTTCATATAATTGGATGTGATGTCAGATCGTATTATGCGATACAATTTTTTTATTTTAAATAATGGTGTTTTCAACAAAATTATATTTTCATCGGTTTTTAATTTTAGCCTTTGAATAATCTCATGAATGATCTTCAAATTTTATTCTGTTTTTGTATATGAAGGTATACTCAATGTAATGCTCCTCAGTAGATGTACTAAATGATATTATATATATCATTTGATCTTTTACCAAGTATGATCTGATATGATGTCGTTGTGATACGCTTTGATGTATTGATTGCATATTTTTTAATGTTATATGGTTTGCGATCTTTTGATACGATATGATCTGATCGTGAAAACGATGATTTGATGTTATAATTAAGTCATGAACTTTTACCATATGATATTATTTTGAAATTTCCTTTTATTTGAGGTTGTTCTATTTTTAACGCTCTTCTAAACTTCTACCTAATGATCTTATCTATATCACTTGATCTTTTACTAAGTATGATCTATTATGATAATGATGTGATGCGTTCTGATGTATTGTTTACATATGTATTTCTGCCAGATAGTGATATGTGATGCAAAATTGATATGATCTCTTCTAGAAAAAAATTTAATCCTACGTTAATATATCATTTGTGGTATGTAATTTTGTTTGCGATCTTCTGATACAATATGATCTAATCTTCTTCTCCATAAAAAATATCATATGATTTCATAATGACGTCGCATATATCTTCTTTTTCTCTCTGTAAAAATTCTTCGTCAAAAAATTATTGATTTGATGTCAAAGCGACATAGTAAACACATATTTTTGCTCTCTTAATGAAAAAGTCTCCATAAAGTCTCCTTTAATACGATGTGATCTGATCTCATACTCCATAAGAAATATTATTTGATGTCACAATAACATCGCAGACATTTTTTTTCTCTCGGTAAAAAGTTGTTATCATCTTGGTTTAGATACGTGTGATCTGATGTAATACTTCACAAAAACCTTCATTTGATATCACCATGACATGGGATACCTATTTTATAGTACAAAACTTTTATTTCTCAATGAAAAATATATTTCAATAGAAGAGTCAAATAAAAATCAAGAATAATTTGATTTAGTAAATTCGAGCCAATTCTTTCTTTGATGACAGCAAATACTTCGTCTTTTCCTCGTTGACCGCAAGACCCACTTTTTTCGCTTCTTTATCCAGTCCAGAGAAGGCAGCGCTTACGGCGCGGTTGTTAAGGCCAATGATATCAATATCATCGGCATACGCCAGCAATTGCACGCTCTTGTAATAGATTGTACCATTGCGGTTTAGCTCTGCTGCTCGAATTATCTTCTCCAGCATCAGGTTGAAGAAATCGCACGAAAGGGAGTCGCCCTGTCTGAAGCCTCGTTTGGTTTCAAATGGCTCAGAGAGGTCCTTCCCGACTCTGACGGAGCTGTTAGTATTGCTCAACGTCATTTGGCAAAGCCGTATAAGCTTTGCAGGGAAGTCAAATTCAGACATGGCGGCATACAGGCAACTCCTTTTTGCGCTGTCAAAAGCGGCTTTGAAATCGACAAAGAGATGGTGTGTGTCGATTCTTTTATCATGGGTCTTCTCCAGGATTTGGTGTATCGTGAAAATCTGGTCGATGGTAGACTTACCAGGTCTAAAGCCACACTGATAAGGTCCAATCAGCTTGTCTACGATGGGCTTCAGTCTTTCACACAATACGCTAGAAAGAACCTTATATGCGATATTAAGAAGGCTGATTCCGCGGTAGTTGGTGCGGTTAGCGGGATCGCCTTTCTTGTGGATTGGGCAGAGCACACTTAAATTCCAATCTGGAGGCATGCACTCGTCTGACCATATTCTGCATAAGAGCTGATACCAGCTCTTCGCCTCCGTGTTTGAACAGCTCGGCGGGTAGTCCGTCTTTTCCAGGCGCTTTGTTGTTTTTGAGCCGGGATATAGCTATCCTCACTTCATCATAGTCAGGTGGTGGGACGACTTTTCCATCGTCAGGGATTGGGGTATCGGGTTCGACGTCTCCCTCGCAATTTAGCAGTGAGGAGAAGTGCTCCCTCCATAATTTAAGTACACTGTGTACGTCGGTTACCAGGTCGCCATTATTGTCCTTACAGGAACTTGCCCCGGTCTTAAAACCTTCCGTCATCCGCCGGATCTTTTCATAGAATTTTCGGGCATCATTCCTGTCAGCCAGCATCTCAAGCTCCTCACACTCACGCCTTTCGGCCTCACGTTTCTTTTTTCTGAAAAGGCGTCTCTCTTCCTTCTTTGCCTCACGATAGCGTTGCCATACACTGCGGGTTGCGCCCGTTCGCAACGTCTCCCTGTAGGCAGCGTCCTTTTCGTCCGAGGCAGTGCTGCATTCCTCATCGTACCAGTTGTTTTTGCGGGCTCGCTGGAACCCTATAGTGGCCTCAGCGGCAGTACGTAATGAGTGAGAGATATGCTTCCATTGCTCGGTTGCATCGTTAGGTCGAGGATTGCTCTCCGATAGCAGGTGTGAGAGTCGAGTGGAGAAATTGTCAGCTGTCTGTGTCGTGCGCAGCTTCTCGACGTCAAACTTTCCTTCCGTTACTGTGCGCACTTTCTTTGCTACACAGAGGCGTGTGCGTATCTTGGCTGCAACAAGATAATGGTCCGAGTCGATATTGGGACCACGAAGGGTACGCACGTCCAGAACGGTGGAGCTATGTCTGCCGTCGATCATGACATGATCAATCTGGTTTCTTGTTCTTTGATCAGGAGACAGCCATGTGGCTTGGTGTATTCGTTTATGCTGGAACCTGGTACTACTGATGACCATATTGCGAGCAGCGGCGAAATCAATCAACCTAGTGCCGTTGGGGGATGTTATATCATGGAGACTAAATTTTCCAACTGTTGGACCAAAGACTCCTTCCTTGCCCACCTTCGCATTAAAGTCGCCGAGCACGATTTTGATATCATGTTGGGGCAGCGATCATAAGTCTGTTCAAGTTTATCGTAGAAGGAGTCCTTCTCTGCGTCGTCCGTCTCCTCAGTCGGCGCATAGGCGCAGATAAATGTTATGTTGAAAAAGAATCGGCGCACCTGCGCCTTGGCAGCCACGTCACTGTTGATAGTTACAAATTTGAAACTGTGAGGGACTTCGTCTATTTGGGAACCAGCATTAGCACCGAAAATAATATCAGTCTAGAAATCCAACGGAGAATCACTCTTGCGAACAAGTGCTACTTTGGACTGAGTAGGCAATTGAGAAGTAAAGTCCTCTCTCGAAGAACAAAGATCACGCTCTATAAGTCTCTCATCATACCTGTCCTGATGTATGGCTCAGATTCATGGACAATGTCAAGAGAAGATGAGATGGCCCTTGGAGTATTTGAGAGAAAAGTTCTCCGGAAGATTTATGGTCCTTCCCGTGATGCCGACGGCGAGTATCGAAGGAGATTTAACGATGAGCTGTACGAGCTTTACGCAGATCTGACCATAGTCCAGCGAATTAAAGCCCAAAGGCTCCGCTGGCTGGGTCACGTCATGCGAATGGACAAAGAAGCTCCAGCCCAGAAGGTTTTCCAATCGTCACCCGAATTCGGCAGGAGAGGAAGGGGGAGGCCTTGACTGAGATGGAAACAACAGGTGGAGGATGACTTGAACTCCCTTGGGGTTTCCAATTGGCGTCAGTTATCGCTAAAAAGGAATGACTGACGTGCTTTGATAGGCGACGGCCAAAATCGCTTAGGCGGTTAAGCGCCAATAAATGATGATGATGATGAAATTCGAGCCAAAATCGCTTATCTAAACAATGATTTCTGAAATTAAAAAGGGAAGCATCCATACGCCGAAGCTCACATGAATCAGAATTAAAAGGAAGCATAACTAAAATTTCACAAAATCTCTCGATTTTCTTTCACACCAAGCTAATCAAAAAACTCAACTAAGAATGTGAAACGCATGATATCACCTCATACATACATTTGATATAAAAGCAGCTACTTAACTCTTGTGGTAAGTAAGACAGAAAATATAGCAGACAAATTTTACCTTGAGCTTGCAAACACAGTCTAGTAAAAGGCACTCAAATATGTTCACAAGTAAATATATTTATCTCTATATTTGTACTTATAACAGCAGCAAAGTTACCAACTCCATTAGGGTTTATCATGTTTGTTGGGAAGCAGCAATTGCAAGTGAACGCAAAAATAATCTAATAAAAAACGTAAATGTGTCGTCAAATTGCGCAAAAATTAGATTTGGTTTGCTGGTAAAGCTGATGCTGCAAGGCAAAATGAACATCAAATCACACACACGCGCATGTAAGCTGTGGCTGCATGCAAAGTGTGGGTAGCGCTTTGCTGGTGAAGTGATAAAAATATGTGATACGATTGCCCACTGTAAAGTCATTCAAACCTATGTTCACTCCAACAACCACAATGCAGACTATACAGATCTCAACACACTCCCACATCACATCACATACTTCCTTCCATACCTAGCAAGCTTTACTGCTTTTCTCTACTTTGTTGCTAAACTTTTTTTTTATACCTTTCATGAACATGAAATGGTATTATAACTTTGGTCCGATGTTTGTAAATATGAGAAGAAGAAGAGATAGACCCATCAATAAGTATACCGAAATGATCAGGATGACGAGATGAGTTGATTTAGCCATGTCCGTCTGTCCGTCTGTCCGTCTGTCCGTCTGTCCGTCTGTCCGTCTGTCTGTCTGTCTGTCTGTCTGTTTGAACGCAAACTAGTCCCTCAGTTTTTGAGATATTTGGCTGAAATTTGGTATGCGGCCACCATTTTCCAATATAGGAATCATTTGTCGGAACCAGCAAGATCGGACCAATATAACATATAGCTCCCATACAACCGATTATTCCGATAAACGGATTTTGGGCTATAGCTCCTGTAATTAAACACGTAGGAACGTGAAATTTTGTATATATTGCTCTTTTTATATGTGAAATATCGATGTTGAAATTCATAGAGATGGGATAAATATTTCACATAGCTCCCATACAATCGATTATTCCGATAAACGGATTTTGGGCTATAACTCCTGTAATTAAACACGTAGGAACGTGAAATTTTGCACGTATTGCTATTTTTATATGTGAAATATCGATGTTGAAAATCATCGAGATTGGATAAATATTTCACATAGCCCCCATACAATCGATTGTTCCGATAAACGGATTTTGGTAGATAACTCCTGTAATTATATAGGTAGGAACGTGAAATTTTGGAAGTATCGCTATTTTTATATGCGAAATATCGATGTTGAAAATCATTCAGATGGCATAAATATTTCACATAGCTCCCATACAATCGATTATTCCGATAAGCGGATTTTGGGCTATAAGTCCTGTAATTAAACACATAGGAACGCGAAATTTTGGACGTATTTTTTTTTTTATATGTGAAATATCGATGTTGAAAATCATCGAGATTGGATAAATATTTCACATAGCCCCCATACAATCGATTGTTCCGATAAACGGATTTTGGTAGATAACTCCTGTAATTATATAGGTAGGAACGTGAAATTTTGGAAGTATCGCTATTTTTATATGCGAAATATCGATGTTGAAAATCATTGCGATGGCATAAATATTTCACATAGCTCCCATACAATCGATTATTTCGATAAGCGGATTTTGGGCTATAACTCCTGTAATTAAACACGTAGGAACGTGAAATTTTGTAAGTGTTGCTATTTTTATATGTGAAATATCGATGTTGAAACTCATAGAGATGGGATAAATATTTCACATAGCTCCCATACAATCGATTATTCCGATAAACGGATTTTGGGCTATAACTCCTGTAATTAAACACGTAGGAACGTGAAATTTTGCACGTATTGCTATTTTTATATGTGAAATATCGATGTTGAAAATCATCGAGATTGGATAAATATTTCACATAGCCCCCATACAATCGATTGTTCCGATAAACGGATTTTGGTAGATAACTCCTGTAATTATATAGGTAGGAACGTGAAATTTTGGAAGTATCGCTATTTTTATATGCGAAATATCGATGTTGAAAATCATTCAGATGGCATAAATACTTCACATAGCTCCCATACAATCGATTATTCCGATAAGCGGATTTTGGGCTATAAGTCCTGTAATTAAACACATAAGAACGCGAAATTTTGGACGTATTTTTTTTTTTATATGTGAAATATCGATGTTGAAAATCATCGAGATTGGATAAATATTTCACATAGCCCCCATACAATCGATTGTTCCGATAAACGGATTTTGGTAGATAACTCCTGTAATTATATAGGTAGGAACGTGAAATTTTGGAAGTATCGCTATTTTTATATGCGAAATATCGATGTTGAAAATCATTGCGATGGCATAAATATTTCACATAGCTCCCATACAATCGATTATTTCGATAAGCGGATTTTGGGCTATAAACCCTGTAATTAAACACGTAGGAACGTGAAATTTTGTAAGTGTTGCTATTTTTATATGTGAAATATCGATGTTGAAACTCATAGAGATGGGATAAATATTTCACATAGCTCCCATACAATCGATTATTCCGATAAACGGATTTTGGGCTATAACTCCTGTAATTAAACACGTAGGAACGTGAAATTTTGGACGTATTGCTATTTTTATATGTGAAATATCGATGTTGAAAATCATCGAGATTGGATAAATATTTCACATAGCCCCCATACAATCGATTGTTCCGATAAACGGATTTTGGTAGATAACTCCTGTAATTATATAGGTAGGAACGTGAAATTTTGGAAGTGTCGCTATTTTTATATGCGAAATATCGATGTTGAAAATCATTCAGATGGCATAAATATTTCACATAGCTCCCATACAATCGATTATTCCGATAAGCGGATTTTGGGCTATAAGTCCTGTAATTAAACACATAGGAACGCGAAATTTTGGAAGCATCGCTATTTTTATATGTAAAATATCGATGTTGAAAATCATTGAAATGGGATAAATATTTCACATAGCCCCCATACAATCGATTGTTCCGATAAACGTATTTTGGTAGATAACTTCTGTAATTATATCGGTAGGAACGTGAAATTTCGTAAATAATGCTATTTTAGAATGTGGAATGTCGATGCTAAAAATGAATGAGGTTGGACCAATATAACACATCGTCCCCATATAATCGATAGCTCCGATAATTTCGGTATGAGCTAAAGTTAAATTCATACAGGCTGTACTGGGGATCAAACCGTGATAATCGTGACGCTTATTCATGAAAGGTATTTAGCCTTCGGCACAGCCGAAGACAGCTTTCCTTACTTGTTTTTTTTTTTTTTTTGTCCACCTGTTACTCTTGACAACACTTTTGGTTTGGTGGTTCAATGAAAAGTTCGGACTAAAACGTAAAAGTACTCATGAAAAAATCAGTAAGCATATTGAAAATGCTTTTAGCTATCACCAACACATGCGCAAATATTGCTTTGACTCATGTAAGCTCACACACACACACACTTTTGCCATTATCCTCCCGTTGCGCTAAAAGCCAACTATGTTGATATGCCACCTTTAATTGGATTTTATAGTGTGTTGTTTCATGGCTTTATAGTTTCTAATGCTATCTTTTGCCCATATTGCGCGCTTTACACCCATTTGTTCGCCGCCAAAATAATTGCAGTTGCTTCAATTGCCATTGTGGGGGTGATGTCGCTAAAAGTTGTCAGCGCATACGAATAATGGTTCACCCTCATTGCTTGTTTCACCTTTAGTACGTTTTAAAATGCTTTTATTCTCGAGGGTGGCTTATTCGTTTGACAGTGGTTCCATGTAGCTCTGCTTTATTTGTGCATCTAATGTGCTATTAGTTGCTTTGCATTGAAAGAAACGGTCCAGGTGATTTGTTTGGTGTGATGATAGTTCTTGAAAGCACGAAATAATATGTCGGTTAACTGTAGGTTAAAAACTTATGATGTTTCCTATTTAATATTTCTGATCCATTAAATACAATTATCTGATCCTTGTTGAATACCTAACCCAGCGTATGACATTAAATCCTATGCCACCTAATTACAATTCAAATGAGCATGCCACATTCTCATACAAAGCTTTAGGCCCAATTTCTCATGTCAATTTGATCTGATTTAAAAAAGTAATTGTGATCTGTTGATTTTCCATTCGATATGATGCGATCTGATCATATCTGCTACGATAGTATTTGTTTTACTAATGGCTTACTGTATCTATATATTTTTTAGTATTGAGAAAGAAATGCCAATATGGGTATGAAATGAAACGTATTTTTGGCCGTATTCTCAATATGAAAATTTCTAGCAGGGCTGCCACCTAGGGTTGCCACCTAGGGTTGCCATCTATCTCATTTTTTTAAATATTGGGCAAGATATGCTAATATTGGTATAAAATGACAGGTATTTTTGGCCGTATTCTCAATATGAAAGTTTCTAGCAATGTTGCCACCTAGGGTTGCCAACCTAACCGCAATTTTTTCCAGTATTTGTTTCCTCATATATTTCCCCACTCATTGTTTTCCTAATTTATATATAAAAAGAGTTAAAAGGTTCCTCGCTAACCGGTTGGCGTTGAAGGATTTTGACCAAATTTACAGACAAGTTAGGTACATGGGCCGACATAGTTTTTTTTTACTAAGTAGAGTTGCCACCTAGGTAGGTAGAAGTGGCTGCCGCAAAGGCACACCTAGGCCAGTAATAAAAGGCCCGTTGTGATACCACCAAACACTAGGAAAGTCAGTCCCGGGGCCCGGCCATATGGAAAATCCCAGTGCTGTTGGGACTCTCCATATAGCCGAAACCCGGGACTGACACTCCTAACCGACACCGCTACCCCTCCTCGAACCATTTTGATAACTTGATGAAGGCCATCAAGTCCTTTATGTCTAGCTCCGCGACCTGGCTTAAGCTAACCAGGAAGGGAACTCCCAGAGAGCGCCTTCTCGCTCCGCTTAAGGCCGGGCAGTTGCAGATGAGATGCTCCACCGTTTCCTCTTCCTCATCATCTTTGCAACTCCTGCAGCATCGTCGGTAGGGAACGCCTAGCCTTGCTGCGTGCCTACCAATAAGGCAGTGCCCGGTTAAAACACCTATTAATATGGAGATTTCCTTCCTTTTTAGGGCGTATATGTGTCTAGATCTTTTAAGATCGCATTTTGGCCAGGTTTTCTTGGATATCCGGCACCCTGGGGCTTGTAGCCATCTTTCGTTGGCTTCGCGGAGTGTATGCTCCTTCAGCATTAGCTTGCACGTGGCAAACGGCATACCTATGCGCTCTTTATCTTGAAGAATCTGCTTGGTCGTGCCCTGCCTGGCAAGTTCGTCTGCCCTACAGTTTCCCTCAATGTCCCTGTGTCCCGGGACCCATGTGAGGTTCACGCGGTTCTGTTGGGCCATCTCTTGAAGAGATCGACGACAGCTGAGCGTCAGTTCAGAGTTGAACGAGTAAGAGCCAAGGGATTTGATGGCCGCTTGGCTGTCGCTGAAAATACAGATATCCTGTCCGATGGTGCGTTTACCTATCCAAGTCACGGCGTCCATGATTGCAGAAACTTCAGCCTGGAAGACGCTGCAGTGATCAGGTAGTCTAAAGGAGAGTTCTAGGTCCAAATCCCTTGAGTAAACCCCTCCTCCGACTCTGCCGTCTAACTTCGAGCCGTCGGTGTATATAAAAGTGCCGCCATTAGTAGCGGGACACCGATCTATGTTCTCCCAGTCTTCCCTGCTGGGAATGTTTATTCTAAAACAACAATCTCCGACTGTTGTGGTCGCACACCGATCTGTGCTCAGAGGGAGAAAGCTGTAAGATCTTAGAATACAGGAGTGTCCAATAGTGCTTGCGCCCCAGACGGACGTTTCCCTTAGACGCAGAGCCGATGCTGCTGCTGCCCGGTACCCTTCCAGATCGAGTGGCAAAAAGCCAAGAATGGCCTGGAGAGCTTCATTGGGCGTTGTTCTTAACGCCCCGCTTATACAGATCATGCTCGATCTGTGGACTTTTCCTAACAGATTTAGGTTTGTTGCCTTTCCTAGCGCAGGCCACCATACCACGACTCCATACAGCATAATTGGCTGGATTATCGCAGTGTAGATCCATCTGCAAATTTTGGGGCTGAGCCCCCATTTTTTGCCAATGGCTCTTTTACACGTGTAAAGTGCAATGCACGCTTTCCTCTGGCGCTGGATGACATTCTCCTTCCAGTTAAGCTTTCTATCTAGAACTGTGCCTAGGAATTTGGCTTTATCAGCTAAGTTCAGGCTCACGCCATCTAGTTCTGGTAGGTTCAGCGGTGGTATCTTGTACCGCCTGGTATAAAGGACAAGCTCCACCTTTCCCGGGTTGATGCTAAGTCCGCAGCGAGAGGACCATGAAGAAACTTCTCGCAGTGCTACTTGCATCAAGTCACACAGGGTTTGTGGGAATTTGCCCCTATATGCAATAGCTAAATCGTCTGCATATGCCACTATCTTCCCGCTCCCCCACCTTGTGTCTCGTAGCAGCGAGTTTACGGTGAGGTTCCATAGGAGCGGGGAGAGAACACCACCCTGAGGCGTTCCTCTTGTGACATAGCGTGAAAGATCAACTGTTCCCAGTGAAGAAACTATTTTCCTTCCCTTTAGTAGTTGATCAATTAGTCCAATAAGAGACCTATTTATGCCCAGGTTTGTTAAAGCAGTGTTAATAGCCTCCGGCCTTATATTGTTGAAAGCCCCTTCGATGTCCAGAAAGGCCACGAGACAGTACTCCTTTTCGTGCAATGATTTTTCAACAATAGAGACTAGGCTGTGGAGCGCAGTTTCCGTTGATTTACCTTTGGTGTATGCATGTTGATAGCTAGAAATAAGGTTGCTATCAATAGTAGAGGAGAGATAATCGCTAATTATCCTCTCGAAGGTTTTAAGTGCAAAAGACGAGAGACTGATCGGTCTGTAGTCTTTAGGCTCATAGTGTGAGGCCTTCCCAGCCTTTGGAATAAAGACTACCGTGGCGCTTCTCCAGGAGCACGGAATGTAATTAAGAGCCAGGCAGGCTGAATAGAGAACTACCAGCCATTTAGCTGATATTTCCAGCGTGTTTATAAGTTGTGCGGGGAAAATCCCGTCTGGCCCGGCTGCCTTGAACGGCTCAAAGCTTTTGATTGCCCACCTTACCCTTTCCTCCGTAATGGGTATGTTTACCGCCAGGTTTGTTGCAGATGCTACAGGTGCATCATACAAGTTCCCCGGAAAGTGTGTGTTCAGGAGCAGCTCCAGGGTTTCCCCTTCCGTGCTGGTCCAAGATCCGTCAGGCTTCCGTAAATAGCTAATGGCTGTTTGAGTTTTTGATAGCACTCGTCTAAGTCTCGCTGTATCATCGACTTTTTCGACCCCGGTGCAGAAATTTCTCCACGAAGTTCTCTTCGCTTGCCTTAGAGCCTTTTTATAGGCCCTCAGTTTAGCTTTATATTCGAGCCATTCAGGCTCCGTACCGATGCTCTTGGCCTTGTTAAATTGCTTCCTGCATGATATACGGAACGAATCCAGGTCGTAAGACCACCAGTGGGGTCTATGTTTGCCGCGTGGTTTTGGTACTGGACAAGCCTGCTCTAGGGCATTTGAGAGCGCCGTTGTAAAGGTCGTTACCAGATCATCCAGTTCTCCCACTGATAAGGGGGCTTGTGGAGGTAATACTGGTAGGTCCCTAGCTAATATTTGGTTATGTAGCTGCCAGTTAGTGTTGCGTGGATTTCGTTTCATAACTGGCTGCTCAACAATAAAGTCTAACACAATTTCTATGTACCGATGGTCAGAAAATGAATGCTCATCAAGAACACGCCATTTTCTGAACCACTCATAAGCACCTTCGCTACAAACAGTGAGGTCTATAACCTCCCTACGAGCTTTAGTTATAAAAGTAGGCTCGTTACCCACGTTACAAACCACCAGGTTAGTTGTTAGTAGGTAGTCAAACAGAGACTCGCCCCTAGCGTTAATATCGGAGCTTCCCCACTGGACGTGATGAGCATTAGCGTCAGCTCCAATAATAAGATGGCCCGTACAGAAATTATCCACCAGATCTTTCACCTCCTTTTGTGGAGGAGGTTCTTCGGCGTCATAGGGCATATAGACCGACGCCATCGTTAGGCTGGTGCTGCCGACTGTTAAGCTGGCAGCTGTAACGTCACCATTTGAGTAGTTGGGTAATAGAAAGGTGTTTAGCTCAGACTTTACCAAAATACAGGTTCTGACCTTGCCCTCATCATTGGCTTGGATGAGCTTGTACCCCTTAGTCCCCAATCCACAGATCCTAGAGCTATTGACCCAGGGCTCTTGGATAAGGACCACGTCTACGTCGCCTTTAGAAAGACGACTGCTTAAAACAGCCGAGGCTGCTTTAGATTTGTGCAGATTTATCTGAAGCACCACCAACATGAGAGAGCTCAGACATCCCTGCCGCCAGCGTGTCGTCGAGGTCTGGCCTGTTCCGGGGGCTGTCTCTCAACGAGGAGTTGTTCAGAGCACCTGCACGATTTGGCGTGGCGGGAACCCTGCTGTCTGAAGCAGCATCAACGTTAGTGTGCTCAGGTTTAGCCACGATCGTGACGTCGAGGCCTTCTTCGTCAAGCAGGCTTTCTTCTATCGCCGAGTTGTTCGCAGCACCATCGCAATTTGACGTGGCGGATAACATACTTTCCGCGTCGGACTCCTCTGCTTCCCCTTCCGATGCCTCGATCTCCGAGTCCTCCGGAGCGTCCGGAATAGCAGCGCGCTGTGCATCGCCACGGTATACGTGGATCACGATCAGCAGGCTTTCTTCTATCGCCGAGTTGTTCGCAGCACCATCGCAATTTGACGTGGCGGATAACATACTTTCCGCGTCGGACTCCTCTGCTTCCCCTTCCGATGCCTCGATCTCCGAGTCCTCCGGAGCGTCCGGAATAGCAGCGCGCTGTGCATCGCCACGGTATACGTGGATCACGATCTGACCCAAGCCGTAATGCACTCGTCCGTTGCACCGTTTAAGGGGCTCGAGCGCCTCCTTATTCAGAGTGATAACCACCTGTCTATTGGGCCCAACCACATCATCGACCAGATTGACGCCCCAATCCTGCGTCGGGAGAGACGGATTCCAGACCTGCAGCATCTCAAGAATATTCTCGGGTTCTGCAGGGACGGCAGGAATCCATGCCCTTGCCCTTGGCCGAGCAGGAATGTCCTTCCAGTCGACGACATCTAGTCTTGCCCCTGGATAGACTTCACCCAGTCTTGCAACTGCTGCCTTATACAGTGCGACAGTTCTTGCATCCTCGCACGCGAATATTTTGATCTGACCTTGGTGCCAGCCCGCGTCAGTACCTCGCGGCGGACTACCCGGAGACTCACGCATTAAGTGGAGGAGGGCCCTGCCCATTTCATTCCGGACATACAGCCACTGGTCTTTGGGGATGGACCAACGGTCGTTACCTCGGTCAATGAAACCTATAAGGATTCTGTCCTTGGTTACTTCAGCAAAGCTGAGTTTTCCCACTACGGGGTTGACCTGATGCCGCTTCGGATGGGGGTCTACCTCTCCGTCCGATCTCTGGCGTTTGAAGGGATTACCGTTCACCCTCTTAGGCACATAGGGCCTCTGGAAATTTGGTATCAGAGCTTTCGCTTCCTCCACCATCTTCCTTTCTTCCGGCGACAGCTTCTCCTGCGATGCTCCCTCATATTTTTTAAGGATCCTTGCGGCCTTTCTTTTATCCCAGTACGCAAAGCGTCGGGGAGATGCCTCCTTGGGGGGATTCAGACTCGTAGTTGCCATCGCGGTCTCTCCCTTTACGGCGTCGTCCTTCTCTTTCGAAACTCTGAAACCAGGTCGTGAGACCATTGCCCCAGATGTGAAGAGATTGGGTTTCGTACCAGCGCTTGATGGAAGCTTAGCTTCCGCCGTTTTCTGCTTGACTGCGTAGGCAGCCGCACTGTTGCTTGCTCCCATCAAGTCACTCTTACTTGATAGCAGTTTGGGGGATGACTGACCCGTAGTTTCCATCGTTGTCGGCCTCCCAGTTAACTTTGAGGCGGAGTTTGTCCTCCGGCGTTGTGTTTTCGCTTGCTCCAGCATAGTTCTTCTCTGCTGCGGAGTAAACGAAGTCGTTAATTGCTTTGTATTTTGTGTGTTCTTCATCTTGTTCGTACGACCCCTCGCCGGACAAGGCCAGCTTAGGGTCAAGGGTAGTGTAAGGGGAAGTGTGTCGTCCGCCGCGGCAGAGCCCCATACCGCGGTAAGACCATAGTTACTCCCTGAGGCGGCCCGGTATCAGTGAGGCTCCGTTCGACTACAGCCACGATTTGCCTCCCGGCTGCAAACGTCCAATGGGCACGGTATCGCATAACACCCTGGATTGGGAGGGAAAAGTTTTGCACATTTATATAGCGAGCCGCTTGCTTCAAGACAGACGCCCGCTTACAGCCGCACCTCTTGGTGTACAGACGCTGCGAAAAAGACCCCGGTGAGCCCTTAAACCAAGTATGTCAGAGTGGCCCCCCCGGGGCTCCCTCTCTTTCTGCCGCGAGCCTAGGTAGCTCAACGTTGCCCAGAGTGCACGAACGAGGACGCAAGAGTCGGGATTGAGCGCGGTCACTCAGCAACCACACCCCATTACACTCCAGAGTTGCCACCTAGGGTTGGTAAAATTTTTCACCATCTTCGCGAGTTGTTTTCCTCATATATTTCCCCATTCATTGCCAATCTTTCTATCTATATATATAAAAATGGAGCCGAAAATGTGTGTTCGTTGGTATCGCGATAAACCGCCCGATTTTTTTGAAATTAATACATGAATGCCCTTACCTATAACTTATGGTGGTCGTAGGGAAGATTTGGTGAAAATCGACGCAAAATTGCATTGTTCTGCGTTTTGCAATGAAGAGGTTTTTCATAATTTTTCAAAAGATGGCGGCGCATCTCTTTAACAAAAACACACATTTTAAGATTTCTTTTGTACTGCGGAATGACTTGCGAAGCAGCCACGGGTAGGCTGGTATCTTTTATAAAAGAACCATTTCATGGCACCAAAATCACATCATTTTGCTTAACATTCTCATAAAATAATCATCAACTGACAAACATCGTCTGATCAAAATTATATCACTTCCCTCAAATGCTAAGGTTATGAATTTATGTCGGATGACATGCGCATTAATTTATAATTTTAACGTAAAAAACCGCTTCAGAAATTTTATCAAATCATACTATCAGATAAGATATCATTCTTCCAAAAATCACATAATTAGATACGGAAAAGAAAGGCTTTGGCTTTTATTACCGGTAACAAAAATATATCGCACCCTAAAACAAAAAATCATCACAACTCAAAATTTTTTCAGGTCGCTTTCTTGGCATAGATTGCCTAATTTTTTTTCTTTTTGAGTATTATCGTTACTCTTTAAGCCACACAGTGAAGCCAAGTTTTTAAAAATCACATGACTTTTGTGCAATACAGAAGCAATTAACTGAATGTTACTCTGATTTCGAGTTGTGACTCTTTTTGATTTAGTGTGCGATATATCATATCACACAAAATTATATCACCTCATTTATCTATATATTAATAGGCTAACACTTTCCCCATACAAACAGTTGTAACCCAATTTCGTATAGTATTTATGGATAGATCTCTATAAAATTTATATTGGACACTTAGAATGGACTAATCTGGTGTCTCACCAAAAAAATGTTGAAAATAATTTTTAGTTTATTTCTTATTAAACAAAAAAGAGGTCTCCAAGCTCTCCAGCTATTTTGTTATCTCCACATTCTGTTATACCCGAACTATACATCACTATTCAGCACTTTTATAAAACTCCCAAAGACACAACCATCCGCTCATTCCCTTACACACACACGTACATATCTATGCAATGATCCAGCAGCTGCCACTTGCTTTTATTTTTGTGCCAAAAAAAAAAACAACAAAATGTACCAAATCATTTCATCTTCGGCATCTAAACACCATTTGTAAGCTAAGAAATCCAGTTTCACGTCTGGCTTTATATATTTAACTTTTTGCCTATTGGTAAAGTTTATTTTTTTAACGATATGATTTTGTAAGAAAATTCCACAATGTTAAGATCGAAATTTAAATATCGTACGGACTTTAACTAAAGAACAATTTTACATGACACTAATGCTGATTTCGTTGAACATGTTTACACCCTTGCACAGAATACTGTAAAAGTGTGATAAAAGTGTACCCGTTCTACATGAAACTGCTATATCGATAAAATGAACAAAAACCATTGCCCATTTGCTATGCTATGTGCATGAATCATTAGGTTTCGCTTATCAACCATATTCAATTGTTATTGCAAAATCCATTTTTTTCACCAAATTTATCTGCTGATTTTCAGTGCAACCAAGAGGGTAAAAAGTGTGAGTTTTTTAGGAAATGAAAACATATTCTGTTTGACGTTTTACTTCATTTTGCAAACTACTAAAACTAATGGCGGCGATATACCAACAGGTTATCATAACCTCTAACGAGATTTTTAGCCGAGCTTCTCTTTCCAACTTGTGGTGTGTTGCTTTTTGAGTTTTCCTACAAGTTGGCGGAACCTACAGTTTTTTGCCGACTCCGAACGGCACTTGCAAAGCAAATGAATTTTTTGCTGAGAAGCTTCTCATGGCACAAATACACCCGGAGAGTTTGCCAAACTACTGCCGAGGGGCGGCCCCATTTAGAAAAATTCTTTTTCTAAATAATTTTTGATGTTACTTTTGCCGGGCATCGAACCGCCACGACTTGGTGTAGAAGGCCGAACACTTAACCGCTACACCACGGCAGCCACCGTCATTTTGCAAACGAAAACGGAAAATTGAAGAGTGTAAAAAATGCGCATATTTTGATGAAACGAAATCACCATAACTCTACTTTTTTTTACGAAAAACACATTTTTGGGTATTTGTTTCCTTTAGGGGTCAACCGCTAATAAATTAGCTAAAATTATGGGAGATAGCTCAAGCAGCTGCCACTTGCCTTCATTTTTGTGCCAAAGGAAAAAGAAATGTACCAAATCATATAAATATCATTGCATCCTCGCCATCTTCACACCATCATCGTTCACATAATCACATAATTCACATAATCCAAGGTTTTTCGCAGAGCACTTCTATATTTAGTTTTTTGTATATTAAGAGGTTTATATTTTTAACGATATGGTATTTTTAAAAGTAAAATTCCACCAGGTTACGATAAAAAAGTACCATTATATATCGAAATATTATAAGCCCATACCGGGTTTTTGTGCATATAAATCTGTTGTAGTTATATCCTAATGTATTGTCGTCAGCTATTCTGTTGTACTACTTTGCTGCACCACCCTAATGTATGGTATCACTTAATCCAAATTTGTCACGGGGGAGCCACTTACTTGGTTTTGTTGTGAACGGGAGATATGTATATTAAGAGAGAGTTGAAGAAAATTTAAGATGGTCGAATTTCGACCACGGGCGATCCTAGTTCTAAATAATACTGCATTATATGAAATCGATCAGTTTGATTCCCATTTAGCGTATAGCAATTCATTCATTTCTATCACGTCATCACATCATATCATATCTAAATGTTCCACATCACATATGTATAATCAAGGAATCGCATCGCAAGATCCCCAATGTGATATCATCATTTCATAAATTCACCTTTTAGCGCAGACGAAGTAAAGTCGCTACTTTTTCTATCACATCATTGCATCACATCATATCTATATCTTCCCACATCATGCAAATAATAAATCGCCTCGCAAAATAGATTTATTATGTGATATCAAACAGATCGCAGTTTGTAAATAATCATATCATATCACACACAATTATATAACCTCATCTAATCTCCTATATTTTCAAAAATTTATCTACAAACAATGCATTTAGAGTCGACGCTGTAGGTACAACGTTTTTCTGCATACAATATTTCGAATTAAAAGTATAAAGTTAGTAAAAAAATGTACGCACGTGCACTCAGCTATGACTTTAGTTAAGTACGGTGCTGCGAATTCGTTGTTCATCCAATGAAATCACGTCTGAATTCATTTAAGACCTAATGACCCATGCCATGTGTTTATTAAATATGCTGCTACCAGCGCCACGTACAAGGTAATGACTGAAGCAAAATAAAGTTTGTTGTTTCTGTGACTAATAGCAGAGGATGTTGTGTGGTTGTATGAACAACTTTATTAAATGTTGATATAAACACACATATATTTCATTTGTATGTAGGTACACAAGGCAGTCATGGTCATCGGCAAATTGCCATTTGTCGTCGATGTTGGCACTTAAATCGCCAGCTGTTGCTGCCTTCTCCATCCACTCATTGAAAGTATCACCGAAAACTTTTGCTCTTGGCTAACTTTATTAACGTTAGTTAAATGCTTTTAGCCTTAATTTTAGCTTATACTCGCAATATACTCGAATATACTTTCACACATATATATCCACGATTCATTTTATCTGAATAACCATATGCTTTTAAATCACATTTGCCTTGCTGTTTCTATGCCTTTGAAACATTGACAAGCAAATGTCCTTGTGTGTGTGTTTGTTCTGTTTTACAAAACGTTTGCGTTGGTCAACTGAATTCCATTGAATTACTCGCTCTAATTAGCGCAATGGCTAAAATTTTAATTTGAATTTATTTACGCATATCTACGTAGAGTGCATGAATGTAGTAGATGTTTACTCGCTCCATTGGTTTTTAGCATATCACCCACATATGACATACGATTAAAGCTTTTATCGCTGACTCTGCTTTCTCGGCTTTTCTATACCCACAAAAAAATATTTCGGCCCATTAGCAACACTTAACAGCTGTGTTAATAACTTCCCATATATTTCTCAGTCCATCCAAATTTTTTACTTTTTTTTTACAAAATTTCTCTGTACGAACTAGACTCCTGCATGATTGGATTCAAACTTTGAGTACAACAGAGTACAGTAAATTTGAATTTTCCATTTGAAGAACCAAAAAACTTAGCCTTGAATATTTTATATTTTGAATATTCACTTTGCCTAAAATTTTCAAAATTAAAAAAAAGATTATGAATGAATGAATGAAAATAATTTTTATTCATTCTGATTCAAAACAAATATATTGGCTACACAGCTTACAATTTCACACATTTTTTTATAAAGGTGTAGAGTATTAGTAAAATTGGCTTTATAGAACATAAATAGGTGTATTTTGTTTGTAATTGTAGAGTTTTGAGTTTTGTGAGGGTTAGAAATACATCTGGGTTAAGTTGGCTGCAATAAATACCACTGCTTTTGGTTTTCAATCCTGAAATATTTCAGAAAAATTCTTGAAAAAACCCTAGTAAAAGTATTTATTATAATCTTTATACAAATATGGGAATATACAAATATGGATATCGTCGGTGATTATGCACAACCACTCATCGGGCATCTAAGAGACCGCGTAAACGACGTTTGTGATAAACACTTTTATAGCCCTTGCAATTAAGACTTGTTCCTTTATTCTCAAGAAAACTACATTTGCGTTGAAAAATCATTAAAAGAATCGATCTTGATCGGAGTTGTCTTAAAATTTTATAATTTGTAGCTGCAAACCCGCCAAACTTAAATATCGCATATGTACTATTAATGGCGGCGATATACCAACAGGTTATCATAACCTCTAGCCGAGCTTCTCTTTCCAACTTGTGGTGTGTTGCTTCTGAGTTTTCCTACAAGTTGGCGGGACCTACAGTTTTTTGCCGATTCCGAACGGCACTTTCAAAGCAAATGATTTTTTTGCTGAGAAGCTTCTCATGGCAGAAATACACCCGAAGAGTTTGCCAAACTACTGCCGAGAGGCGACCCCGTTTAGAAAAATTATTTTTATACCCAGCTGTACTTGTACACAGGGTATTATAACTTTGTTAGGATAACGGTTGGTTGTACAGGTATAAAGGAATCGAGATAGATATAGACTTCCATATATCAATATGATCAGGATCGAAAAAAAATTTGATTGAGCCATGTCCGTCCGTCTGTCCGTTAACACGATAACTTGAGCAAATAATGAGATATCTTCACCAAATTTGGCATGCGTACTTATTTGGGTTCAGAATAGATTGCTATTGAAAATGGGTAAAATCGGACCATAACCACGCCCCTTTTTCGATATCGAAAATTTCGAAAAACGTATAAAATGGGTTAATTCAATATTAGAAGCAGCTACAATGATACAATTTGCAATATGTATTGATTTAGATGTTCTAAGGCCGATTTTATAAAAAAATTTGAAAAGGGGGCGTGGTACCGCCCACGTATCTTTGAAGAAATTTTAAAATTTTGACTCTTAATAACTTCAGAACAGTTTATGCTAGTATAACGAAATTTCGTAGAGGACATACTATTGTTGTGGTAAATTCAGCTATAGAAAATAAACGAAATCGCTTCGCGACCACGCCTACTTTTTCATAAAAGTTATATTGAAAGGAGGTGGAAATATTGAAAAGTCCATATCTAATTAACTGATTTCGCTATAATAATATAATTTGGTACATACATCAACTTTCATATTCTTTACATAATTTTTTCAAAATTTTGGAAAGTGGGCGTGGCACCGCCCACTTATGAGTCAAGCAATTTTTAAATTCGACTGCTAACAACTTCAGAACGGTGTGAGATAGATTTACGAAACTAGGTACCAGGCATGTTATGTTTATGTAGAGTACTACCACAGAAAATAAGAAAAATCGGTGAACGATCACGCCCACTTTATGTGCACAGCTGGGTATGTAATGTTCGGTTTCACCCGAACTTAGACTTCCTTACTTGTTCTAAATAATTTTTGATGTTACTTTTGCCGGGCATCGAACCGCTACGACTTGGTGTAGAAGGCCGAACACTTAACTTAGAAGGCCGAACACCAACGCGGCCGCCAACGCATACACCGTTTTGAAAATGTCCGTTACGTCGCTTTGCAGAATCACCGACGATATGTTTTTTTAACAGAACAGACTGGACTTAAGTCCATTTTGAAGATATATGTATGCAATTCCCATGTAGCGTTTAAATTTACAATTCAACATTCAATTCTACAAACATTCACAGAAATGATTGTTGGGATTTCTTCATGGATTTAAAACAAAAAATGTCAAAATATGAATTCAATTTCGTTTGAAATTTTTTGAATATTCAAAGTAGACATTTATTTCAAACAGCCAGATATTCGAATTCAAAGCAAAGCAAAGCCAATTCAATTCAATTCAAATTCAATATGAATGATTCATTTGCCGTTTTGGATGGAGTCATGCAGAGGTCTAGTACGAACTTGTATGACGTTCGTCCAAATTTATTGCATGTGAGTCTCTGTATGTAAGCATGTTTATCATTTTATTGAGTTGTACTTTCATTCATTTTTAGTTTAATTAAAGCTTTATTGATGTTAATGTAACATGTTCCAATAATTGGTAAAGTAAGTACTTACATATATTTGCCAATGTTCATTAAATATTTTATTTTATTTCCTTTTTTGCTTTAAGGTTGTTAAATACCCCGACAAATGGCTGCAATTATCGCCTGCAGACACATAAAAAAAAATACACACACAGGTGTATTTTAAAAGCTTTTCGTTGCTTGTTATGATATAATTTTTTTGGGTACTTAAATATTATGAGGGTCAAGGAAAAAATTTCCCATGACATCGAAGTGGAATAAATTTGCTAAAATATGACATTTCATAGGAATTTTTGGGCGCTCTTAACCAAAGAAATGTAATGAAGGAATTTTTTTTTAATAAAATAGCGTAAAAATGTGAAATATAATATTTGAGAACACGACGGTTAAAAGGTTATATCAAATTAATTTCAATTTTTTAACGCATGAAAAGAAAATAAATATGGCTGGTTGTCCAACAAAGATGCAATAAGGGGTTCAAGTTACGACGTGGATGGTCAGGGAAGCCTACTCATTAATAGTTCGTTGAACTCTCGTTACGCATTAGATCATCTTAGATATCATCTAATGTTTTCTCATCTCTTTTTTACATTCTTTTAGTCCTTATTTCATCTGTTTTGATTTGATTTACCACACAAATGTCATGCATGATATGAATTGAACTGATTTTTAACCCGGTATCAACTGATGTGATGGTAATTTTATCACCTTATGCGATCTCGCTCGGTAAGATCTGACCTTCACGATACAATAACATTTCGTGTGATCTGTACTGTTCGTATTTATCTGATATCAAGTAAATTGATATAAAATCATCAGACCTTAAAATAAAGAGGTCAATTGCAAGATTTCGGAAAATTAGATCACCTGATGGTATTTGTATTGGCAATACCAATATGCGATAGTAAAACTTTATCTTATGTGAAGTGATCAAAAAAGTACTTGATGTATGATGATGTGATGTGATATTTGAAATTTTTATTCACTCAAACTTGGAAATACTTACAATCATACTTTTCCTTTATATAAATACTTAATACTATATTTTCAAAGGTAAGTAATAGACAAATGTCATAACATAAAATGACGACTATGATAGAGAGGGGGATAAGCATATTCAATTTAAACAATACGTTTCTTTTACTTACGTTTCTCTACTTTTCATTACTTCAAAGGTGTATATGTGTGTCTTCAGTGCTGTAATTAATTTTGATTTTAAATGTACAAAACTAAAAAAAGTTATAGCCCCAAGCTAAGTTTAGTGATATACCTTTGTGTATAAATAAAATGGAATAAAATAAAACAAAATAAAATAAAATAAAATAAAATAAAATAAAATAAAATAAAATAAAATAAAATAAAATAAAATAAAAGAAAATAAAATAAAATAAAATAAAATAAAATATAAAATAAAATAAAATAAAATAAAATATAAAAGGTAGGTAGGTTCAAGTGGCTGCCGCAGAGGCACACTTAGGCCACACCGAAAGAAAAAAATATCAAAAACCGCCGTAAAATTTACATTTTTTGTTTACCAAATGCAACTGAAAAGAAAAAAGGTCAATTTTACAATTTCGAAAATATCATTTCTACGTGAAGTGGATATGCACAAAAAAAACGTAAAAACTTACAGGAAAAACGTCAAATAAACATGACTATCATGTATTATTGAAGGCATTCTCATGTATAATTGACATGAAACGTAAAAATGTACAGGAAAAACGTAAAGTGAACATGAACATCAGGTATTATTGAAGGCATTTTTATGAACAATTGACATGAAACGTAAAAATGTACAGGAAAAACGTAGAAAACGTTATTGTAGGGAAAGTACTTACCATAAAACTTGGTATAAGCGGATTCTATATCCATATCCTCCAAGCACTTTTTCAATCGAACATCTGATTGAGTTTGCACCATCTAGGAAAAGAACGTATTATTACCTCAAGATAACTTATATTTTCCACAGAAAAGCATTTCTTACCTCCTTTAAATTTGTAAATGGATTTGGTGGTATTTCTCCATTAGCACCAATTCCAAGAGGCGCTTCTTCAAATACTATGTGTTCACCGGAGGCCTGTATGTCCGGCGAGACAAATATAACGCACTCATCACCCATTTTCATTTCACTTTCAATATATTTGTTCACTGAATTAAATTACATCAACCGCAACGCGAATTATTTCAGTTTAGAATGAAACAGTTATAAAAATGCTAACGTGCTACGTTAAACATGTTATCGAAATGTGTTATAAACATGAAACATGTCAACTGCAGTGCAATTCACGTAATTTTAACATGAGACAGTTATGCAAATGTCAGTATTACTTTTTTTTAATGATTTTTACGTGAAGCAGGTTTTCGAAATGTGGTATGAACGTGATAAGTGGTCAACTGCAGCGTGGTTTATGCCATTTTAACATGAGAATGTTATACAAATGTCAGATTAGCAGTTTTTATATCAATATGTTTTCGAAATGTATATTAACATGAGAAATTGATATGAGAGTGATTGTTGGCTCAACAAGCTTTTTTATCAATTTGACGTGAAACCGGTTGTTTACACAGTTTTTAATGTTAAATAAAACTTTTCGAAGTAATGTATTATTAATATGAGAAATTGAGATGCTAATGTTGAATCAGCAACTTTCATATCAATTTAACGTGAACCCTGTTTATTTGATAATTTTCAATATTAATACGACATTTTTTGCTGAAATGTAAAATTGATAAAGCAGAAATGTTAGTTTTACAAGCAACTTTTCTTTCGGTGCAGTTTTGAAAGGCCCGTTGTGATACCACCAACACAAGGAAAGTCAGTCCCGGGACCTAGCCATATGGAAAATCCCTGAGTTGTTTGGATTTTCCACATAGCAGAATCCCGGGAATCCTAAACCGACACCGTTACTCCTCCTTGGACCACTTAGATAACTTTATGAAGCCCATCAAGTCCATTATGTCCAGTTCCGCGATCTGGCTTATGCTATCTAGGAACGGAACTCCCAAAAAGCGCGTTCTCGCGCCGCTTAAAGCCGGACAGTTGCAGATGAGGTGCTCCACTGTTTCCTCCTCCTTATCATCTTTGCAACTCCTGCAGCATCGTCGGTAGGGCACACCTAGCCTTTCTGCATGCCTACCAATGAGGCAGTGACCGGTTAATACCCCTATCAATATGCAGATTTCCCTCCTAGTTAGGGCATAAATGCGTCTAGACCTTTTAAGATCCCATTTTGGCCAGGTTTGTTTCGATATCCGACACCCTGGGGATTGCAGCCATCTTTCGTTGGCTTGACGGAGTGTGTGCTCCTTAAGCATTAGTTTGCATGTGGCAAACGGCATACCTAAGCGCTCTTTATCCTGAAGAACCTGCTTGGTCGTGCCCTGCGGGGCAAGGTCGTCTGCCTTACAGTTTCCACCAATGTCCCTATATCCCGGGACCCATATGAGGTTTACGCGGTTCTGTTGGGCCATCTCCTGAAGAGATCGACGACAGCTGAGCGTCAGTTCAGAGTTGAACGTGTATGAGCCAAGGGATTTGATTGCCGCTTGGCTATCGCTGAAAATAGCGATATCTTCTCCGATAACACGTTTGCTTAACCAGGCCGCGGCGTCCAGGATTGCCGAGACTTCCGCCTGGAAGACGCAACAAGGATCAGATAGTCTGAAGGAGAGCTCCAGGTCCAAATCCCTTGAAAAAACCCCTCCTCCAACTCTGCCGTCCAACTTCGAGCCGTCGGTGTATATGGAAGTGCCACCATTTGTTTCGGGACACCAATCCATCCTCTCCCAGTCTTCTCTGCTGGGAATGTTTATTTTGAAACAGCTATCTCCGACTGTAGTGGTCGCACAACGATCTGTGCTTAGAGGGAGAAAGCTGTAAGATTCCAGAATACTGGAGTGTCCAATAGTACCCGCACCCCAACTGGAGGTTTCTCTTAGGCGCTGAGCTGATGCCGCCGCTGACCGAAACCCTTCCAGATCTAGTGGCAAAATGCCCAGAATGACCTGGAGGGCTTCGTTGGGCGTTGTCCTTAGCGCACCGCTTATACAGATCATATTGGATCTATGGACTTTCCGCAACAGGCAGGCTGTGAAGAGAAATACCAGCCATTTAGCTGATGTCTCCAACGTGTTTATAAGTTGCGCGGGGATAATCCCGTCCGGCCCGGCAGCCTTATACGGTTCAAAGCTCTTAACTGCCCACCTTACCCTTTCCTCAGTGATGGGTATATTTACTGTCAGGTTTGTTGCAGGTGCTAGTGGTGCGTCATGCAGATTCCCCGGAAAATGTGTATTCAAGAGCAGCTCAAGGGTTTCCTCTTCCGTGCTGGCCCAGGACCCGTCAGGTTTTCGCAAATAGCTGATGGCTGTTTGACTTTTAGAGAGGACTCGTCTAAGTCTCGCTGTGTCATCGACCTTTTCGACGCCAGTGCGGAAATTTCTCCACGAGGTTCTCTTCGCCTGTCTCAGAGCTTTTTTGTAGGCCCTTAGTTTAGCTTTATTTTCGTGCCAATGAGGATCAGAGCCGAGGCTCTTGGTCTTGTTAAATTGTTTCCGGCATGATTTGCGGAGCGAGTCCAAATCGTAGGACCACCAATGTGGCCTGTGTTTACCGCGTGGTTTTGGCACTGGACAAGCCGTAGCATCGCGAGAATTCTCTCGGGTTCGTCAGGGATGGCCGGAATCCACGCTCTTGCCCTTGGACGAGCTGGAATGTCCTTCCAGTCGACGACCTCTATCTTTGCGCCCTTGTAGGCTTCACCCAGTTTAGCAGCTGCTGCCTTGTTTTTGCATCCTCCTATGCGAGTAATTTAATGTGACCCTGGTGCCAACCCGCATCCGTTACTCGCGCCGAACTACCCAGAAACTCCGGAGCAACGTTGAGAAGAATGTTGCCGAGTTCATTTCGCACGTAACGCCACCGGTCCTTGGGGATGGCCAGACGGTCATTGCCTCGGTCAAGGACGCCTATAAGGATCCTGTCCTTGGTTACCTCAGCAAAGCTTAGTTTGCCCGCTCCAGGGGTATTCTGATGCCGCTTGGAAGGGGGAATTAACTCCAGGTCCGATCTCCGGCGCTTGAAAGGGTTAACCTTTCACCTGTTTGGCATGTAAGAATTTTGGAAATCCGGTATCACAGCTTTCGCTAGCTCTACCGATTTACTGGTATTCGGAGACAGCGATTCCTGCGGTACCCCTTCATACCTCTTCAGGATCTTTGCAGCCTATCTTTTCTCGTGGTATGTGAAGCGGCGGGGTGATGTCTCCCGGGAGTGCGGACCCGTAGTTGCCATCGCGGTCGCTCTCCTTGCCGACATCTCAGTTGCAGCTTCCTTCTCCTTCGAAACTCCGAGGCCAGGTCGTGAGACCGCTGCCACAGACGTAAAGATACTGGTTTTCATATCAGCGGTTGATGGGAGTTTAGCATCCGCCGTTGTCCGCTTAGCTGCGTTGGCAACCTCACTGGTGCTAGCTCCCATCAAGTCAATCTTACTCGATAGAGGGTTGGTTGACCGACTCGTAGTTGCCTTCGCTGTCGATCCCCCCCTTGATTGTGGAACGGAGGTTATCCTCCGGCGTTGTTGTTGCTTTCTCGCCTGCTCCTCCATAGCTCTCCTTTGCTAAGGAGTGAAATTTGGCGTTGTTTGTTTTTTATGTTTTTCGTTTTTATTTCGGTTATTTGAGTTCATCTTGTTCGTACGACCCATCGCCGGACAAGGCCAACTTAGGGTCAAGGGAAGAGTAGGGGAAAATGTGTCGTCCGCCGCGGCAGAGCCCCGTACCGCGGTAAGGCCATACTTACTCTCTGAGGCGACCCGGTATCAGAGAGGCTCTGTTCAAATACAGCCACGATTTGCCTCCCGGCTGCAAACGTCCAATGGGCACGGTTTCGCATAACACCCTGGATTGGGAGGGGGAAGATCTTTGTCGTCGCGCCAGAGAGGCTAGGCTGCTCTCGTGATGAAGTGCCGTACGGAGCTATGATCACAAGGGCAGCGTAGCCCTGTGGCTATCGACTTAAGCCCTCGTACCGCGGCAAGGTATCCACCCTTCACGAGGGTGAAATAAAATAAAATAAAATAAAATGAAATAATATAAAATAAAATGAAATAAAATAAAACAAAATAAAATAAAATAAAATAAAATAAAATAAAATAAAATAAAATAAAATAAAATAAAATAAAATAAAATAAAATAAAATAAAATAAAATAAAATAAAATAAAATAAAATAAAATAAAATAAAATAAAATAAAATAAAATAAAATAAAATAAGATAAAATAAAATAAAATAAAATAAAATAAAATAAAATAAATAAATAAAATAAAATAAAAAAAAAATAAAATAAAATAAAAAAAATAAAATAAAATAAAATAAAATAAAATAAAATAAAATAAAATAAAATAAAATAAAATAAAATAAAATAAAATAAAATAAAATAAAATAAAATAAAATAAAAAAAATAAAATAAAATAAAATAAAATAAAATAAAATAAAATGAAATAAAAAAATTAAAAAAAAAAAAAAAAAAAAATTAAAAAAAAAAATGTGTTATTTGAGAAAAATTTACCTACGCGCTGCAGGAACCAGACAAGCCGACATTTGTTTCGATGATACTGGAGAAGGGTTTACCTTCAAGCTGGGTAGTGGCCTAAGGTGTTAGACCTTCTAGCATACAAGTCACTACAGTGTTGCGAGTTCGAATCTCACAATGCCGGGAAGAAAAGTCCATGAAGAGATGTAATTCCAGTATCATCGAAACATATGTCGGCTTGTCTGGTTTCTGCAGTGCGTACGTAATTTTTCTCAAATAATACATTTTCATACAATCCCGAAAATTGCTTGTAAATACCGTCGGTATTTACAGCAATAGACTACAAGTCAAAAGCAACAAAGAGTTAAAAAAAAAAAATAAAATTAAAAAAAATAAAAAAAAAAAAATAAAAAATGGAATAAAATAAGGTTAAATTAAGTCAAACTAAATAAACAGGTAATAAAATATTTAATACTAATCGCTGGTCGAAATTCCGAAATTGAGCAATGTACTGATTTATTATTTATTTTATCTTTGACACACAGAAGAGAATTAGTAAACAATTCATTATCAGCTTGATGCTAAGCTATAATAGCTAGATTTATTTCTTCATAGTACGTATATTGTCTGCTTGTAACTATGTGAATTAAGACTACTACTTTTAAAATTAAGCCTATCATCAATGAGTTAGAACTCAGTTATGTATACCCACACACACGTACAAACTTCAAAACAAATTAAATTGTTCATTTAGCAGTACGACTTCAGGAAACCAATGCCTTAACTAAGTCTTAGACCGCAAAGGAACTTCCTGTTGCACACCAACCAAATGCATTTCATATTTAAAGGCAATAGACTAAGTAACAACTTCATGCTTACATGAAAAGCACTTACACCTGAAGTTATATTCATACATAGTTTCAAGTGCTGACACATTTGTAATGCTGATTTTGACACATATACACACACGTACAGTTTCATACACTATAAGCTCTGCTTTGTCCCTCTCTCTTTCTCTAAAGTGTATTATGGTCAATAGATGGCGCCTCACTATAATGCAACAGTTTGTCTTCTTTCATTGCGTTTGGTTGTTGTTGGCACACTCAGCCGTTTCCAAGTGAATTTATGAATTTATGCAGTGTTTTGTGTAGGTGCCAACAACGGTATCACCAGTTTCCTACTTAGTTAGTTAGTTATGTTTTATGCTTATGGTACTTGGTACAGTTATTGTTATGCTGCCGGCATTGTCTGACTGGAGTGGGCCAATACAATTTAGCATAATGACACAAACACAAGCACATATATATATATATATATATTAGGGTGATTCAAATAAAAAAAAATTGTTTTTTTTTTTCGGTCTCACCCCTGAAACTTTAGGTATTGACGATAAAATAAGCCTTGCAAAAAATTGGCGCTCTAACTTAACCCTTAGGAGTGGCTATTTTTTTCGCCCTTTCCCATACATTTTGTATGGGGAAAAATGGTATTTTTTTCCAAGTGAATTTTCTTTCAATTTTTGAAACTTTTTTGAAAATATTTTTACATACTCTTAAAGTTGAAGCTTCCAAAATGGTAAGCCATGTGCAAATATCTTAACTATTAAAATAGTAACAGCCTTTTAAAATATACTAAATTTTATACGTGTGTGCAATAGTACAAAACTCAGCCATTTTCAAATGGCTGTAACTATCTTAATAGTTAAGATAATCGCACATGGCTTGCCATTTTAAAAGCTTCAAAGCTTCAACTTTAAGCGTATGTAAAAATACTTCAAAAAAGTTTCAAAAGTATGGGAAAGGGCGAAAAAATAGCCACCCCTAAGGGTTAAGTTAGAGCGCTAATTTTTTGCAAGGCTTATTTTATCATCAATACCTAACTTTTTAGGGGGTAAGACCAAGTCGACATTTTTTTTGAATCACCATAATATATATATATATACATCAAGGACTGAACCGAAACCGAAACCGTAACCGTTATTTTTTTCTGAAAAAGAACGAAACCGAAACTGTTTCAACTGTTTGTGGACACATATTTTATTTTAAAAGAGGCTATCCTGAATAATTTTCATGGAAGATGATTAAGCAAGACACTTTTTGACCTCAATATCAAAATTTCGAAAGAATTGAACTATAGGCGAATGAAGCCATCGAAAAAATTTACGACAACCGAAAAAAAAAATGTTTAGTGGCCGTTTCAGAAAGCATCATCATATTAACGTTCCATTTTAACATTTTTCTAATACAAAAAGTAGAGTTAATTTTTTAAACTTATCGGTCAAAAGTCCACCAAATTTTCAAAGATTTTCAAATTAATGACCACTAACTTATAACATACATACTTATATTGAAGAAAACATTTTTCTATAAATAGCGGAAGTAATATGAAAACCGGAGTAAAGTTATAAAAATTCAGACTTATTTTGCATTTAGATACATATTTGAGTTTTGTAGTAGCACAATTTTTTTGTGTTGGTGTTTTTATTTGGAAACCGAAACCGGAACGAAACCGTAACTGAAACCGAAATAAATGTTGAAGAGCGAAGCCGGAACCGAAACCGAAACCGGAACTTTATTTTAATCGATTTCATACCTTGATATACATATATGTATATGCAATTGTAGCTTTACTTGTGTATACTAATCACTACCTGAAAATAATTCTGTCGGTTAAAGGAACTCAACTTGCTTGCAATTGTTAGTAAGACGGAAAATGCCAAAAGGGTTTGAGGAAAGCGTTACAAATGTACCTAACTGGAATTATGGCTTGGAGATATGGTTGTATTTATGTGTGATTATGTTTGTGTGTGTGTGTGTGTAGTGACATTGTTACAATCTCAGCTTTTGTGGTTAATATTATTTTGTATATCTACCTTAACGATGCCATACATGTTGCAGCAACATATGCAATACATACATGGAAAAGGTGAGCTAAGAGTTTGTAAATGTATGTTTGTATTTTTGTAATAATAACTTCATATACATAAATTGTAAAATGTCGCATAAATGACTACTTGAATTTGCTACAACTTGTTTTGCAGTTTTTTGTTTGTATGCATTTGTTATCGTCAAGCGACGATTGCACAAATTGCAAGTGAACGATGTTTGGGTTCGTATAGTTATATATCTACAGTGGTGGCAAAAATAAAAACACTGATCCTTTTTTTAATTTTATACCATAAGATCACAACAGTTTCGGGTGACCTTGTTCGAATTTTATTTCATTTCATTTTATTTTGTTGTACTATGTTTTATTTTATTTTCTTTTTATATGTTTTTACTTTATTTTATTTTATTTTATTTTATTTTATTTTTTTTATTTTATTTTACTTTATTTGATTTTATTTATGTTATGTCTTCGTAGTGATAGAGTAGCTCGCCACTGACTTCACTTATTAATATTTCAGTGCATAATTTTAGGCGTTGTTTTTCTGCAGATAATACGACCGGTAGTACCTACAGATGAGTATTGTCTATGAAGGAGTCAGTGGCGTGCCTTCCATATAAGCCGAAAAGCCCGGCTTGCCTAGCTAATCCCCTATGAGCTACAATATGTTCATTTGGGTTGTTAAAAGGATATCCGGGTTTTATTTCCCTGCCTGCCACCTACTACCTAATAGCTGTTAATAGCATAAAAACATACCTACAGCTTTTCCTGCCACCTGTCGGCTGATAGCTCATTTACATAAATTTATTTCAGTGCGTGATGGCCATCTCTTACTTACTTACTTAAAACAGCCTTCAACCGCCTAGGTAATGACGGCCATCTCGCTTTTACTTATTGGCTTTTACCGGGCTTTCAAAACCAGTACGAATCTGTGTGCTGAAGCAATTGTTTTTTTTTTTTTTTTTGAATTTGGAAGTAATTTTATATGAAACTTTGAAGCCAGCTTATGGCTGGTGTTCCCATAACCGATAAATGCCAAACTTACGAACGATAAAACGAAAATGAAATTTGTTTATGTATGTATCTACAATTTCAACGTGCAAAGCGCTCTACTCAAAAATTATTGGCGCATATTTTAAAGTAGAAAAAAAAAAAAGAATTCAATAGTGGTAGGTGCTGTAATTTTTTTTATTTGCTAGGCACTATAAAATATAAAAAGATTTTTAAGGTTTCTTATCTTCTCTAATGTACTTAAATGGGAAATAGTGAGAATAAAACGTTTCCGTTGGATTGGAAAAGCTTAAAAAATCTGCAAACAATAACGTGCCTATTAGCGGAACCTAAAAGCTTAAGTTTTTCCCCGTCTGCAAAAGTCGATAAATATCCTGAACTCTTCTCTGTCTGAAATTTTCTCTGTCAGCAGTATGTGCTTTCGTTGGGGCTTGCCTTGATTGATACACGTAGGCACGCCGCTGGAAGGAGTGTGCTATAGTTCTATTATCCGACATTTTTGTTTCAAGTTCGGAAAGTTAAAATACTTGCTTTGAAAGTTCGGCTTCAACAAGCCCTCCTAGAACACAGCTTGTTACTGAAGCTTGGAGCTTCTAGTCTGAGCCCAGATCAAGGAACTTACTGGTGATTTCCTAATTTTGAAATGAGTTAACATGTTGGCTGCCACGTATCACCGGTGATCACAAAAAAAAACCTACCTCCAGGTGCCATGTATCACCGGTGATCACAAAAAAAATCTACCCCCAGGTGCCAAGCAAAAAAAGTCATGTTCCCGTTTGAATTTTAACGAGATATTTTTACCAGGAATAAAAGTCACGCTCCTGACGCGTATGAGTACGTTTTTGTGCTGTGTTCACCGGTGACCACTTGCCGTTTTTTTAAAACTATTTTTATTTTTTTTTGAAATGTGATCACCGGTGATCACATTTCGAAGAAGAAAATCAAAATAAATCAATATCAAACTTGAGTTCATAGCGAGAAGTTGGTTGCAAATTACAGTGAATAATAGTGAAGTGAAGTTGTGAGGAAATACGTGACGCGTTGAATTCAATTATTCAGAATTAAAGACGGCAAACTCGTCGTCAGTCGCCAGGAAGAAGGCCAAACTAGTGGCAACATACTGCGCCCAATGTCCGAGGTCACCATACCTATGTCTTAAACATTTTCAACAACTACATTAAAATTAAAAACAAAAAATATAATTTTTTCTGTTTCCAGAATTGAATTGAATTTTCTTATTTTTAATTTCGTATTATTTCAAAAGTGAGTGTAATGGAGTGTGGTTACTAAGTGTGGTTACTAAGTGACCTTGCTCAATCCCGACTCTTGCGTCCTCGTTCGTGCACTCTGGGCAACGGGAGCTACCTAGGCTCGCGGCAGAAAGAGAGGGAGCCCCGGTGGGGCCACTCTGACATACTTGGTTTAAGGGCTCACCGAGGTTTTTGCGTAGCGTCTGTTCACCATGAGGTGCGGCTGCAAGCGGGCGTCTGTCTTGAAGCAAGCGGCTCGCTATATAAATGTGTAAATATTTTCCAAAACCCCGAAACGGGTTGTGCGCTGGGTTTGGGACCCGCCACGTAAAAAACTTAATTCCAATGAAAAAATATACAAAGCCTCGGATGAGAACCCCCTTTAATGTTGACGACCCGGCAAAACGAATAAGGCATAACGATTTGGATATTAGGGCATGTACCGGGAATGTCCGGACCCTTTCAAGGGACGGTACCGCTGCCCGACTGGTTGATGTCCTCGTAGGCGCAAAGGCTGACATCACCGCCCTGCAGGAAATGCGATGGACGGGGCAAGGAAAGACGACCATCGGTCCTTGTGACGTATACTACAGTGGCCAGACACGCGGCAAAGCGCGTGGTGTAGGATTCGTGGTGGGAAAGAGACTTCGCCGCCAAGTATTAGCGTTCACTCCTGTGAACGAGCGTCTCGCTGCGATCCGCATCAAGGCGAGGTTTTTCAACATAACATTTATCTGCGCCTATGCGCCGACTGAGGAGACGGACGACGCAGAGAAGGACTCCTTCTACGATAAACTTGAACAGACTTATGATCGCTGCCCACAGCATGATATCAAAATCGTGCTCGGCGACTTTAATGCCAAGGTGGGCAAGGAAGGAGTCTTTGGTCCCACAGTTGGAAAATTCAGTCTCCACGATATAACATCCCCCAACGGCACTAGGTTGATTGACTTCGCCGCTGCTCGCAATATGGTCATCAGTAGTACCAGGTTCCAGCATAAGCGAATACACCAAGCCACATGGCTGTCCCCTGATCAAAGAACTAGAAACCAGATTGATCATGTCTTGATTGACGGCAGACATAGCTCCACCGTTCTGGACGTGCGTACACTGCGTGGTCCCAATATTGACTCTGACCATTATCTTGTCGCAGCCAAGATACGCACACGCCTCTGTGCAACGAAGAAAGTGCGCACAGTAACGGAAGGAAAGTTTGACGTCGAGAAGCTGCGCATGACACAGACAGCTGATAATTTCACAACTCGACTCTCACACCTGCTAGCAGAGGGCAATTCTCGACCTAACGATGTAACCGAGCAATGGAAGCATATCTCTCACTCATTGCGTACCGCCGCTGAGGCCACTATAGGGTTCCAGCGAGCCCGCAAGAACAACTGGTACGATGAGGAATGCAAAACTGCCTCGAAAAAAAAGGACGCTGCCTACAAGGAGACGTTGCGAACGGGCGCAACCCGCAGTGTATGGCAACAATATCGTGAGGCAAAGAAGGAAGAGAGACGCCTTTTCAGAAAAAAGAAAAGTGAGGCCGAAAGGCGTGAGTGTGAGGAGCTTGAGATGCTGGCTGGCAGGAGTGATGCCCGAAAATTCTATGAAAAGATCCGGCGGATGACGGAAGGTTTTAAGACCGGGGCAAGCTCCTGTAAGGACAATAATGGCGACCTGGTAACCGACGTACAAAGTGTACTTAAATTATGGAGGGAGCACTTCTCCTCACTGCTAAATTGCGAGGGAGACGTCGAACCCGATACCCCAATCCCTGACGATGGAAAAGTCGTCCCACCACCTGACTATGATGAAGTGAGGATAGCTATATCCCGGCTCAAAAACAACAAAGCGCCTGGAAAAGACGGACTACCCGCCGAGCTGTTCAAACACGGAGGCGAAGAGCTGGTAAAAAGCATGCATCAGCTCTTATGCAGAATATGGTCAGACGAATGCATGCCTCCGGATTGGAATTTAAGTGTGCTTTGCCCAATCCACAAGAAAGGCGATCCCGCTAACCGCACCAACTACCGCGGAATTAGTCTTCTTAATATTGCATATAAGGTTCTTTCTAGCGTGTTGTGTGAAAGGCTGAAGCCCATCGTAGACAAACTGATTGGACCTTATCAGTGTGGCTTTAGACCTGGTAAGTCTACCATCGACCAGGTTTTCACGATACGCCAAATCCTGGAGAAGACCCATGATAAAAGAATCGACACACACCATCTCTTTGTCGATTTCAAAGCCGCTTTTGACAGCGCAAAAAGGAGTTGCCTGTATGCCGCCATGTCTGAATTTGACTTCCCTGCAAAGCTTATACGGCTTTGCCAAATGACGTTGAGCAATACCAACAGCTCCGTCAGAATCGGGAAGGATTCCTCTGAGCCATTTGAAACCAAACGAGGCTTCAGACAGGGCGACTCCCTTTCGTGCGATTTCTTCAATCTGATGCTGGAGAAGATAATTCGAGCAGCAGAGCTAAACCGCAATGGTACAATCTTTTACAAGAGCGTGCAATTGCTGGCGTATGCCGATGATATTGATATCATTGGCCTTAACAACCGCGCCGTAAGCGCTGCCTTCTCTGGACTGGATAAGGAAGCGAAAAAAGTGGGTCTTGCCGTGAACGAGGACAAGACGAAGTATTTGCTGTCATCAAAGAAAGAATCGGCGCACCTGCGCCTTGGCAGCCATGTCACTGTTGATAGTTACAAATTTGAAACTGTGAGGGACTTCGTCTATTTGGGAACCAGTATCAACACCGAAAATAATATCAGTCTAGAAATCCAGCGGAGAATCACTCTTGCCAACAAGTGCTACTTTGGACTGAGTAGGCAATTAAGAAGTAAAGTCCTCTCTCGAAGAACAAAGATCACGCTCTATAAGTCTCTCATCATACCTGTCCTGATGTATGGCTCAGATTCATGGACAATGTCAAGAGAAGATGAGATGGCCCTTGGAGTATTTGAGAGAAAAGTTCTCCGGAAGATTTATGGTCCTTCCCGTGATGCCAACGGCGAGTATCGAAGGAAATTTAACGATGAGCTGTACGAGCTCTACGCAGATCTGACCATAGTCCAGCGAATTAAAGCCCAAAGACTCCGCTGGCTGGGCCATGTTATGCGAATGGACAAAGAAGCTCCAGCACAGAAGGTTTTCCTATCGTCGCCTGAATTCGGCAGCAGAGGAAGGGGGAGGCCTCGACTGAGATGGAAACAACAGGTGGAGGATGACTTGAACTCCCTTGGGGTTTCCAATTGGCGTCAGTTATCGCTAAAAAGGAATGACTGGCGTGCTTTGATATGCAACGGCCAAAATCGCTTAGGCGGTTAAGCGCCAATAAATGATGATGATGATTATTTCAAAACCTTGTATTTTACTATGAAATAAAATATTTTTTCTTTTAAAATAAACTTTAATTTTTCCCAAAACTCCTTCCGTTAGGGTCCCAGCCCCTAAAATCTAGGGGCCTAGGCGTGTATCACTGGTGATACATTGACAGCCAACGTGTTAAAAAGAGATTTACCTGACTGCATTCCAGTTTTCTACGCCGTAGGCTATATTCGTTGATATTTTTGTATGGTAGAAAAGTGAGAAAAGCTCATTTTCATCGTAACATTTTCACCAACAGTGTATTTTGTAACCACGTTACAACTTATACATTTCTTGTTTGATGTTATTTGCACTTCTATTGTCATTGCTTCACTGATTGCTTTTTTCTACTGTGATGTGGTTGCTTTGGCTTTTGTTGACATCACTGTTGCCACACATTTTCGGAAACGGTAGTGGACATAAACATTTTTAGAAAGTCGGTTTAGGATTTCAAAACCACAGTTCGGATCCAAGATAGTTTCCTACCCGTGGAATTTTCATTCTCACTACATTCAGAAAGGGCAGAGGAATTGGGTTCATATAGTGATTATTTCTTGAAGAAATATTTCTCTAGAAAAAAAGGAATATCTTCTTTTTGTAACAGATGTAACAAAATGTAATATTCTCCTAAGACCTATTCACGCATCTAAAAAAACACTGGTAAAATCAACAATATCGTACTGTTATCCTGAAGTTGACCAAAGTCTATTGAACTAATCAAATTTGGGTTATTTGAACTGAATTTTTCGTTGAAGTAACTGCACTCAATTGTTGATTGAACAGTCATAATTCTGTAAATTTTTAATTAACAAAATTTTGTAAAATTAACAGGATTTTTGTTGAACAAACTAAATTTTGTGTTAAAACAACAACTTCCTCTAGTTAATACAACAGCGAAGGAACTGTCATTTCAAAAGTCACTAACTCCTGCAGTAAGTCTAACAGCAAAAATATGTCAGTGAACAAAGCTATAATTAGACACCGGAAAGCATAAGTACACGAGAAAAATATTGTGAGCTCCATTCTCGGTGAAGGCAAGAAAGCAACGTGAGAAAGTGTGATGTCATTAAGAACAAAGTTGTAATTAGACGCTGGCAAGCATAAGTATACTTGGGCATAATCGTAAACGAGTTAATAAGTAAACAAAACACTTGCCTTTCTATTTCATACAATATAATAGCACTCTTTATTGAATATAAGGTACACAGTTAATTATTAAAGAATTAATGTGTACAATTATCTAATAATCTTGTTTGGAAATGCAAGAAAAGTAAAATGGAAAAATTATGGAAAATTTGGATCTTACCTGGAGTGGCTGATGATGGTGCTCGTATAATCGAAAACGAAGTGGAGTGTCGGTGTTAAAAATCAATGAGATTGGACCAATATAACACATCGTTCCCATATAATCGATAGTTCCGATAATTTCGGTATGAGCTAAATTAAATTCACACAGGCTGTACTGGGGATCGAACAGTGAAAATCGTGACGCTCATTCATGAAAGGTATATAGTCTTCGGCACAGCCGAAAAAAGGCTTTCCTTACTTGTTTTTCTCTGTGTACTAACACTTTTTCATACAAGAATACATACATCCTGATATATTTATTAATTTATTACAGCAATTGCATCTACTAAAACTGTGTGGTTTAATATGAATGCAACGAAATATTCAGGTAATTCATATTTGTCTGCCTGCATGTTGCATGTGCATTTTAGATAAATTTCATATAAACACGTTAGTATTGTGTGTTTGTTCATGGTGATAGACCTTAACCGCTTAATTAATATTCAATCTATGTATGTAGGTACTTGGATACTTGCGGACATGTATGTTATAACTTATACTTCAATAATTTTGACCGCTGACATTTCGTGAATGTTAAGAATTTCATAATCAGCAAAAGATAATGAGCCCATAAATGTAACTAGGATGACACATTGAGGTGAACATTATTTTATAGTTTTGCTATATAAGTTCGGACTACACTGACATATACGGGTCGGGATAGAAGAAAATATTCTGTTAAATTTCCTCTTCTTAATAGTGGAATTCTTTAGATAAAAATTATTTCTCAGATAAATATATGACTGAGCAGTTGGCTTTGAAGTCGGTATGGAACGAAAGGTACCTCCAACAAGCTTGGTTTTAATCATAGTACCTGTACAAACAAAAATAATAAGACCCCAATATATCTGTGGAGATTTGACAAAACACCTTATCTCGAGATAGGACATTTTTTAGATATTAATTGCATAGGATTTTCTTCTTTGCTATGCATAATTGTGTCCTACTAGCGTGTTTCTATGACCTTTAAAGATGAAGCTTTGAAGCTTCCAAAATGGTAAGCCATGTGCGATTATCTTAACTATTATTATAATTACAGCCATTTAAAAATGACTGAGTTTTGTACTATTGCAAACACATACACAGTAACACGTATAAAATCTAGTAAATTTTAAATATCTGTAATTATTTTAATAGTTAAGATAACCGCACCTGGCATACCAATTCAGAAGCTTCAAAGCTTCAGTTTTAAGAGCATGTAAAAATATTTTGAAAAAAGTTTCAAAAATTAAAAGAAAATTCACTTTCAAAAAAATGCCATTTTCCCCATACAAAATGTATGGGAAAGTACGAAAAAAAAAATAGCCACCCCTAAGGGTTAATTTTTGCAAGGTTTATTTTCACATCAATACCTAAAGTTTCATGGGGTAAGACCCAACAAAAAACATTTTTTTTTATTGGAATCACCCTAATGTACATACATACATCTATACAAATTTTCGACATTGTTATATATACAGCTATTATTATGCAAGCTTCAACTGTTTGTAAAATTAATTTTTTATGTAACTAATATATTTTGTAACTATCTATTCATATGAAATATGGATGACAAAGAAAACCGCAAAATCATATCAACAAGAACCTGCATGTTACAGATTTAATAATAATTTTGGAAAGAGATATTAGGTTAAGATGTCCATGAGTATATTGAGTTTTAAGTTTAAAGTTCTCATACAAACTACAAGTAAAGAAGTCTAAGTTCGGGTAAATCGAACATTAAATACCCAGCGGTAGTATCGATAGTAGGCGTGGTCGGCGGGCGATTTCTACCAGTTTCATTAGAAATATTTTCAATATGACCAGGAAACCTGACAAATTTCATGATTCTACCGTAATCGTTTTAAAAGTTATGACCAGTCGAATTCTCAAAAAATGGCTTCCTTAAAAATGCGCTGTGCACGCTATTTACCTTGCCGAATTATGTCAATTTATATGATTTTCGAAAATTTCCGTATCAAAAGCAAGGTACGAAACCGATTAAAATAAAGTTCCGGTTTCGGTTCCAGTTTCGTTCTTCAAAATTTATTTCGGTTTCGGTTACGGTTTCGTTACGGTTTCGGTTTCCAAATAAAAAAAAAAAACCAACCCAAAAAATTGTGCTACTACAAAACTCAAATATGTACCTAAATGCAAAATAAGTCTGAATTTTTATAACTTTACTCCGGTGGTCATGATGAATTTTCTCCAATATATATAGTAATAAATATTACTTCCGCTATTTATGGCAAAAAATTTCTTCAAAATATGGAACGTTAATATGAGTGATGCTTTCTGAGACGGTCACTAAAAATTTTTTTTTCGTATGTCGTAAATTTTTTTCGATGGCTTCATTCGCCTATAGTTCATTTTTTTCGGAATTTTGATATTGAGATCAAAAAGTGTCTTGCTTAACCATCTTTCATGAAAATTAGCTTCTTTTAAAATAAAATATGTGTCCACAAAAAAACTCAAAGCCGTTTGGAACCGGTTCCGGCTTTTGAAACGGTTTCGGTTTCGTTCTTTTTCGGTTTCGGTTTTGAAAAATGAATCTGTTTTAATCGGTTACGGTTACGGTTACGGTTTTGGTTTCGGTTTCAGTCCTTGATCAAAAGTGGGTGTGGTACGGAAGCGACTTCGTCCAATTTCATCAGGTATACTCCCTAAATTTCATGATTCTACCGTAATCAGTTTGAAAGTTATGACCAGTCGAATTTTCAAAAATGGGCAGTACCACTCCCACTTGAAAAAATGTATAAAGAAAATCATATTATAATGACTAGGCAGTTCATCCCACCAAATTATATAATTTTAGCCATTTCCGTTACTGAATTATATTAATTTAGGCGATTTTCGAAATTTTCGATATCGAAAGTGGGGGAGGTTGGAGGGACATTTAACCAATTTCATCTGGTATACTCCCAACGATACTAGTATGCTATGTGACAAATTTGATCGTTCTACCGTAATCAGTTTAAAATTTACGACCAGTCGAATTTTCAAAACGCCCGCTTAAGAAAATGTATCAAAAATTCATAATAAAACAAGTAAGGAAAGCTGTCTTCGGCTGTGCCGAAAGCTATATACCTTTCATGAATAAGCGTCACGATTTTCACTGTTCGATCCCCAGTACAGCCTGTTTCAATTTACCTATATTTACTATACACATTACTATCTTTGTTATAATTTAAAAAAAAACTTACAAAATAATAGGATCCGAGTTACCGGAACAATCGATTGCATGGAGGCTATATATTATACGTGTTCAATTGTACTGACTTACACTATACACATTACATATGTAGAAAGTACTAAGGTGCAATATTTTACGTTCCTAACTTTTTAAATGCGGAAGTATTGGCCAAAAAACCTTATATCGGAACAACCGGTTGTATGGGGCTACACGTTATATTTACCCGATCTTCTTGATTTTCCTCTACACACTACATAAATTGAAAGTACTCAAGTTGCAAAATTTTATGTTCCTAACTTTTTAATTGCAGAAGTTTTGGCCAAAAAACCTTATATCTGAACAATCGGTTGTATGGGGCCTATATGTTACATTTGCCCGATCTTGTTGATTTTCACTATATATACTACGTAAATAGAAAGTACTCGAGTTGCACAATTTTACGTTCCTAACTTTTTAATTGCAGAAGTTTTGGCCAAAAAACCTTATATCTGAACAATCGGTTGTATGGGGGCTATATGTTACATTTGCCCGATCTTTTTGATTTTCACTATATACACTACATAAATAGAAAGTACTCGAGATGCAAAATTTTACGTTCCTAACTTTTTAATTGCGGAAGTTTTGGCCAAAAAACCTTATATCTGAACAATCGGTTGTATGGGGGCTATATGTTATACTAGGCCGATCTTGTCAGTTCCGACAAATGATTCCTACATTACAAAATGGTGGCCACATACAAAATTTCAGCCAGATATCTCAAAAATTGAGGGACTAGTTTTCGTTCAAACAGACAGACGGACAGACGGACATGGCTAAATCAACTCAGCTTGTCATCCTGATCATTTCGGTATACTTATTGATGGGTCCATCTCTTCTTCTTCTCATACTTACAAACATCGGACCAAAGTTATAATACCATTTCATGTTCATGAAAGGTATAATGACTAGCGGGATTCACCTATCAAATTTTATTATTTTAGCCATTTCAGCTACCGAGATATATCAATTTAGGCCAAAAAGGGCGTGGTTATTATCTGCCTTAATGAACTCCTTTTTTCAACTTAAGAACTTTCATATATGGAACTCTATATCTATCACGATTATTTTGTGCCGTTACGTAGTACCGTTATGTGGACAAAATTATAATTCCCTAGTACTAGTACTAGTACGCTGGGTATAAAAATTTTAATTTCTCCCGAGTTTAATTTTTAATAATAAAAAACAAAATTTTTTTTCTTACTAATCTAATTGCTTGTCTTAGAATTTTAATCCAGAAAAATCTCATGCCTAATAGCATGGTGACAGGTAACAAGATCAATGGAAATAGTGTCAATTGACATGTCAATATGTCGCACCCCAAATGGAAATAGTGTCAATTGACTTAACTTCCCTTTGTCAATATGTTTATTGACGTTATTTCCATTTCAAAATAGCGTCAACATTGCTTATAGCATGTCAACTGAACATCACGCGATGTTTGAGTTTGGTACGATTTTTTTAATTGTAAATTTTTATTTAATAATCTGATATAAATCAAGCGATATTTAATTATAAATTGAATTTTTCTTTAAAATTTATTTTAAAAAGCGCCGCAGTCAAATATTTAATATTAAAAAACCGTACGACTTTTAATTTTAGTTGACATGGCGTAAGCAATGTTGACGCTATTTCCATTTCAAATGGGAAATAAAATCAATGACTATATTGCCAAGTTGCTGTTGACTTTACTTCTCTTTACAAAATAGAAATAGTGTCAGTTGACACTATTTCCATTTATAAAGCGAAATAATAGCAATTGAAACTATTTCCATTGACTTAGTTAAATGTCACCTAATAGCACTTACAAATGTCTGGAATAAACTGTGTTGACCGGGAATAACTTGAAAATAATCCTCATAGTTATTTTCAAAAACAAAACGGATTTAAAAGAATTGATATCCCTCCCCCCGCACTTAACCATCGTCCTTTGAATTTCCTCTCCCACTCGCTCTCCCTCTTCTTCCCCCTCTCCTTCTAACTCTCCATCTCTCTCTTTCTCCTACACTTTACCCTTTTGCTCATGATTTCCCTCTCGCCCTTCCTCTTACATATCCCCCAAAAATATTAATCTTTTTTCATAATTAACTACACAAATATATCCATTATAATACTAATTGAAGCACTTTTTAATATTGGTGTAAGAAATTAAAACAACAAATTAATAACAAAAATAAACAAATACATCAATAAACAAAAAATTCCAAATTCAAACAGATTTTCAACAGATTTACGCAAATGCAATAACACTAACAAATCAATGAGATTATAAGGGCGCTGACAGCATTGCAACATATCACACATACAAACAAAAAACAGTATTTACGTTGGTGGCGAGCAGGATATGGAAGCTAGAATCTAAACAGCTCTACAGCTAGATAAAGCAATGACTCTATGATAACAAGCCTTCCGAAGGGCTTACAATTCAACTGCTCAAACGTACATTTGAATTTGAGTAATGCTGCAGGCGGCGGTGGTCAGACGCGAAGCGAAAGGATTCAAAAGGATCTGCGCGCAATTATATCAATGAAATACAAAGGATTATGCCACAGTCACGTACAACAGATTGTTTGTTTGTTGATTCTATGTAAGTAGCTGTGTGTAATTTAAAGCGTGCATGAAAATGCTATTGTTTATTATTGTTGTTGTGTTGTTGTGTAAATGTCAAACTGTCAAACTAGCAGCAAATGACAATAAGCACGTCAATATTGTTGATATTAGATGGTTAGGTTTTGAAAATTGCCCTAAGCTTAGGCATAGCTATTGTAATGTGAGTTTGCTAAATTCAGCCTAAAAGTATGCAATATGAAATGTATTGTATGAAGCATGTATTTCCTGAAATATAGTATTTTCAAGTGGATTTAATTAAAATTTACAACTCACTCCTGACTTAAAGCAGCATATGTTTGGTTTTATTGTTAGTATGTATCTAAAAGTTGGCTGAGGTCCGGGTTAGATACATATACCTACCATTGGAAAGTTATTTTGCAAAATCCTGCCTAAAAGTATGCAATATATATTTATTGTTGAAAATAATTCATTACAATAAGCGATTTCGTTAGAGACTTTTAGCGAACTCTTCTCAGTCTTGCGATAACTGAAGTTTACTTTGTATACGCATACACACACGTAAATATGCTTACAATGAATTCAGCGAATTTGCAAATAAAAATGAATTGCACTTGAGTGGATTTATATTTTTTATATTTACATTGCCAAACAACCACTTGCCTCACTTTAACGTGCGCTTTGTTCTCATCTTTTTGCCGCTGGCATATACCCTCAGCTCATCATGCGGTATGCGCTACAAACGCGTACTTAATACTGATACATGCAGCTTAAACTGGACCAAAAGAATTAAAGCCCTCATTATGTATGACGAAAGATAGCTCAGACGAACGATACACCTGTTCAAAAAATCGCATTTTCTTTCATATTTGTTTTTTATGTCAAAGGAAAGTCGAAAATATTTAAAAAAAGCTATGGAGCGAACGAAAACAATAGATAACGCGATAGCTACGCGATATTGTGAGCAGACGAATCGTTCGTCTAAGCTATCGTTCGCCATACATAATGAGGTCCTTAACTTTTTTTTTCAAAAATAATATTGATTTCTTTAAGAAAGGTGAAAAATATTACTGTAATTTTTTCAGATTTTCAAATTTAAGTCTAGAGGTCTGTCATCGCTAATTTAGATTTTACAGACTTTACCTCATATTTGGTATAAAAACCATTTTTTTAAAAGAAATCGAATTCTCTACAAAAGTTGGTTGTGAGTAAAATTTGAGAAAGTGGCTGATGATGCAACGGAAATAGAAATTATAGCCGACTTTTAGGCGTGTGTTGCAGACTTTCAGGAGTAGGCGATTTTCACCACGATGTTTAGCTGTGCAAATTAAATAGGAGGTGAAATTCTGGGATCTAGTAGCATTGCACAAATTGAAATAGATAGGCCGAGCAGAATTCATGGGTGGTGCCATTTATGGCTGTTTACAGGGTTGCCACCTATCCCAATTTTTTTTAAAATATAAAGCTAGATATGCCAATACGGGTATCAAATGAAAGGTATTTAGGACCGTATTTCCAATATGATAATTTGAAGCAGGATTGCAACTTAGGGTTGCCACGTAACCGCAATTTATTTATTTTTCCGTATGTCTCCGGACCTGCTGGACCGATTTGTGTAAAATTTGGCATATAGACAATATAATTTATACTAAGATTACATACATTGGTGTTGCCACTTAGGGCGGTTTACAGGGTTGCCACCTATCCCAACTTTTTTAAATATTTTATTTATTTGTTCGTATATCTCGGGAACTGCTGGAACGATTTGTACAAAATTGGGCATATAGACACTATGATTTATTCTAAGATTATATGCATGGGTGTTGCCAGTTAGTGAGGTTTACAGGGTTGAAATGAAAAGTATTTTCGACCGTATTCCAAATATGACAATTTCACGCACGATTTCCACTTAGGGTTGCCACCTAGCCGCAATTTACAACTCCTTTACAACTCTCTTTCCTATCTTTCTTCCCCCTTCACGCTATCTCGCTCCCTTTTTCTCTTCATTCCCCTCTTTTCTTCTACCACTCCCCTCTTCCTTATTATATTCCATTCGTATCGGCCCCTGTTAATTTAGGCATAATTCTACCCACGTACCAAATTTCAAGGAAAACGCACCATGTATAAGATATTTTCGAATTGATCGGTTCCCTGGTCCACTTTCCGGAAGTAAGAATTCTGAATGTAAACCACCTTATTCATATTTCTTTATTTCTGATTTTAAGAAGTTAACTTTTTTCACGTGTAATGGCTACACGCGGTTTTTTTCCCAGTATAATGCAGCTATATGTTTTGTATTTGTGGTGTTACGTATATCCTTGTAAATATGCAAACAAATGTTATAATTATTGTAAGCATTTTTTCATATGAACTTTTTGTGTTGTAATTTTTATTGTCCTTGATTGTACTTATCTGTATTTCACCGCACATTTCACATTTTACAACTTACCACTTCATATCAGTAGCAACAGTAGTAGATATGTATGTAGTTGAAGAGAGAAATAAAATGAAACTCATATTTGTTTGCGGTTAAGTGTAATAAGTTTTTATTTGTTCGTCGTTTGTTGCATATTTGCAGGCGTTCAACATTGATTTGTATGTGATTTTTATATGTAAATGACTGCCTGCTTTAATTGCTTGATTTTCACAAGAATTTTTATATTTTACGGCGGTGAGTGCATGGAATTTAAAATTGTGATCAGTCTTGACTTGATAGGAATTTTCAAGCATCATATACTTTTTAAGAGTATAAGCCACTTAATGCTTATGAAAAGTGTTGGTTTGAATCATTCTAGTTATAATAAAAATGAATATAAAATATATATTATTTAATAAAGTCTTAAACCTTAACCGCTGCTGCCTGCTACTATCATATTCCTTTGAAACGGATTGACTTATGTATAAGCACAGATTTGGTATATTTCCATTGTAGTCCCTCCATGCAATAGATTCCATTATTTGAAACTTACCTGTAAAGAGAAAAGGTTAATACTTTAATTAGTATAATAATACCTTTTTATCTTAAGAACTTCACTAATACTAATTTTAAATTTATTAATACCAGGGCCCGCCAAAATTGGTAGTAAGAGTGTATTAAAGTGAAAAAGCGGTCATCGTACCAATCAAATTACATATAGTTGCTCGCTTGCCAGAGGCATGAATGTGCCATTTTCCCAGATTTTAGTTAATAGGCTCACGTGATTAATCTCTTTTTTCTCTACGATTCACGAAAATTCTGGGTTTCCATGGTACAAGGAACCCACGGAAATTCGCAATGCCATTTTCATGAGTGTGTAGTTGAATCTCTGAAAATTGTACCAGAAAAACGAATCTGCTACACATTCATCTTTCTGGCGCAACAAAATGTATAAAAACTGAATTTTTAAATATTTAAAAATTTCGTTTGGCCAGAAACAGGAATGTGTAGGAAAAGTGTTACGTATACGCTATGGTGTATGGCAACATATTAATGTTTCTGGCAATATAAAAATGAGGCAAAATTTAAAAATTCTAATCTAAAACATTTTTCTGGTACAACGAAAATTAAAAAAAATATCTTTCTCTTTAATGGTGCGGTTTATCCTAAATAAGGATAACGATAACAGGTGCCGATTTTTAGTTCAAGTTTTAGCTATCAGCTTATACTTAGTTCGTATAAAACTACTTCAAGGCTTCGAAAGTTACACGATTTTGATATCTCGCCCATATATAAAGGATTGTCTAAAAAATCTCCACCTTTGAATTTTTTATAAGGACAACAGGATTCTTTACAAGAATATGTATTGAAAAAACGTATTTGCTAGAATAGAACATTAGAATTTTAAACTTTTTTTGTAGATTGTGTAAGAATATGTTTTTTTAGCAAAAATAGATACATCTTGAAACTTTGCAATTATAGTGCACTTTTTATAGATCATTCACAGCGTATGAGTAACGTTTAGTTATACAAGTAACAAAAGTTCAGGTAAATTGTATTCATATTTTGGTTGGTATCTCCAAAACGGGATGAGATATCGAAATTAAATTTACACTACTTTTAGGGTCGCATGAACACCTTAAAAGCCCGCACGGTTTGCCGTGGTTCGAATTGCATAAAACTTTGTCAGGATAGTTTTTGGTGCATAATGGTCAAAATTAGGGAGTATGCGTTCAAAATAAACCAGCTTTGAAATTATGGGATAGTCTAATATACTACATATTTCTTGTTTTTTGTTTTATGAAACTAATTTCCAACACATGCATTTTAAAATCATTTCTCGAAATAAAACTTTTTTATATCCCGAAATCTCTCTGCATAAAATCTCAAAAATACTATTTCCTTTTAACTTTTTCATTTCCCTTTTGGGATTATAAGCCAAGTTTTCGTAAATCTTTTGTACAACCCGCTTTTCAAGACTACTTCGCACTTTGGTTATGTTGACTCTGCTTGCCTAAGTCGTTTCATTTAAACAAACTCATGTCGTCAACATGCTTTCATGTTCCGGTTACGCCGCTGCGCATAGAATTTGTTGCTCTTTGTGCACTTTTTTGTGTGTGTGTGTGCCTTTTTTTGCTATTGTTTGCAAAATTGTGCTAGCGGGAATTTGCATTTTTCATTTACTTCTTTACTATACAACTTCAACAAGTCAACGCCGTTGTATTATCAAGCAAGCAACACGTGCTACAAACATGTTTACGTACAAGTACAAACGGTAGGGCGAGCTTTATGAAAAGGATTTGCTTAAGAGTGTGCGTTTAAAAATGTACATTAGGCTGTGTCAAGAAAGTAAAAGTTTAAAGTTACTGGTTCTAAATGAAAATAAAATAAAATAAAACAAAATAGAATAAAAAAATAAGAAAAAAATTAAATAAAAGAAATAACAGAATAAAAAATAAACAAACTTAAATAAAATAAAATAGAATAAACGAAATAAAAAAAAAATTTAATTAATAAACATAAAGCAAAATGAAGTAAAATCAAAAAAAAAAAAAAAAAAAAAAAAAAAATAAATAAAATTAAAAAAAATACATCCGAATGTCTGCAAACTAAGGAGTACTGTAAAATTAGCTGTGGCGCCGCATTAACGCCTCGCATCTGCACGTAGCAGCGCTTAAAAGCGCATACACTTGTTGCTGTAGCTGACATTTTACATGAGCACAAATACAAACACAGAAACAGTTAACAAAAATTCGTATGCTCTTCTACGAGCAAAATCAGTCGACAAGTAAATGCCTTGAAATACCAAAGTGAAGGCATAAGCTGAGGCGCGAGTTCGCAAACAAGCTTATAAGCACACACGCATATAAACACACATACTGAGAACTGCACAAAAGGATCACAATTACTGCCTGCAGGCCTACACTGGCTTAGCGACCGCGACAAAGCAAATCTAAGTAAAGTGACTGCATTTACTAAGGACTGAGCACAGAGGATTGTTGGACTGAGTACTTGGAGGACTGAGTACTGTGGAGATTTTCCTATTACACAGGCAGGCAATTGAAGCTCGTTAAGAAGGATGTGCTGGTAAGAGAGTGAGTTTCACAGTTCCAAGGGCAAATTCTAAGCGCGGTTAAATGGCAGTCAAGGCGTCAACATTAAACGTAATTCACTACGGCAGGCTGTTGGCAGTTTTAGCGAAATTATAAAACGGCATACAACGGCAAATGCTTAAATGGGCAATTGTTGCTTGGCATTTGTGCAAAAGGGCAAGCCGCCAACTCACTATAACTCCGTATTTATTTGAATCAATGTTGGAAAGGTTGAGTTTGGTGGTTATGCATTTGGCACATCAGTGGCATGTAATGCTGGTAAATTGTAGTAGTGATAACTGTCTATGCTGTTGCTGCTTAGCCGTTCCAGCTGCAGTTGTTGTAGATATTGTTGTCGAAATGGTGTTGGCAGTTAAAAGTTCTTTTCCGTCGGAAATGGTTGCACCAGTGATTTCCCAATGCTTACCTAAATGCTTTATGAATTGGTATATTGTTTTTGTTGCGCGTTATAACTATGTAGGCCTGAAAGCATGAACTTTCTACTATGTCTACTTAAATGGACCCGCATGACCTTACGATAGCGCACTTCATTTGCATGCGAGCATGTAAATAAGTTTTGAAGTTGACTGAAAATGTATGTAAATGCTGCCCTCTACTACAAATATCAGGAGCGATATTTCAGAAAGTGGGATGTTGTAGGCGCGAATGTTGTTGTGATCAAACAAATACACTAAATAAAATAAATATTCTGAAATAAAAACAAATAAAATAAAGTAAAATAAAATAAAGTAAAATAAAATAAAATAAAATAAAATAAAATAAAATAAAATAAAATAAAATAAAATAAAATAAAATAAAATAAAATAAAATAAAATAAAATAAAATAAAATAAAATAAAATAAAATAAAATAAAATAAAATAAAATAAAATAAAATAAAATAAAATAAAATAAAATAAAATAAAATAAAATAAAATAAAATAAAATAAAATAAAATAAAATAAAATAAAATAAAATAAAATAAAATAAAATAAAATAAAATAAAATAAAATAAAATAAAATAAAATAAAATAAAATAAAATAAAATAAAATAAAATAAAATAAAATAAAATAAAATAAAATAAAATAAAATAAAATAAAATAAAATAAAATAAAATAAAATAAAATAAAATAAAATAAAATAAAATAAAATAAAATAAAATAAAATAAAATAAAATAAAATAAAATAAAATAAAATAAAATAAAATAAAATAAAATAAAATAAAATAAAATAAAATAAAATAAAATAAAATAAAATAAAATAAAATAAAATAAAATAAAATAAAATAAAATAAAATAAAATAAAATAAAATAAAATAAAATAAAATAAAATAAAATAAAATAAAATAAAATAAAATAAAATAAAATAAAATAAAATAAAATAAAATAAAATAAAATAAAATAAAATAAAATAAAATAAAATAAAATAAAATAAACTAAACTAAAATAAAATAAAATAAAATAAAATAAAATAAAATAAAATAAAATAAAATAAAATAAAATAAAATAAAATAAAATAAAATAAAATAAAATAAAATAAAATAAAATAAAATAAAATAAAATAAAATAAAATAAAATAAAAACAAATAAAATAAAATAAAATAAAATAAAATAAAATAAAATAAAATAAAATAAAATAAAATAAAATAAAATAAAATAAAATAAAATAAAATAAAATAAAATAAAATAAAATAAAATAAAATAATCTTTGAAACTTTGGTGGACTTTTGACCGTATGTGAATAATTTTTCTTAAATTATTCTATGTTTTTATTATTAGTGAACAAGATGGAAAAGTAACAACAATTACAAGCTACCATGATTACGTAATTTCGGCCTTGCTCAAGGGCACTTATCAAATGGCTTTGTGTTTAGAAATTTTTCATCACCTTTTGTTGGTCATCGAACCAAGAACCAAGGGGATTAGGAATTTCTAAGCCCGCAGTGTGTACCTCTTACACCAAGCTGCGTTGAGATTATTGCTAGCTTATGTCCATCATGTTCACTTAGTATGTATTCATTTTTATTTTGTTTGTTTGTTTTTATACTACCTTATCGACAACTAGAGCGACATCAATCGACCGCCATTTATACTAGCAGTGTCAAGGATTTTTAGTGCACCCCGTGATCATTTTACTGACAGCTGCAGCTTATTTTCATAGGGTGGCTTTTTTTCGCTGTGTCCTGCGATTAATATGTATGTATGTTATGAGTTTGTGGTCATTAATTTGAGAATCTTTGAAACTTTGGTGGACTTTTGACCGTATGTGAATAATTTTTCTTAAATTATTCTATGTTTTTATTATTAGTGAACAAGATGGAAAAGTAACAACAATTACAAGGAATAATTTAAGAAAAATTATTCA
>CAXKVI010000002.1:124237077-124312286 GCA_964058755.1 Campiglossa producta | reverse complement strand
TTTTATTTTATTATATTTTCTTTTTTAATTTTTTTTTTATATTATTTGATGTCATTTTATTCTATTTTTTATCTAATTGTTTAATTAATTTTGTTTTATTTTATTTAATTTTATTTTATTTTAATTCAATTTATTTTATTTTATTTTTTTTATATTTTCTTGCTTTTATTTTCTTTTATTTTATCTAATTTTATTTTATTTTACTTTATTTTATTTTATTTTATTTTATTTTTTTTATATTTTCTTGCTTTTATTTTCTTTTATTTTATCTAATTTTATTTTATTTTACTTTATTTTATTTTATTTTATTTTATTTTATTTTATTTTATTTTATTTTATTTTATTTTATTTTATTTTATTTTATTTTATTTTATTTTATTTTATTTATTTTATTTTATTTTATTTTATTTTATTTTATTTTATTTTATTTTATTTTATTTTATTTTATTTTATTTTATTTTATTTTATTTTATTTTATTTTATTTTATTTTATTTTATTTTATTTTATTTTATTTTATTTTATTTTATTTTATTTTATTTTATTTTATTTTATTTTATTTTATTTTATTTTATTTTATTTTATTTTATTTTATTTTATTTTATTTTATTTTATTTTTATTTTATTTTATTTTATTTTATTTTATTTTATTTTATTTTATTTTATTTTATTTTATTTTATTTTATTTTATTTTATTTTATTTTATTTTATTTTATTTTATTTTATTGTATTTTATTTTATTTTATTTTATTTTATTTTATTTTATTTAATTTAATTTTATTTTATTTTATTTTATTTTATTTTATTTTATTTTATTTTATTTTATTTTATTTTATTTTATTTTATTTTATTTTATTTATTTTATTTTATTTTATTTTATTTTATTTTATTTTATTTTATTTTATTTTATTTTATTTTATTTTATTTTATTTTATTTTATTTTATTTTATTTTATTTTATTTTATTTTATTTTATTTTATTTTATTTTATTTTATTTTATTTTATTTTATTTTATTTTATTTTATTTTATTTTATTTTATTTTATTTTATTTGATTTTTTTTAATTTTATTTTATTTTATTTAATTTTATTTATTTTATTTTATTTTATTTTATTTTATTTTATTTTATTTTATTTTATTTTATTTTATTTTATTTTTTATTTTATTTTATTTTATTTTATTTTATTATATTTTATTTTATTTTATTTTATTTTATTTTATTTTATTTTACTTTATTTATTTTATTTTATTTTATTTTATTTTATTTTATTTTATTTTATTTTATTTTATTTTATTTTATTTTATTTTATTTTATTTTATTTTATTTTTTTTTTATTTTATTTTATTTTATTTTATTTTATTTTATTTTATTTTATTTTTTTTTATTTTATTTTATTTTATTTTATTTTATTTTATTTTATTTTATTTTATTTTATTTTATTTTATTTTATTTTATTTTATTTTATTTTATTTTATTTTATTTTATTTTATTTTATTGTATTTTATTTTATTTTATTTTATTTTTTTTATTTAATTTTATTTATTTTATTTTATTTTATTTTATTTTATTTTATTTTATTTTATTTTATTTTATTTTATTTTATTTTATTTTATTTTATTTTATTTTATTTTATTTTATTTTATTTTATTTTATTTTCTTTTTATTTTATCTTATTTTTTATTTTATCTTATTTTGTTTTATCTTTTCTTATTTTGTTTATTTATATTTTACTTTATTTTTTATTTTATTTTACTTTATTTTTATTTTTTTAATTTTAAGTTTGCATTGAAATAAAATGTTCTATATGGAAGTATACATATAAATATAATAAATGGACACTGAGAAAGGTTTCCTTCAAGCTGGGTAGTTGCCTAATTTGTTAGACCTTCTAGCATACAAGTCACTACAGTGTTGTGAGTTCGACTCTCACAAAGCCGGGAAGAAAAGTCCATGAAGAGATGTAATTCTTGTCTGGTTCCTGTAGCGCGTCGGTATTTACAGAAATAGACTACAAGTCAAAAGTACACAAAGAGTTTTTAATTTTATAAAAATAAAATAAAATTATTATTCAATGTTATTTTATTTTATTTATATCAAATTTTTTATTTAATTTTATTTTGTTTTAATTTATTTTTTTTGTTTTATTTCGTTTTATTTTATTTTACGAAAATTTTTTGGACGTTAGATCAGTCGAATAATTTTTATCAATTTATTCGTTTGAGTTTTTGGCGAAAAAAATTGAAAATTGCTACAAACAATACCAACTATGTTGATTACAATTTCGATCTTGTTGAAGTATCTTGTCAAACCGCTTTGTATTGTTGCTTAGAAATTTTTGATCACCTTTCTAATTTTTAGGGATTTCTAAACCGCAATGTGTAACCATTACACCAAACACTGCGTAGTGTTGCAACTATATTTTCGCATATATTTTTGTTGTTCTTATTATTATTTAACATTGTTATTCTTACCTAAGTGCACATATCCGAAACGACATTCTATTGCTATTTTAAGTATGGATAGGATTTGTTGTTGTCCACATTAGCTAAGCCTTAGCTTAATTCAAGGTACGTATTACCCGTGTCGAGGTGTTATTATAATTTAGTTATTGTTATTATTGGTCATTATATTTACGAACTTTGAAAATTTTGTGGACCTTGGACCAGTCGAATAACTTTTATCAATTTATTCTTTTGAGTTTTTGGCGAAAACCAGTTTTAAATCCTACAAACAATACCAACTATAATGATTGCAATTTCCATCTTGTTGAAGGATCTTGTCGAACCGCTTTTTTATAAGCTTTTATTTAGTTTCACCTGACGGCTGTCTGTTATCAAATCTTGCAAGCTAAATTTGATACACTTCCCGGTGTCCGATTGATTTGAAATTCTGCACCCATGTATAACCCTGATGACAATGCAATATTATAAAAAAAAAATTTCGATAGGTGGCGCGTGGGTCGCTATATTTTCAAAATTCGCATTTATGGTCCGATTTAGCTGAAATTCGTAACATGTAGTACTACCATGAAAAGAAATATTTTTGTAAAAAAAAATTCCGCTAGGTGGGGCTGAGATAGCGGTAATAAAAACTCAAAATCGTAATTATGGACCGATTTGGCTGATATTTTACGTTTGTGTTACTTAATTAATTTCTAAATGTTAAAAAAAAATTGGACCCGCTAGGTGGCGCGTGAGTCGCTTTATTTGAGAATTACGAAGGTCTGTTTTCAGTGTCGATTAAATCGTTTTTCAACGAACTTCCCGTTGAGGTAGGATCTTGAAATTTGCATCATCGTTTAGTTTTCTGCCTCCACGCAAAATAACAAAAAATAATTCCGATAGGTGGCGCACGAGTAGAGATATTTGAAAGTTTTCATTCCAGGAAATTTTGCTTTTGATATTGTACTAACTTGCAGTTAAGATGGGATTTTGCAAATTTTCATCATCGTTCAGGCTTCGCTAACAGTAAATAAAAAAATTAGCTTAATTTCAAAAATCCCATTTATCGTTTAGTTTAGTCTTTATTCCAATATCCCAAAAGTAACTTTATTAACCACGCGGCTTTATTGTAAAAGATTCTATGTTTTCTGTTGCTGCTAGCAGCCGATTGATGTCGCTGCGACATTATTGCCTCCTAGCCGCACGGCTTTATAGCGGCGTCACAATCAATGTTTGCCGCAGCATTATGTATTGACAGATGAGTTGAACGTGTGTATTTAGGTAGAGAACGACACATTGCGCATCACGAGCGACATCTGACATGCAAAATTTGCCAACTTTCAACTTTGTATGCATACATAAGAAGAACCATTTTACACTTGGCTCTCATATAGCTGATTGTGCCGCTGTTGCTGTGACGCATAAGTTTGCGTTAAATGCATGTACATACGAAACTTGGTTGTCACGTAAAGATTGCATAACTAATTTAAACAATATTTTATATTTAAAATAAATTCAAGAAAAAAGATGTTCTAAGCATAAGCTTATAGGTATATTTCTTGTTGATAAACCGAACTAAAAAGTAAAAAATAAAATTAAAGAAAAAAAACCTTTTTTAAAAATAAGCTTTTATTATTGGTTTATAAAATTAACTAAAAAGTAAAAAATAAATTGACTGTAAAGGAATATAACACTTTATAAGTTCATTGTAACCTGTAAAGATAATTTGGCTTCTTCGTCTACCACAAAATAATTCCATATTGTACATAATTATATATTTCTAACATTAAAACTTTACACCTAAATTATTAAATCTTCCAGTATATATCACATTGCTAATTTTATTAATAATAAAAGCGTGTTAAATTTCGATAGCAAGAAAAGAAGGTCCTGAATGTTCTTAATTATACCATCAAATAGAAAAGAAGGTCCTAAATGTTCTTAATTATACCATCAAAATTTAATACGCTTTTATTATTAATAAAATTAGGAATGTGATATATACTGGAAGATTTAATAATTTAGGTGTAAAGTTTTAATGTTAGAAATATATAATTATGTACAATATGGAATTATTTTGTGGCAGACGAAGAAGCCAAATTATCTTTAAAGGTTACAATGAACTTATAAAGTGTTATATTCCTTTACAGTCAATTTATTTTTTACTTTTTAGTTAATTTTATAAACCAATAATAAAAGCTTATTTTTAAAAAAGGTTTTTTTCTTTAATTTTATTATTGTTGCTTAGAAATTTTTGATCACCTTTCTAATTTTTAGGCAACAATACAAAGCGGTTTGACAAAAAGATCGAAATTGCAATCAAGGTACTTGGTATTTTTTGCAGCAGTTTTCAACTTGTTTTCATCAAAAACTCAAAAGAATAATTTTTCTCAAAACACACATTTTCATACAATCCCGAAAATTGCTTGTAAATACCGTCGGTATTTACAGCAATAGACTACAAGTCAAAAGCAACAAAGAGTTTAAATGTTATAAATCGAAAAATATTCGTGCTTAATTAAGCATAGAAAATTCTTTCATAGGTTTCACACCAAGTCCTAAAACTCGCAAATCTTTCATATAAGTTTGCATTGAAATAAAATGTTCTATATGGAAGTATAAATATATGCATAAATGGACACTGAGAAGGGTTTACCTTCAAGCTGGGTAGTGGCCTAAAGTGCTAGACCTTCTAGCATTCAAGTCACTACAGTGTTGTGAGTTCGACTCTCACAATGCCGGGAAGAAAAGTCCTTGAAGAGATGTACCTCCAGTATCATCGAAACATATGTCGGCTTGTCTGGTTCCTGCAGCGCGTAGGTAAATTTTTCTCAAAACACACATTTTCATACAAACCCGAAAATTGCTTGTAAATACCGTCGGTATTTACAGCAATAGACTACAAGTCAAAAGCAACAAAGAGTTCAAAAGAATAATGTGATAAAAAATTTTTCGATTTGTCAAATGTCCGCAAAAATTTTCAAAGTTCGTAAATTTAATGACCAATAATAGCAATAACTAAATTGTTTTATTTTATTTTCTTTTTCTAATTTAATTTAATTTTTAATTTAATTTTTTTTATTCTTCAAATTATTTAAGGGTTCGTTATACAAATCAAAACCCTTTTGCCATTTGTATTAAGAAAATTACACATACATTAAACCTTCGTAAAGTTCGATGAAGAGGAAAGTTGAAATATCACTTTATAATCTAACTAAAAAAAATTCATGCAAGTGTTGAAAGCAAAGCAAAAAGATTAGCAGCGCTAATGTTGCATGAATTCTCCAACACACTCATACCACACAGAAATTCGAAAAAGCATTCACATTCAATGATCATAATAGGATGATACAGCATCCTTACCAAAGAACATATGTGAAGAAACGTGGTGAAAGAAACTTAAGAAGTAAGACTGACGACATTGAAAGCAAACAACGACCGAGTATCTAAGCAAACTAAGGACATATAAAATTCGAAGTGTTGGACGTACGCAACCAGCATTCAAATTTATGACTGAGTTACAGCGAGGTGAAAAAAAATTAAAGGGTATATGTGTGAAAACACAAACGCTAAACAATAGTATCAGTATCATTCATAAATACATGTAAGCAGTAGATATTGTATAACGTTACACTATGGACTTTGTCTGCTATGTTGCAAATGCGTTGGAAAGCAAGCAAAATCGTAGCGAATGGATGGGTTAGATTCGTGCATGCATAACGTGACAGGAATACAAATTCGCGCAATTACTCTTGCCACATGCATAAAACTTATAAGTACACAGCCAAACATATATGCATGGCAGAATTCGTTTAATGCATTACGACAGCAGCGTTTGTGATTTTCAATTGGTTCACTTAAGCCTTGCTGCAACAAGCATGTGGCAAGTCGCATGCTCAAATAGGCGATATGTACAAAGGCATGAAATAGAGACTTGTTAGAGGAATTAAAAGTGATTGGTGACAGCGTTTAGTTAAATGTGCAAAAGCAGTGAAAAAATGTTGAAAAAAAAAATATATTATAATTTGTATGCATTCAAGGCTGATAAAAACATGTTATATATCTACAAAGCATTGAAATACGACGCTTTCGGAGTTCTTAGGAGAACACAGCAAAAAAATAACATTTGTTTTAAACACCAAAGATGTTAAATTCGAATAACTCCGAAAAAATTTTATGACGAAAAACTAGCAACATGTACTGTTGAGAGATTGTGAAAAATGTATCCCAACTCTGACAAATAGCTTCGAATATTTAAAAATGTAGGAATTCAGAGAATATAACTTTATTTTAATTTAAAAAATATTTTTTTACGGTGTTACAATGCTATTACGGAATATGGAAAAACTTTTAAATATTTTAAGTATTAAAGTTTTATTGAAAATTGAATGAATGTACTTGAAATAATTGGAAATATTTAAAATAAAATAAATACTCTCTACCTAGTTGTTCTTAAATACACTTACCTGAGCGTCTGTAATTACCCAGTCGGGAATTCGACTAACCACAAATGCATTTTAAGTTGACTATATCGCACCCAGTACTGGTTGAAACGCTAACTACTTTGTATGGAATAGACTAGTAGTCAGTTGTACCTTTTCCTGCATGACTTTCAGCTAACTACAAGCCCACTTTTATGAGGCAGATTAAAGTTAACTAAATATAAATAATTTTTAGTTCCCTTCTTTGGGAAGGCTTTTGTTTAGCTAGTTCGACAGAGCTTAAAGCCGACTACTTTGTGTTAACTTATAGACGAACCTCTTTTGACACATTTTATGACCACTAAAATCAACCCTAAAAGTACGCACACATTTCTAATATACTTTTTCACATTTATTTTTTAAAAGTTCTTATGGACATATGTATATAAAATAATGTACAAATATACATATGTACATACATCGTTATATTAATTAACAAACCACTATGTTCTTGACTACGTCAGTCTTGTTCTGAGTATGTATCAGAGAAAAAAAACGACTGCAAATTTCAATGGGATATGTTCTGGTATATATGTATGTATGTATATCTCCTTCACTTGCTCTTGGAAGCCTTCATTCAGCATCTCGTCCGCCACATCCAGCACAAATGTCTTTATGTCGGCAATCTTGAAGTATCCTCTCTAAGTCATGTGGTTAATTCTTCCAGGCGTTCCATCTACAACCTGTGGATTATTTCTCGGTGCTTCAATGTTAGGATAAATGGCTGTTCCCCCAACAAGCAAGCATGCTGTTCTTCCAATGTGCTTTCGTATCTTCTCAAAAACTTTCACAATTCACAAATAGCTCTGCAGATTTCTCTACAGGAACAAGCACCAAACATTGTGGGCTCTGCAGACTTTCGTCTATCCTCTGCCAGGCTCCTCTCACCTATTTAATATTCCAGAAAAATTGTTTTTATGAACATTTTCTGAAAGTTAACGCAATTAGAAGTTTTTAAAACCAGCAAGCAAAACAAAGCAAAGCATAAACTGATTGTTTTCCGCATTATTTTATGGCTATCTAATAGTTAGCCTAGGAAAATGTATAAAAGGTGATACATTTAATTTTTGAATGAAATTACCTCTGCATGACTTTGTAGTTAGCTGAAAGTTATCCTAAAAAAAGCTAAGAATTTGGGTTTTTGGTTAACTAGAAGTCAGGTTAGAAATATCTAAGTAAAGTGAAAGAAATTGTTCCCAACTGTTCGATGCCTGCATGATTTTGTGGCTAGCTATAAATCAAGCTGTATAAATTGATTTAAAGCTATTTTTTTGTTAGGCTGGCTTCAAAAGTTCCGACTGGGTATGTAATCGCTTAATACTCATACATGCAACACAATACTAAGAACCCTTAAGCATACCAAGCGCATTCAAATACGCACACTCAAATTTACAAATTAATAATACGATACCCAGCAGAAAAATGACTGTTCAAATAAAATGTAAAAAAAAAAAAAATAAATAAAATTATTAATATTTTGCAAAACAAAACAAGACAGAAAAAAAATAAAAAAGAAAAGAAAAAAAATTAAAATAAAATAAAATAAAAGATAATAAAAAAAAAAAAAAAAAAATAAAATAAAATAAAATAAAATAATTTAAAATGAAATAAAATAAAAGAGATTAAAACAAAATAAAAAAATAGAACAAAATAAAAAAATAAAATAAAATAAAATAAAATAACATAAAATAAAATAAAATAAAATATAACAAAGTAAATAAAAAAAATAAAAGAGAATAAAAAAAAATAAAAAAATAAAATAAAAAAAATAATATAAAATAAAATAAAATAAAATAAAATAAAATAAAATAAAATAAAATAAAATAAAATAAAACAAAATAAAATAAAATAAAATAAAATAAAATAAAATAAAATAAAATAAAATAAAATAAAATAAAATAAAATAAAATAAAATAAAATAAAATAAAATAAAATAAAATAAAATAAAATAAAATAAAATAAAATAAAATAAAATAAAATAGAATAAAATAAAACAAAATAAAATAAAATAATTTTATTTTTAGGTATTTTAGTGAGCTCAAGGCCTTTGAAAAATAAAACACAATATTATGGATTGTATTTTACATATATTTGTCAATATTTCGGTTTCACTCTGAAACAATCATCAGGAACATAAGAATATGTTAAGGCTATTAAAATCATCATTAAAATAAAATAAAATATAATTTGTTGTCCTACACTACAGTAGTATAAAACCAAATGCCTTATTTTGAAAGATTAACATAACGAAAGTTATTGAAATTTCAACAATGGGCAAATATGGGCAATTTTCGAGAGATATAATAAACCGTAAACAAAAATTGTAAAACATGTATTTAACTACTTCTAAACTAACTTTTTTTAGCGTCAGTGACCTAAAACACAAATTTAGTACTGTTATCCCAACAATACAAACATATAAAAAAATTAATTAAATAAACCGCTAATTCTCCCAAAATATTGAATGATAACTTTACCGAAGTTTTAGTGGCTTTCATGCTTCTGAAATTTCAAAATAATCGGAGGGAAAGTGTTAATGTTAATGAATAACCAACTTCGCTTTAAAAAATATTTGACGATTTTTCAGGTTTAAATTGTTAAGGATATCTCCGAAACCGGGTGGCGGGTATCTAAAATTGTTTGCCTAAATATAACCTTCACTAATTTCTACAAGTTTATAAAATTTCAACAAAATCGGTGCAGTAGTGCTTAAATAAATGTATACTAAACACTGCGACTTGAATTTATATCAAGGTCTGAAACCGATTAAAATAAAGTTCGGGTTACGGTTTCGGGTTTGCAACGTGTTTCGGTTTCGGTTCCGGTTTCGTTCTTCAACATTTATTTCGGTTTCGGTTTCGGTTTAGTTCCGGTTTCGGTAACCAAATAAAAACACAAACAAAATAAATTTTACTACTAAAATAGTCAAGTACCTATGTAGCTTCGAAATAGATCTGAATTTTCATAACTTTTTTCTGCTGCCATGATGGGATTTCTCTAATATAATAATAAATTTTATTAACGCTATGCATGGATGAAATTTCTGCAAAAAAAATTCCTAGAATTAACTCTACTTTTTTATTAGAAAATTATTAAATGAAATGTATAAATCGCCAAAAACATTAATATGAGTGGTGCTTTCTGAGTCAAGCCTGAACATTTCGTTTTCGTATCTCGTAAATTTTTTTCGGTCGCTTCATTCAACTATAATCAAATTTCCTCTTTCAGAATTTTTATACTAAGGTTAAAACGCGTATTTTGTAACCTTGCTCGACAATCCTCCCTGAAAGTTTTCAGAGTACCTGTTTGTGCCCACTTAAAGAAGTGATACATTAAAAAAATTCAAAACCGTTTGGAACCGGTTCCGGCTTTTGAAACGGTTTCGGTTTCGTTCTTTTCCAGATCAAAATAACGGTTACGGTTTCGGTTTCGGTTTTGAAAAATGAATCGGTTTTAATCGGTTACGGTTACGGTTTCGGTTTCAGTCCTTGATTTATATATATAATATTCGATCTATTGACTATATCTCTTTTTAGGCATTATGGAAGACGAATTACGCTGATAAATTTAAGCTCCTCTTTATCTACCAATATACCAGAAAAAGGGTATTCTTGTGCTTCGATGTTTAATTTTTTTTTTTTTTGGCAAAAATGTAACGCTATTTGGGATTTGCCCATATAGCGTTCGGTCCCACTTAATACTAGAAACATTCTCTATTGGGTAAACACCCAACTTGTAAGCGGATTTCATTCGATTTTCGCCACATCTAAGTTATTTGTTATTATTGTGTTGGGGAGGAAAACTATGATGAAATTGCTATGAAATAGCATAAAATATTACAGTTAACCAAATACGAAGTGTACTTGCTTATAAAAGTATTTATTTATTTTTATTTTATTTTTTTTTCATACCCACACAAATATATATTTTACGCTTCCATTATAGTAAGTCGTTGCAATGCATAAATGTTAATACTTACACTCATGCATGTATAGCCACATATTTCTCTTGATATGTAAGTTCGCATTTATTTTATGTTTAATATGCTTATGCATTTACTTATTGTTGTTAAGTATTTTTAAGCCTTTTGAGTGCTTGTAAAAAGTGTACATAATAGAGTAAAATTTTTCAGTTTAAAATATAAAAAGTTATTATGTGGTTAATGCAAAAAAATATGCATAAAGAAAATTTTACGTGGCGTTGCATTTAAAAGTACGTAATGATTTATTAAGTAATATGCTTGTTTTATTTAGTGTTGGAAAATATGTGCTTTTATGGGTATAATAAAGTATTATGAAACGTGTTGATATTATTGTGTATAAACAATTTTAGAAAATGGAGTAACAAGTCTCTAAAAAATATAGAATTTTAAATTGTTGTTTTTTCGGAGTAACACCGAGAAATTGTCATTATTCAATTCAGCAATATATTTTCTCAGAAATGTTAAACATTTGAAAACAAGAGATGTGTCAATGTTATGATGTGAATTCGTCTCAATTTCAGTGGGATATCATGTAAAATATGGAATTTTAAATTCAGAGTTTTTTCGGAGTAACTCCGAAAAATTTAATATTTTGAATTTAGCAGTCAAATTGATGTGAAATATTTTTCACTCCTGGAACTCTTTCAAAAAAATTTTGATTTCGGAGTAACTCAGAAAAATGTAAGAATATAAAAATCATCAATATTTATACCATAAAATCATCCACAAATGAAATTTTGGTTTAACAGATTTTGGAATACTGATTTATTTTCGGAAAATTACGTAAAAAGAAAGCCCTCCAAATTACTTAACCTAAGCACCCCACAAAAAGAATGATTACCAAGAAATACATACATAAATAAACGGCCTCAACAAAAAAGGTTGGACTTTTCTGGACAAAGATTAAATGAGGTCAAGACAAATTATTTGCTATCATCAAATAGGCAATGGGTACACGTGAGTATTGGTTTACTCTTTTTATTTTTTTATTTTTACTTTAATTTATTTATATTTTACTTTAATTTATTTAATTTTTATTAATTTAATGTTTTATTTTATTTTTATTTATTTTGAAAATGTGTTTTTTGAGAAAAATTTACCCACGCGCTGCAGGAACCAGACAAGCCGACATATGTTTCGATGATACTGGAGTTACATCTCTTCAAGGACTTTTCTTCCCGGCATTGTGAGAGTCGAACTCACAACACTGTAGTGACTTGTATGCTAGAAGGTCTAGCACCTTAGGCCACTACCCAGCTTGAAGGTAAACCCTTCTCAGTGTCCATTTATGCATATATTTATACTTCCATATAGAACATTTCTTTAATTTCAATGCTAACTTATATGAAAGATTTGCGAATTTTTAGGACTTGGTGTGAAACCTATGAAAGAATTTTCTATGCTTAATGCACGAATATTTTTTCATTTAAACATTTAAACTCTTTGTTGCTTTTGACTTGTAGTCTATTGCTGTAAATACCGACGGTATTGTTTAGGTTTCACACCATAGGTTTCACACCAAGTCCTAAAAATTCGCAAATCTTTCATATAAGTTAGCATTGAAATTAAAGAAATGTTCTATATGGAAGTATAAATATATGCATAAATGGACACTGAGAAGGGTTTACCTTCAAGCTGGGTAGTGGCCTAAGGTGCTAGACCTTCTAGCATACAAGTCACTACAGTGTTGTGAGTTCGACTCTCACAATGCCGGGAAGAAAAGTCCTTGAAGAGATGTAACTCCAGTATCATCGAAACATATGTCGGCTTGTCTGGTTCCTGCAGCGCGTGGGTAAATTTTTCTCAAAAACACATTTTCATACAATCCCGAAAATTGCTTCACAATACCGTCGGTATTTACAGCAATAGACTTCAAGTCAAAAGCAACAAAGAGTTTATTTATTTTGTTTTATTTATTTAATTTAATTTATTTATTTTATGTATTTTATTTTATTTTATTTTAATTTATTTTATTTTATTTTATTTCATTTTATTTTATTTTATTTTATTTTATTTTTATTTATTTATTTATTTATTTATTTACAAGTTAGGTACTTAAGTGTAAAACTTAGATCTAACAATTAGCCGTGGCAACTAGGCCTTACAGCTGAAAAAATTTGATAATGTATTTACATTTTTTTCTTTTTTAAATTGTATTTACATATGTACATAAATATCTTTTGTATTTTGTTTTGCATTTGTTTGTTTTTATTTTTATTTTTTATTTTTTGTTGTTGTTTGATCGGAATATATGTTGTTTGGATTTTGTATTTATTGCTACGTTTATAACTACTAAATTATATGAGGTGTAGAAGGTTGGAGGTTTTGAGGAAATTTAGTATTTTTTGTAGGTTTTGTGGGGAAGGGTCGGATAGGAGGGTGATCGGATTGTCATTCCCGAAGGTGAGCTGTCGGTGAAGTTTGAGGTGTTTGCAGTGGATTAGAATGTGTTCTAGAGTTATTGGGGTATTTTGGTTGCAGAGTGAACATATTGAATTTGTTGTTTTGTTGAAGAAGTGTTGATGTGTGAGGTAGGTGTGGCCTATTCTGATTCTGATAAGTTTGGTTTGTTCGTACCTGGTGAATTGGTTTATTTTGCCAAAGATTTCGATTGAGGTGGTTTTGTTTTGGTTTATACGTTGGTACCAACTAGATGTGTTTTCGAAAACATGAAGGAGGTTGTTGGTAAAGGTGTTGTTGATAAATTGAGTGATGTCGTTGTGATTTATGTTTGGTGTACAAGTAAGAGGAGATGTTATAGTTTGTTTTGCAGTTTTATCGGCTAACTCATTGCCACTTATTCCCACGTGACTTGGTATCCAGATGAGTTTTATTTTGGAGGAGTGGTTTCTCAATAAGCATCTTATCGCAGTGGCGTAATGAGAGGTGTTGGATATGTTTGCTATGGCTTGAAGGGAGGATAGGGAGTCACTGCATATGCAAAATTTGCCTTTTTTTTGGTTTGATAACTTTATAGCTTCATGTATTGCTATGATCTCGGCTGAGAAAACTGTTGAGTAGTGAGGAATTATGGACAATTTTAAGCAGTGGGTTTCGGTTGTAATCGCGTATCCTGTTATGCCATGCTGTTGGGAACCGTCTGTGTAAATAAAATTGTGTTTCGGATACTTATGTTTGAGGTACAGGAATTCTTTTGTGTATATTTCGGATGGGGTGTTTTGTTTTTGAAATTTGGTTAGGCTAAAGTCTATTGTGATATTTTTGGGCACCCAGGGTGGGAATTTATCTTGAGCTAATTTTGTTGGTGTGAATGGCAATTGGAGTTGTGTGCAGGAGTTGATGGACCTGTGAATAGCTGAGTGGTTTTTGTTGGTTGGTTTTTTTGCAGCTTTATTAACAATATCCTTAAGGGGAGTGTCGCCGGAGTTAAGCAGAGTTTTTAAGATTTTGTGGGTGATAATGCTATACTTCGTGTCTATGGGTGTAATTCTGGCTTCGAATAAGAGGTTTGATATTGGGGAAGAGCGGAGGGCGCCTAGGGCCGTACGGACCGCTGAGTTTAAAATAGTCTTCAATTTCTTTAGCATTGTGTTTGGTGCGTTGCCGTGTAAAAATAGTGCGTAATCAATTTTGGGGACGAAAATTGCTTTCAAAGCCGTTATTATCGTAGGCGTTCACAAAAATAACACGTAACTAGCCGGTAGGTTAGAGACGCGTTGCCTAAATCATACTGATGAGTGGAACTAGCAACTCCCGAAATCGATCTATGAAGCTATGGCGTGTGACCCAAAAACTTACTTTTTCTATTCTAACAAAAATTTTTAATTATTAATATGAATTATTAAAATTAAAAATACCAATAGAAATAATGATATTGTTGAACAACAAAAACTCATTATTTCTTGGCTTCAAGCTTGCAATTACAATGAAGTTATTTTATTTTATTTTATTTTATTTTATTTTATTTTATTTTATTTTATTTTATTTTATTTTATTTTATTTTATTTTATTTTATTTTATTTTATTTTTTTAATTTTATTTTATTTTATTTTATTTTATTTTATTTTATTTTATTTTATTTTATTTTATTTTATTTTATTTTATTTTATTTTATTTTATTTTATTTTATTTTATTTTATTTTATTTTATTTTATTTTGTTTTATTTTATTTTATTTTATTTTATTTTATTTTATTTTATTTTATTTTATTTTATTTTATTTTATTTTATTTTCTGCCAGACTATCATTGGGCTGAGTAGGCAATTGAGCAGTAGAAGTCCCTCATCATACCTGACATGGTTATGATCATTCCATTTGTAAAACATCACCATAGCTTGTCACGATTATAACCAGTTATAGAATAAAATTAAATAATAGAGATCGTTAAAACTTTAGCTCATCAAAACTTCTTCGCTTTACTTACAAACTTTTCTAACTACAGCCTCACAAAAATTACTCATACGTCACACCCCTCCAAAAGAGATTTTCCCAAGCAGATTTTTATAACTCATATATGGAACGTGAGAATGAGCATCAAGAATCCACCAAAAAAGACCAATGGGCGGCAACGCTAATACCAACACACATTTATTCATACACATGCACTCACTTTTGCACTTAAGTCGGTGGGGCTAATTAAAGCGTACATAATCTACACATGCATACATAAATATATTTGATGCATACGAATAAGTGGCTAAAAGCTCATAAACACCTAAAAGCAATCGCTTGCCCAAAAGGAGCTATTCAAGCATTTAGTTAATTTTATTTTTATTACAAACAATTTAGTGCAGCATATAAAAATAAGCTCGCAGTTTTGCGTGTATGAAAATTTGTATATTTCTAACTACCGCACACATAAATACATGCATGCATGTCTTCAACGTGTGAGTAATGAAAAACAAGAGAGGTGTTAAATATTTATGTATGTATTTGTTTCAAGTATTTATGTGCAGTGGGAGTCTTACGTACACACGTATATACACAAGTGCCCACATTTGTGCGTGCTTCACAGCAAGAACTCTCAAAGCTATCAAAAAACCAAGCGTCACAAAATTATAATGACCAACCGTAAAACTCAACCGCTGTCCGGACGTGCTAAGGGAAGTGCCCAACTGGCTAATGCTAAACACTCATTCTATAACGCCTTTTTTAAATTTTGTACGTAAATACATAAACTTGCTCATATAGTTAACCATATACTCGCATATAAACACAAAATATATACCAACAACAATTGCTTTCATTGCTTGTGCGTGTCCTTGACGCATTACTTTAGCTCGTCTTTTGTATACCGTTTATTCATATTCCCATCAAGCCGTTTTAATATAATAGCCAGCGTTTTAAGTTTAATCATAAAAATATTGCATGACTTCCGTTGGCGACTTGTTTTATGTTTCCGGTTAACGGAAGTATTTATACTTTCCTTGTAGTGCGTTTGTGTGTGTGTGCGTGTGTGTTGCGTTGTTGATAATGCAGTGTATCAAATATGCTGAACCAAAAAGTTATTGACTGCGCGAAGACTGATTCAACGCACTGAAAGAGGATAGCTGTAGGATATTTTTTTGAAATATCACGCTTTTTTATGAGTTTTTAGTGAGACGTAACTGCATCTAAATGACAAAACGAAGCTACTTTGCGCGTTTGAGTCGTAAATAATAAAACTTGAAGGTGTTAAATGGCTGTTCGTAAAAGACTTGTTTTTATACGCAATTCAGCTTTGTTAATTTTCTTGGATTATAGTGACATAAATGAACCTATATAGATAGATATTTCTTAACGCTCAGAATACAAGATGTAATCGACTGAAGCATCCTTAGAACGCTTTTGATATCGCTATCTACTCAGCTCGTTCACACAGAACCATTTTTGGCAACATGAACCATGTTAAACTAACAAGAAAGATCCTGTTAAATTTGCATGAGATAACGAGGCAGATAATGTTGTTTTAACAGGAATTCATGTTAATTTATCATGTTAATTTATCATGTTAATTTATCAAGCGTGCGTTCCCACGCCAAAGGAAAACACCTGAATAAGATTCTACCATTTTTACCATTTCTCGGAAGATACATTATCTCATATTTTATCAAGGTGAAACGCCAGCTACATGCCAAATATTAAGCTCATCGAGTCATAAATATGATTGTTTAGAATATATCGGGCCCTGGTAAACTTCCTGGAAGAAAAATTAACCCACACTTTGACCTAAGCATAACGCTACCTTCATAGCAAATTTCAAGTGAATCCAACCATCTATACGAAAGTTTAGAATAAGTCAGTCCTGGGTCCACTTTCCGGAAGAAAATTTATCCCATATTTTAATCTAAGCATATAGCTACTTACACATCAAGTTTCAATCGCATTGAGCCATAAATACGATTGTTTATAATAGATCAGTTCCTGGTCCATTTCCCGAAAAAAAAAATCATACCATACTTTAACCTAAGAAAAACGCTACTTACATACCAGATTTCAAGGAAATGCAGTCATTTATATGGTAGTTTAGAAAAGGGCGGTCCCGGGTTCACTTCCCTAAAAAAAACTTTACAGAAACACTCTTCAGGCTCCTATTAATTTATCCCGAAAATTTGAAGAAAATCGGCCGAGTAGTTTTGGGGTCCATACGGTACATACATACATACATCCAATTTAATATATATAGATATCGCATAAAAAATATCAAAAAAGCGACGATCCGTGTTATCCCTCTACTGCACAGTGGTCCCGATTCCATTTTATTTTTTGGCATAAATTCAACCAATGCAGCTACGTAGTTGAAAGTTGACAAATCCTATAGCAGTGGCATATGGAAGAAAACTAGCAAATATCTGATGAATCAGACCACGCCCACCATGACTGCCAGTAGGGTGTCCCTTCCAGGTATGAAAAAAATTTCCTTTTGAGAAACGATATCACAAAAGATGTAAAAATTTGCTAAATTGAATACATGTTAAGGTAAATATCAAATAAATAAGCGAATTTAAATTCTAAAAACCAAATTAAACACTAATAGGGTGTGTCGCAATACTTTTTTGAGGGTTTTCTTTACGCAAGACCCATTAAAACTTGCGTGTTTCATAGCAGATTACGAAATAGTATAATGAGTAACGTCCGCAACGCAACTTGTTAATGAAAGATCAATAAATTCGTTCAAACGTAACATCCGCAAATTTAACACATTCTGTGCCAGTGAGTCACCGGTGATCACAACAAAGAACTTACCTTAAGTAACAAGTAAATGTACGTCACTTACCATGACATGAAAACATCTCAAAAGCGTCGTATTATTTTAGTCCTGATAAAAAATTCCCTTATAATTCAAAGCGCAATATTGTTTTTCTTTTTGGTAGTTGTGTTAATTTTTTAATTATTTTGAAATATTTATTAATGTTCCAGAACAAAAGTAAACACCAAATTAAAAGTTTGTACTAAATATACAAAAAAAAGAAAATAAAAAAACTAATATCTCGTCGCTCCCAACGAAGACTAGTACAGTTCAGTTAGCGTGGAAGACTGGGACTGTTCGTTGTTTGCGTGGAAGACTGACACACTTCGTTCTCTGCGTGGAAGACTAGCACACTTCAGGGGCATCCTACTTTACTAGACTTCACACAATCTTTTTCTCCAATTTAAATCACCATATGCCGAGAATACCACTTCTGATGTTTTCTTTTTAATCTTTCAATATCTCCCTTGAATTTTTTAAAAAATCTCTTAATATAAGTGTGAAAATTTGTAATTTGTTTATTAATTTATAGAATTTTTCATTTTGTGAGACTTTCTTTTATTTTTTCAAACACCCACTTCGAGAGTGATTCCTTTTTTCCATTTGATACCCAAATGTCGAACAATTCGGAGTTGCTGAGAAAGAAGTTCACTGGAAAAAGATCGAATTTTTTAAAAACGGCTATGAACGGCTATAATATATCTACAGGGCTTTATCAAATACACTTTACTAAATAATATAGCCTCTTTACTTTTGTGAGTCGTTGTGTAGTTATATAACTTTTTGTCTACGAAACACAAAAGTTATAGATTTTTTTTAACATAAAATACCTTTCGCAAAGCACTTCAAAGCTACCCTAATACACGTAGAAACATGGAAAAACTTGTTAAGAGTAAATTCTACTTACTTTTTCCTGTGTTATCCATAAAAATGTGAACTTGTTTTTAATCAAGCTTAACTTTACCACTCTTGAATAGTTCACAACAAAAAAAAAATACGCAAAACTTTAATATTAGGTGTGTGCCGAACACGCTGGCCGACAGGGTAAAATTTTATAAAATATAGATATTTTATAAAATTTTACAAAGCATTTACTGAAAAAGTGTTCGGCTAGCATACAATTTTATGAAAAGAGGGCGGATTTTGACAGTTCATTTCGTGAGAGAGCTGTAAGCGTTTACTGGACAAAAATCACCCAGTAGAACTTGCAAGTGAAAACAGCTGATCAAATTGAACAGCTGATAATCATCAAGCCTCTAAAAAGTTTATAATTTTTAATTTACAATTTTCAAAGTGCACGGTGCACTAATGGAATTTGCGGCAGTCTTCAACGCACAAAGGAAAGAATAACATTATCTTCTCACCTATTTGGACTTTATGGAATTTTCCTGGAGAACATTGCAGATTTAATTGCTTTTTATTTTCCTTTTTAAACAGAATTAATTTAAAGAACCGCAAACGCTTGTATCTAAAAAATTGAAAAATCTAATGTCAAAGCAACGAACAGCTGATTTGCTCTAAGCGTTTACAAATTTTTTGTTCGGCTAGAAACTTGCACTTTTAGCATTGAGAGAGAGAGCATTTATGCTCTCCTTAAAGTGTTTACTGGTAAAATTTGCTGGCCGAACACACCTATTATTGTGGCGAAACAGCTGACTTTGATGGCTTGTCAAAAACTAATGGTTGCCAGATGTAATGAATAAAACTGGTTTAAGGTGTAATAATATATGTACTATTGAAAAATGCATGCCTTTTTTGAACACTCAAAAGTTTAAAAATTGAGTTTATGCCACAAATTTTGAATTTGAGACCAATGTGTACTGTAGGTAGCACGACTAAGGTGAAAAGTTAATTCTGTGGCGAAATTGTTTCTCTGCTCTCAACAGCGACTGAAATAAAGAACGTAACAATATACATATTTGCTGATAACAAGGTTCAATTGAGTTAGCAATGCCTATATCTGTGTCGGCTAGCTCTACGTGTCTTATGAGAGTGCTATGCAAGCGATAAACGTAGCGGAAAAATTAAATGAGTTTTGATTTTCTGCGTTTGAACATACGTACTCCCGCCTCAGTTAAATAAAACAATAGGCGTATTCATCAAACCTTATAAACACCTAAAAAGCGTGGAAACGTATAAATTTATCAAGTGTGTAAATGAACTTTCAAAATTTGTATGGAACGAAGTTTACATAAATTTGATAAACTTCCGTGTCTCTTTTGGCGTGTGAAAATGTTCAAACTGGCTCAGCAGACGCGGTTGCTGAAACGCCTGTTCTTTTGAATGTTAAATCGGTGCAGCCGAGGTTGTGGAAGTTAAGCATTTAAATGTGAATAGTGATAAAATAACTCCCAGAAAGAGTGTTGACTGTATATCTCTTTTATTTCATCAAGATAAAATGTAATTTCAAATGAGACCACACAAAGCCAAAAATGCCTAATAAAATTAATAAGATTGTCTTTATGAACGGTTTTCAGGATCAGGGGTAGTCAAGACGGCGGAAACGAAAAAAAAAAACCATACGCAAATCTATTTGGTTTAATGAGGAAATTCTTATTGATATTATCAAGTGCAATTTCTTCTTTTTTCTTTGCGATTTCTTTTTATATGTGTTATTAATAAGAAAATCTTCTCGAAACTTCTTATTTTAATAAGATGATCTTAGGGTTCCTAACAATAAGATTTGAGTTATTAATGTTTTCAAAGGAAAATCTTGCAGAAAACGGAGTGATTTCTTAGGGTTCTTAACAAGAAGATGATCTTAGGGTTCCTAACAAGAAGTATGACTTATTAACAGATTTCCGCATAATTGTATGTGTTAATAAGACGATCTTAGGGTTCCTAACAAGAAGATTTGACTTATTAATATTTTCAAAGGGAAATCTTGCATCATCATCAGCAGACATCATGTAGAACAATTATACGCTGAGAAGCAGAAGTACCCGATGGCTCGATGGTAAGCACCTGTGTTCAGCATTCAATATGTGGTTAGTTCGAGTCGCGGTGGAGGCAATATGGCAACTGTGGAAGGCAATGTAAGGAAGAGTGCGGTGAGATGGCTTGAAAGAAATATAAAAAGGCAACATAAGAAGGTAAAGGCAATGCAAGAGAAATCTAAAACTGAATCGTAACTGATAATCTGAAGTTCTCGAAGACAATATAAGAACTCTGAAATATAATTTTTATTTTTTTTATTTGAAATATTAAAAAGAAGATCTTCTCAATAATATGTGATTTCATTTTGAAAACATTAATAAGTCGAATCTTCTTGTTAGGAACCCTAAGAAATCAGTTCGTTTTCTGCAAGATTTCCCTTTGAAAACATTAATAAGTCAAATCTTATTAACACATACAATTATGCGGAAATCTGTTAATAAGTGAAATCTTCTTGTTAGGAACCCTAAGATCGTCTTATTAACACATACAATTATGCGGAAATATGTTAATAAGTCATATCTTCTTGTTAGGAACCCTAAGATCATCTTATTAATATTAAGAAACAGCTATGATGCGCATTCATGCATATGTGTGTAACTTTGTATTGAAGCGTAATAAAGACGCCATTCAAACAGAAATCAGTACGTTTTTTGCAAGATTTCTCTTTGTAAAGATTAATAAGATTTTCTCTTCAAAAATAAAAAGAACTTCTTCTTGAAGAAAATCTATAGAGGTATCATATGACTTTTGTTCTATTTTATTAGGCAGTGTTGGCTCTGTGCAGTATAAAAAGCTCAAACAGATAACAGAGAATGCGTCTAGAAAGCTAATACAGTCAAGGTTAAAACAATATGAGCAGTCTAACTACAAAAGGCAGTAACTAAGAAAACTAAATACAACCGAAGTAAGATAAAATTATGAGTTAAGCGGAAGCAACTGCAGACGATGAATAAAAGAACACAACAGTGGCGACAACAACACCTTACAAAATAATAGCTTAATACAACAATGCCTACTATGTTAAAAGCAGCCACAACAACTGCCACCAACATCATCTACTACTTTGCTCAAAACGCAATCAAAGTAAGCTATATCACTCTCGTATAACAAATGAAGTCTCTACAAACTACATGCAGTCACAATAATAAGAGTGTCATGCAAGAACGCTGCATTTGAGGTAAGACACAGCAACCAAGCCACAAGTGACATTGGCGGCAGAGCGTGGCAAATTTGAGTTTTGAATTATGAATATGAAATTTTACAAAACAAAAATTTATTATTAGACCAGACTACGTGCAGGGATTTCAACTGCAAGTTGATGCCAACACCCACGTTAACGATTTTGCGCTGGCGGATGTTGCATCCTATTATTGTACTTTGAATACATCGACTCGCTAAAGCAGCAGTGTATTGCTATTGGCGCGTAGTAACCCGTGAACAAAAATCCAGCTAAGCAACCATTTCTGAGTTTGAATGATGTGGCAGTACTAATATGTATCTACATTATTTTGTAGAATGCAAATGTAAAGCGCCTGTAAATATACTTCAACGCAACACACCATTTGCTTAGCTAGTGCTAGTGCGTGTAGCAGACGGAACTGCGTATGATGTTTAAAATTATAATAGAGTTGCTATTGTTGTAAAGTGATGGCGAAGCTAGATTTTTCTGTTGTTTCATTCAAATTCGTCAAAATTTATGGCGCTGTTACAAGGGAATGGTAGCGAATTAGCTGAGAGACAGTGGTAGTTCAAGTTGTAGATTGAGGAAGGTGAGTACGATAAGGGAAATAAAGGTGAAGGGTACCAACTGTAGTCGGTAGTAATAATAATTTGTTTGGGTGACCAGATGACATTTTATCAAAAGTGTGGTACATCGTTAAACACCGAAAGTAAAGGTAAAGGATTATTATTAGCTTTTAAGTAGTCAAATTAAATAATAATCGATAAAAAGAGATTGAGTTTAATTCTAGCCTGAGTGTAAGCATAAAGGGTTTTTGAGGCCTCCTGCCTCGACCCGTCCCAGCGGAGAGGTCGTATGTCAGAAGGTTTCTTACAAAACTTTTTGGGGGATGCGACCATTCTGCTGGGTCAGGTCGATCTACAGAAAGGGAATTTAGGGCTCCTTTCGTGGTATCACAACGGACCAAACTAAGGCCCACGTGAGCCTCCGCGTGGACTGCGGAGGCAGCCACTCTAGCATAACATAACATAAGCATAAAGGGTCAATTACATAAAGCTTTGTTAACCTCGCCTGACATTTGAAACCTCAAAACTTTACGCTCAACTTCAGAGGTATGCTACAATGAACGCTTTGACGCTTCTCTTTTATACATTTGTTTTCGTACATTGTATTTCTTTGCATTCAGAGTGTTTTGGTTAATTTATTAATTTAATAGAGAAAAAATGAATTAATTATTATTTCCTCCAACTTTTTAATCTTAAATTAAAGCAAAGTCATCAACATCTGATTGTCAAAGCAAGCAAAGCAAGCAAAATTTGAGAGTTTGCCAAATTTTAACCTTGCTTCAACTTTGAGGTCTTCTATTTGCCATGCTTCGTTGAAATACGTATACTGAACTTTTCTGTCAAAGACCATGTTCGAGGTAAAGCCAAAATAAAGTTTTATGTAATTGACCCTTAAGAGTTGCTTTGTTGGTTAAGGGAGCAAAAACAAACAGAAGTACATAAACTTTATTGATCACACATGCCGTCTTTACAATAATAATGGTATGTGAGTATTCATCTTCAAACATAGAAGAATTGTGACAAGGTGATTTGTTTTTGTAAAACAAACCAGCAACATTTTTCTTAAAAAATGTATTATGAAATCTTGAAAGTAAATTTATATAAAGCAAAAAAAAAAAAAACCAATTAAAATTAGTAGCGAAAATAATCGAAATATGGTGAAATAAAATAAAGTAAAATAAATGCAAATACATACACGAAAAAAACTCAAATAAAATTAAAAAAAGAAAGGAAAGGAAGGGAAACGAAAGAAAAGAAAAGGAAAGAAAAGGAAGGAAAGGAAAGGAAAGGAAAGGAAAGGAAAGGAAAGGAAAGGAAAGGAAAGGAAAGGAAAGGAAAGGAAAGGAAAGGAAAGGAAAGGAAAGGAAAGGAAAGGAAAGGAAAGGAAAGGAAAGGAAAGGAAAGGAAAGGAAAGGAAAGGAAAAGAAAGGAAAGGAAAGGAAGGGAAGGTTAAATCATGTCTCTGATGTGAAGGTTGGAAACTTTGAAACAGGTCACGGTATCGAAAGTGTACAATTTTATTGAAATCTTATTCAGTGATTATCTAGGAACGTTGAAGTTAGACCAAAGAACCAGCAAGTTAGTCACACAATAGTGTAAACAGCTGCGGTAACAATAATAGTGGTGGAATTAGATTAGATATTCTGCTCTTGATCATTTTCATTTTTCAAAGTGCTCCCCTCACTCAAGCTTGGCAAATTTCTAAGCAGACAGTTTTTGCTACACTCTTACAAATTTCTGTGTAATATCGCTACTTTAAAGGTATGCGAAATCACACACTGAAAAATTCAACAGACAAACTGTTTAAATTTCAACATTAACAGGTCAATTCTACTGTGGTAATAACTTTATTATTACCGGCAAACAAATTCACTCGGCAACTTTTACTCCTTTTTGGTATTCTGAGGGCAAAAGTTTTCTGGTAACACAGTTACCACCAAAATAGGTAACATCAATATAAAACAGCTGATGTTTACTTTGAAAAATAAAAAAGCGAAAGTGCAATTGAACAAAATAAAGTGAAAATTAAACAAAATAAATAAAACAAAGTGAAAATCAAACAAATAAACAGGTATATAGTATTAATAAATCACAATAAAAACTGTGCTCGGGATGGTCTTTGCAAAAGGCCACAAACAACCGTAACTGCGCTGGGGTGATGCGTGCATATTTTCTGTAAATAAAATATACAATTTTTAATAAATTTCATAAAATATTTACCAAATTTACTTACTTGTTCATTTCCATTTTGCAGTCTTCTTCTTTTTGATAAACAAAAAACATATGGCAGGTAACTAGCAGGGTGGCTTTTCAATTCACCATACACACTGGTGAGTTTTTTTGCCATTAGAGCGTTACCATCTGCTCAGAATCGCAGCTACTTTATTTGGTAACGTATTTTAGGGAAAATTGTTTGCCGATGGCAATTTTACCGGTAACGCGCAGAATAGGGCTGTAAAAGTGTAAAATAAAAAAAAATAAAAATTTCAGAGTTCTTATATTGGACTTCGCTGAGAATCGAATGCGGGTATCTTGAACGCTCAACCAAGATGTCAACTATTAGGCCATCGAACACTTATGCTGGCCAGCATCTGATTACAGCTTTGCACTTCACTGTAAGCGTGTTGTAAAATTACCTCCTCTGGATGTAATTTTAGCACTGCAAATTGTAATATTTCGAATAAGCTATCAAATTACAATTTTTGTAATTAATTTTAATCAAAAATGTTAGTAAAATCGCAAAATATGGCTACTTTTACGTTCGAGTGTTGCAAATTTGGCTAAAAACTTGAATTACTTCAGTTACTGTAGTAAATTTGCGAAAAATTTGTTTATTTCAAGCCAAAATTACAACTATTATGGTAGCAATATTAAACGTAGAGTGTACACTAACAGTAAATCATATTGGTAACTCCTGCCTTTTTCTTTGTGGTTGTAACTCATTGCTTCAAACTTGAAGTCCACATTCCGGCAAATGAATGAAAGGCTGCAGTCCAAAATTGCTATTCCAGGAGTGGGAATGCCTGGAATGCATTCCGGGGTGAATTCATTACTTAACAACTCTGCCTAGAACAAGTATGCTGGGTATTAAAACTTTCGAGCTTAGCTCCAACAACAAACATACTTAATTTATTTGAATTAAATTACACGGCTAAAAAAATTAGCTTAAATTTTAAACCCTTTTAAAGTTAAATCGATTTTTTAACTTTTTTTTGGAATATTTTAAACCTTCTAAATACCTTCAATCAATTTCAATTTCTTTTAGTTTCGATTTAAAATCTAAATGAAAAAGCACTCTAAAATTGTTTTTTTTTTTTGGTTTTTTTGAAAGTCAATCTATTTTGCAACAAAAACTTTATGAGCGGCATAGCTCAGCGGTAGAGCAAACGACTCCTGAGCGCTTCCGTTCGATTCGTGCCAAGTGCTACATCATTTAATTTTATTTTATTCTTAAAACTTTTCGGTTTAAAATCAAAACTTTTTGGTTTGAAAATTAATTAAGTTTAATTTAATTAAATTTGATTAAATTATCATTTCGGTCTTATCTTCCCTTGGTCTGTTTTGATTAAACAAAATTTAAAATATAAAATATTTTCTGGTCACCTTAACTTTATATCTCACATATGTAAGTGTGAGTTCATCTTCATACGGCACACTGTAGCTGGCATTGCGGTTTTGGTAAATCTTTTGCATTATAATTTGATATGCAGCAATGGTTTTGTCATAAATTTAAACAGGATTCGTTGGCAACTACTACCGCAGCTAACTGCTGCTCAGTTACCACCATAGCAACCTTTGTTGTATGCTAAGTTTTCTTTTTTTCACATTTCCGACTGCAACCAATTGGAATGCTTACCTTTGCTTGATCTGCTATTCATAGCAATTGCTAACGTAATGTAACGGGCTTGCTTTTCTTGCCTTATAGCCTTAATGTTTTGTTGTTTTTATGCGGCTGCCGTTGTTGCTCCGGTGTGGCTTATTAAGTTCAAACTTATCTGTGACTGCATGCTTGTATATATATGTGTTTGGGAATGTGTGTGGGCAACATGCAGTCTGGGTGTGCAGCATCGTCCTTGTAACGTATTTATTTATATGCTGCCACATAATTCTTCAATCAGGCATCGCTGCTACTGCTGCCCCCATACAGTTTCTGCAAAAATTCTTAGCGCGCCATCTCACGCTCGCATCTGTGTTTGTGTATTTTTTATTATGGCAAGAAATTAATGAAGTGCTTTTAAGATTAGACGCGCTTATTTATTAGCGCACAAGTTATGCTATGCTATTTCGTTTTGTTGTTGCTCTCGCCTTTCTCTCAGCCATCACAAAGCAAATAACAATTTTAGAATTGCAGTTGTTTTACAACTGCACTTTTATGCTTCCTCCATTTGTGGCGCTAAAGGTTGTTTATGGAATTAGCTGACGCTGTTTTACCTGCTACTAACAAATCCAGAAAATACAAAAATTCGTGCAATAAAACAATAATAAGCTGAAAATAGTGTAGCAGGAAGGGGCAGAACAAGCGGAGTGAAACCTAGCGCTTTGGTTGTGGTTAATGCCAGTCAATAAATTTTACGTTAGTGGATTAAGTCGTGACTCAAGTTGATTTCATGGCGCTGTTGATGCTGTATTGCAATTTCAATTGTTGCTAAACGAAAGACACTAAAACAAATTCAATTACTACTAAATATTATTTAGTGTATGACTTTCTCTTGGTAGTAAGAATTACATTAGAGCCATAGCTTAAATATGTACGTAAGAACATGCCCTGCAGCGAAAGCCACTAGTTGAAAACCACTTTACAACTAGTTCGTGCACCGAGCCCAACTTGTTCTGTCTTTTTTCCATATAAGCATCTGGTATGTTTACATGTTGATGTCAGATTTCGACCAGAATATACCAGTTATATACTAGTCAGGAAATACCAGTTCCATACTAAATCAACCTGGACTAGTATAATTTCCATATGGACTAGTCCATGTAGCAGCGGCTATTTGTATTTACTCTATCACGAAAAAGCATCTATGAATTATAAGAATGCATTTTGTATTTTTTAACTGGTATAATTTTTATCCAGAAAAATCTAGTTGTATACTAGTATGGAATGGATATTTCCTGACTAGTATGATTCCTACCAGAAGGTTATAGTTGTATACTAGTATTTTTCTGACTAGTTTGAGGTTTCGCTGAAGGGTGCTAAAGAGTTTTAAATTTGCTAAGGCGAAATCGGTGTCACTTAATTAACAAAATAATTGGCAAGAAAGTTATAAAGAAATAACAAATAAACCAAAATACATAAAAAATGGAGATAAATTAACATAAAATAAAAAAAAAAATAAAAAAATAAAAAAAAAAAAAATAAAACAAAAAAAAATAAAATAAAATAGAATAAAGTAAAATTAAAAAATGATATAAAAAAAAAATAAAAAAGGCAAAAAAAAAAAAAAAAAAAATTAAAACACAATAAAAAACCATAAAATAAAATAAAATAAAATAAAATAAAAAATGAAATAAAATAAAATAAAATAAAAAATGAAATAAAATAAAATAAAATAAAATTAAAAAAAAAAAAAAAATAACAAAACATGAAAAAAAGTAAAAATAAAAATTTAAATAAAATAAAATAAAAAATAAATAAATGTTTTGCCGATAACCGAACTTCTATTTAGGATCCCAGAAATTGTTTGCCTTAGTTTGGAAACGTGCACTCCACCTTTATATTTTCAAACCTCAAAAATTGATTACAATTGGTATGACTAAAATTTCAAAACCAAAAACACCGAAACCATGTCTTTGTTTAACGAAAGATTAGCTGAGGCTTTTTGACCGCATTCATATAAAGATTGTCTTTAAAATTTTTGTATCATCTTTTTATTATTTTATTTTTAGTTTTGGTGATTCCTATCGGAAATTTGATTTTATGGTACTTTCACGGTTCCTTTAACTAAATGCTAAGTTTCAAGTTCCTCGATTACCAGGAAGTTAGTCAAAAGTCGATCGGAAAGTTCCCAAGTTCAAAATAGTTTTCGATATATCTTGATATGTGCGCCACCTACCGGAATTTTTTTTGATGAGGGATTGCATTGTCATCGGGTTGTGGCAAATGTACCAAGTTTCAAGTCTATATCTTAGCGAGAAGTTACTCAAAAATCTATCGCAAGATTCTCCCTATATTTTAGAGATTTTCAATTATGAAAATGTGTTTTTTGAGAAAAATTTACCAACACGTTGCAGGAACCAGACAAGCCGACATATGTTTCGATGATACTGGAATTATATCTCTACATGGACTTTTAAATTTTTCTCAAAAAACACATTTCCATACAATCCCGAAAATTGCTTCACAATACCGTCGGTATTTACAGCAATAGACTACAAGTCAAAAGCAACAAAGAGTTTAAATGTTATAAATGAAAAAATATTCGTGCTTCACTAAGCATAGAAAATTCTTTCATAGGTTTCACACCAAGTCCTAAAATTCACAAATCTTTCATATAAGTTAGCATTGAAATTAAAGAAATGTTCTATATGGAAGTATAAATATATGCATAAATGGATACTGAGGAGGGTTTACCTTCAAGCTGGGTAGTGGCCTAAGGTGGTAGACCTTCTAGCATACAAGTCACTACAGTGTTGTGAGTTCGACTCTCACAATGCCGGGAAGAAAAGTGTAAAAAATAAAATACGAAAAATTAAAAAAATAAAATAAAATAAAATAAAATAAAATAAATTAAAAAATGAAATAAAATAAAATAAAATTCAATTAAAAAAAAATAAAATAACACAAATTAAAATAAATATAGTTTAAAAAAACTAAAACTCACGCTTTTAGAAAGTATTGAATTAAAAAGTTGAAAATAATTTTAAAAACCCTACACAGTAGTTTTGTGGAAAAAGCGTGGTCCGCTTTGTTCCATAATCTTCGTTTTTTAATTAAATTATGTTTACCTTTTTAGTGCAATATTCTTTAAAAGCGCATGTTTTCGCTTTTTAAACTATATTTATTTCTTACTTTTTAGTTAAATGTGTTATGAAGTAATCGATAAATATATCGAAATATACCGCAGTGCAAACGAAACCTCTGGGCCTCCACTTTCGTTTGATACCCATATTGTAGGCAATTTTGAATATTATTGGACAACCTCATTTTGACCGATAACTTGGTTATCGATAAATATATCGAAGTCCAAATGCAACCTCCTATCGTTTGACACCCATATTGAAGGAACTTTTCAAGGTTTTTGGTGACAGTCATATGCCACTATCGGGTAGACTGAAGTAGAGTAACATACAAACAAGCAAACATACATATGAATGTATGTACAAGTTAAGCTAATGAAAGCACAGTAAAGAAACTAGCATTATGTGGGAAAAGCGTCGAGCGCTCGATATACGAAAAGTATGGCACAAAGCGGACCACGCTTTTTCCACAATACTACTGTGTAGGGTTTTTAAAATTATTTTCAACTTTTTAGTTCAATACTCTCTAAAAGCGTGAGTTTTAGTTTTTTTAAACTATATTTATTTTTTACTTTTTAGTCAAATGTCCTATGAAATTACAGATAAATATATCGAAAAATACAGCAGTTCAAACGAAACCTCTGGACTACCGCTTTCGTTTGATACCTACATTGGTAGGAAATTTTAAGGTATTTGGCCTATTGATTGGTATTTTGACAATAACTCAGTTATCGATAAATTTATCGAAATATGTCGATGTCCAAGTGAAACCTGGGCCCTTCCCCTTTCGTTTGATACCCATATTGTAGGGAAATTTTAAGGTTTTCGGGCAACCACATTTGGCCGATAACTCAGTTATCGATAAAGTTATCGAAATATGTCGATGTCCAAATGAAATCTGGGGCCTTCACCTTTCGTGTGATACCCATATTGTAGGGAATTTTTTAGGTTTTTAGGCAATCATAAAAAAAAATAAAATAAAATAAAATAAAAAAAAATAAAATAAAATAAAATAAATTAAAATAAAATAAAATAAAATAAAATAAAATAAAATAAAATAAAATAAAATAAAATAAAATAAAATAAAATAAAATAAAATGAAATAAAATAAAATAAAATAAAATAAAATAAAATAAAATAAAACAAAATAAAATAAAATAAAATAAAATAAAATAAAATAAAATAAAATAAAATAAAATAAAATAAAATAAAATAAAATAAAATAAAATAAAATAAAATAAAATAAAATAAAATAAAATAAAATAAAATAAAATAAAATAAAATAAAATAAAATAAAATAAAATAAAATAAAATAAAATAAAATAAAATAAAATAAAAAAAAAATGAAATAAAATAAAATAAAATAAAATAAAATAAAATAAAATAAAATAAAATAAAATAAAATAAAATAAAATAAAATAAAATAAAATAAAATAAAATAAAGTAAAATAAAATAAAATAAAATAAAATAAAATAAAAAAAAAATGAAATAAAATAAAATAAAACAAAAAAAAAATAAAACAAAACTAAATAAAAAAAATAAAAGGAAAAAAAAAATAACAATAAAAAAATAAAATAAAATAAAACTAAATAAAATAAAAAAAAGTAAATAAACTTTTATAAAAATTATTATAAAATAAAATAAGATAAAATAAAATTAAACAATACAAAACTAAAATAAATTTTGTAGTGTGAAACAAGAACTTTAACTTCTGTCAACAAATTTCAGTGGGTTGCTTTTAGGATATATATGTATCTATTCCTTTATTTATAAGCACAGAAATTTTTTTTTCAACATGAACCATATTAATGAGGCAGATAGTGTTGTTTTAGCAGGAAGACATGATTTTTTAAAAGTAAATCATGTAAAATAACATGAGCGATAGTGTTGGAAAATATTAACCTGAAAAAGTCTTAAAAAAATGTTAAATTTACATGAAAATTTTTCTGTGTGTATCATCTTATGCACGTACTTGTCTTTGGGATAATTTACCATGGCAACAGAAGTTAACAACGTACAAAATTAAGTCACACGGGTAAAAATTTGAGCCTAAATTTTAAACTTTTTTGGACTACATACCAAACTAAATTAGGTTTCAAATTTTAACTAGAACTAGTTTTCAATTTTAAACCACAAATGTTTTAACAATTTCATAAAGATTTAAAATATTACAAAAAAGTTAAAAAAAAATTTAACCGTGTAGCTTTAAAGTTTTAGGAAATATCTTTTATTTTTATTTATTGTTTAAAGAACGCTTTTAGACGATTTCTTTTCTGTAATTTTAGTGGTGTTGTCACACTTTTTATATTTTCATATTTGCTACTCACACAGTAGACAGCGTCTCAGTGGTTCTTATATTTTTTTTACCCTACTCATCCTCAAAATTTTTTTGGATAGGTACTATATGCAACTATAAAGCTATATAGTAGAAAAAAAACTTAAGAACATCAAACAACCACGAATTATTGCCAATGGCAACACAGTTGTAAATTTTTCTACCGCAACTACTACTTTTTGCAGAATTGTTGTTGTTTTATTGTGTTTTTGTTTGTGCTTGTTATTTTTGTTATTATTTACATTGCTAGCGGTTTATCCCTGCGCATCTTTATGTGTTATAGCTAAGCGACCGATGCCGCTTTTTGACTTTTGCCAGTTAACAAGCCACACAGAGTATGCACTACACAAACAAGCGAACACACACACATGCATATCTACCTGTTTTATTTGTACATTGTTGCATATGTGGAAGCAACAATTTACTGAAGCTCTTTGTAAAACATTCGTTTGTTGCATGCAACTGCAACTGACATTTGTTTGCTTTTATGTGCTTTTTCACAAAGCTCGGCAGTACAAATAGTACAAGTAGACAAATAAACAAATTGTAAATATATGTGAATAGATGCAAACATACTCGTAAATTGTACTTATAAATCTCTGTATGTGGTTTATAATTTCAAAGCTAAAATAAACTGCAAATAAGAAAGTCGTTGGCTAAAGCCATTGCTTAAAGCAGCCAAACATAATACAGACATATGAGAGAGCAACTTCAATATCTCAAAATGCTATTTAAATATAAATAAGTATGTATGAATACTTTAATTGCAATGCTTATAGTAACATTCGTGAGTAGAAAACGAAATGCATATCTTATAACTTTAAATGATCTAAACTATATGCAGTAGAATCTGGATATGGTGAACTAATTTTCGTAAGGCCTGTACACAGTATCTAGGTTGGTCGACATTTTTTATTCAAAAACTTATTGGCCCGTAGTCATAGTCGAAATCAATTATGATTTTAAGTTAGTTAAAGCTTTTTGACACAACTTTACATGTGCTATCTGTCAAAAATGCTTTAACTAACTTAAAATCATACTTAAATTTGACCGAAATCATTGATTTAGTTACATCATGATTCCTTGCCAAGGATGAAATACTGATTTTTTTAACAATCACAGATGTTTTGCTGTAACGAAATCAATTTTCTCGTATGTGAACACTAAATTTATTGGCATGGGTTCTATCCTTGTCTGTTGCAGCAAGGAATCAACCATACAGCTCCAGTCCTATCAAATTTACATATATAGAGCAGCCCTGCTGTTAGGATATATTCCCAACAGGTGGACAGAGGTTAAGGTTGTCTTTATACCGAAACCAGAGAACCGGAAAATCTGCCATCGTCATATCGACCAATAAGTCTGAGTTCCTTTCTCCTAAAGGGAATGGAAAATTTTAGATCAGCACATTAGGGAAGTAAACTTAAAGAAACTCTGTGTACACACCAATTTGCCTACCAACTCGGAAAATCCACGGAGACTGCTGAAAAAATTCAAAAGACCATAAGCCGTAAAATATAGCCTCGTATGCATTCATCGATATATCAGGCGTTTTCGATAATACGGCGTATCATGGCATTGAGGAAGCCATGATTAGCAAGGACGCAAGCCCAATGATCACTCGTTGGGTCCTGGCCATGATAAAAGTAATGGCGGCGATGTACCAACAGGTTATCATAACCTCTAACGAGATTTTTAGCCGAGCTTCTCTTTCCAACTTGTGGTGTGTAGCTTTTGAGTTTTCCTACAAGTTGGCGGGACCTACAGTTTTCTGCCGACTCCGAACGGCACTTGCAAAGCAAATGAATTTTTTGCTGAGAAGCTTCTCATGGCAGAACTACCCCCGGAGAGTTTGGCGACCCCGTTTAGAAAAATTCTTTTTCTAAATCATTTTTGATGTTACTTTTGCCGCGCATCGAACCGACACGACTTGGTGTAGAACGCCGAACACTTAACCGCTACACCGCGGCGGCCGCCATGATAAAGCAAAGAAAATCCGCTTTGAACTAGGAGGGAGTGCTGGCTCAATCGTGGCCACAAGAGGATGCCCTCAGGGAGGTGTACTTTATCCTCTACTGTGGACCCTAGTCATAGACCTGGTGGCCTAAGACTGCTCAAAGAACAGCGGAAACTAAGTTAAGTAAGCTGCATCGGCTAGTCTGTGTCGGTATAACAGGTGCAATGAGAACGTGCCCTGCTGATGCTTTAAGTGCCCTTGTGGAAATACCTCTTACCCCTATTCACATAGAGAAAGAGGCCACACTTGCTCCATTAAGACTTCAAAACATTTCCGATCTAAAAATCAGAAATATGACAGGACGTATGAAGATAGTGAAGAATTTCGTAAATAGTCCTATATTGCAAGTAAGAGATGCAATAACTCCTACGCTCAGGATCATGCGAAACTTTGAAGTTTCGATCGTAAATCGAGTGCTCTGGGATACAGGGAATCCTTATGCTGAATCCGATTCGGAGATTTGGTATACGGATGGATCGATACTGGAAGACGGCAAAACGGGAGCTGGTATCTATGGACCAAATCACAAAAAATCGGTACCGATGGGTAACAACCCCACTATCTTTCAAGCGGAAATCCATGCAATAGAATTATGTGGCAGAGAATGCCTCCGAAGAAGACTATCCCCTCGGCGAATATACATTATGTCCGACAGTCAGGCCGACCTACGTGCCTTGCAGTCTTACACTATAACTTCGAAGATTGTCGATCCTTAATGTCGCAGTCCTTAATGATCTGGGAGCCAAAAACAAAGGGTTGTTAGGTTGGGTCTCAGGGCATGAAGGACATGACAGCAACAAAAAAGCAGATCATCTGGCAAAACATGGTGCTCTATCAGCATTTTATGGTCCGGAACCCTTTTGTGGACTCACGAAGGCCCACGTCAGGGAGACCATAAGCAACTGGGAAAATGAACAGTTTAGCCAGCATTGGCTTAGCAGCCTAGGACAGAGGCATGCCAAACTCTTTATAGAAGCCTCACAAAGAGCATCAGCCAGGCTCATTAATCTAAAAAGGGTGGTTTTGAGAACCCTCACTGGGTATTTTACGGGACATTGCCGTCCCTATCAGATACAACAATTTGTAGGTTTTGCGAACCGCACGATGAAACGCCGGTTCATATACTCTGCGAGTGCATTGCGTTAGCAAGAAAGAGAGTCTGCTACCTAGGTGGGGTCACTCTCAATCTGTTCGTAATATGGAATAAAAAACCCGAGGAGGTGCTCAAATTTATAAAGAGCCTCCGCATACAGCAATAAGCTGAAAGGTCACACAACAGATCGTTTAAATGGTCGTGGTGTAATAAGGCCTTATAATAATAATAATATTGGTATACAAAAATTAAAAAAAAAAACACATAAAATAGTGCACATTCATCCATAAGCGGTTTTAGCCGAAAAGAAAAAAAGGAATAAAGTCAGGTACTAAGTTCACAGTCGTAAAATTTCGCCAGCAACTTGCAGTAGTGAAAAAATGTTGCTGATATCATAAAAAAAACTACTGGCGACATAACAACAGGTTATCATAACCTTAAACGAGATTTTTGCCGAGCTTCCATTTCAACATGGTTGAGTGTGCCGCTTTTGATTTGTTTCCTTCAAGTTGTCTTTCAATTTATTCTTGCCATTGCGTGTAAAATTTTGTTCACTATTTAGGGGCTTTTGATTGTTCACTATATCCAGATTCCACTGTATATATATTTGTATATCCCGACTATTTCGGGAACTGCTTGACCGATTTGGATAAAATTTAGAATGTAGATAGTATGATAGATTCTAAGACTATACACTTGGGGCGGTTTATAGGGTTGCCACCTATCTCAATTTTTTTAGCAAGATATGCCAATATGGGTATCAAATAAAAGGTATTTTCAGCGACATGACAACTAAAATATTTTCAAATAGGGTTGCTACCTAGGGTTGCCACCTTATCGCAGTATATTTGTATATCCGGTACTATCTCGAGGATCGCTTGAACGGTTGGGATGAAATTTGGCATAGAGATAGTATTATTTATTCTAAGACTATACCCAAAAGCATTCCAAAATCGCCACTGGACACACTAATACCCGGTCATGTGTCTAATCGACGACTTTGGGACAGGGGACTGGCTGCATGTCGCACAGTTTTTGTAGGACAATAACGCTATTATGACCATCACTGACGACTAACTATAAAACAACTAAGTTTTTATTAACACAAATTTTGATGACGTTATTGTGACATATTTGGGTCGTCGGACTCACTATATATCGCACCCAATTTGTAGGCCTCATACGTATGTATACTCCTGAGTTGGTTATGACATTGGCAGTTAATGAAATGAAAATAAAATAAAACTACTATTAATAAAAAAGTTGCATGCACCAAATTGACATGTTTCACGCCCCCTGGAAGCTGGGAGAAACATATTTCTGCAATACTTTTATATGCCTACCTCCAAGGGCCGTACTTTCCGAATTTTTGAAGATAAAAAAGTTGAGCGTCTCGGGGAAAGGGAGTCGCTCAAAAAAAATTAGCTTAATTAATCCACAACTATATGCTTAGGGGCTCTCGTACTAATACTGTTGTTCTAACAGCGTTGTAATCTTATTGTCGAAATTTTCACCTACAAAATTGGATGTCATAAAAAATGTACCTGTCAGCAAAATAAAATTGTCCTCGAAGCGTTGCAGCAAAATCTTTATCAGTCGAGAAAAAATGCAATCGTTAACAAAAATCTCGAAACCCAATTAGCGTTTAAAGAGGAGAAATAAAAACCAAGGCGGTTGTAAGAAGATTTGAAGTAAGTACCGAGCAATTTCAATTCTTTCAAACGACCAATACCAATAACAATTTGCTGATATGTTGATTGTAAGCAGTAAAGGAAGTTAAAAGGATTCGGGGTGATAAAGGCGAAAAATTATGAAGCGGTAATGTCAATTGGCTGCAAACAGCCAGAAAAAGGCAGAAACTCAACAACATGTGAATGCACGTGAGCAATCGAAAATAAAGCTTGATAAAAGGATAAAAATAAAAGACATTTTAATGAAAAAAAAAATATGCTGTTCACAAGTAAGGAAGTTGAAAAAAGCAAATTAAGATAGCGAATGAAGATGAAGACAGGTATTGTGAAGAGCACGCATATTCGAATGCAACACAAAAAAAAAATATGTACTGCAAAGTGCAGGCTTTTGTTATAGAACGCAAGATGGTGGCCGATGCGGACAGCAGTGGTATTTAATTTGGCAGGCGAAAAAATATTCCGCTCATATCAGGACAAGACTGCGTGAAGTGCATACAAGCATACAAACATATGCTGTTTATAGGAAATAAAATCATATGACATTATCACACAAACCGAATATTGAAAGGAAATGCGTGAGTTGCCTACGACAAAGCAAAATACAAATACTACTGAGGAAGAAAAAGCAAATAAGAGAACTTAATTAAATTTCGAGATAATTTGTTGGTGAAGAAGGTGCTGGCACACGACAAATTAAAAAAACAATTTCTATATTCATCTTATCTTACTAAAATATAAAAACGTAAGTTTGTGAATGACTGCGGATGTTTGCGGTTATTTAACGTCTGAACCAATGCCGATCTTTGCGAAAGTTTGCAGACAAATTCTTAAAAGTATAGAATCGGTAATAGGCCTTATGACATTTTGATATATTTATCGATAACAGAGTTATCGGTCAAAATGTAGTTTTACGTAAACTTTGGAATATTCGCACAAAATTGGTATCAAACGAAACGGGAAGACCACAGTTTTCATTTGGACTTTAGTTCTTTTCGATATATTTATCGATAATACAGTTATCGGTTAAAAAGTGGTTTCGGGTAGTCTTTGGAATACTCGTAAAAAATGTATATCTAACGACAGAGGAAGACCACAGCTTTTATTTGAACTTTGGTTCAATTCGATATATTTTTCGATAACAGAGCTATCGGTAAAAATGTGGAATATTCGCACTAGATTGGTATCAAACGAAAGGGGAAGACCACAGCTTTCATTTAGACTTCAGTTCACTTCGATATATTTATCGATAACAGATTTATCGGTCGAAATGTGTGAATATTCGCAGGAAATTAGTATCAAACGAAGGGGTAAGGCCACAGGTTTCATTTGGACTTTGCTTCACCTGTGCTAGCATATATGATACGGGCTGTACATAATACAATTACATTTGGAAGGTAGATTTTGTGTCAGATCGAGATTGCTATACGCTATAAAGTTTTTGGAGATATCGTTCAAAATGTTGCCCAGGGTAACCTTATTAAGTGTTCGTTCAATATGGGCATCAAATGAAAGGTATTGGTAAGTGTTTTAAAATGGTGTAGCTTTCAGTCCAATATGAGGCCCCGTTTTCGAGATATTGATTAAAATGTCAACCACGAGGAGCCCTCGGTGGTATCAGTGCGATATGGTATTAAATAAAAGGTGGTGACAAGTGATTTAAGATGTTTTAGTATTTTTTCCATATAAGACCAAGGTTTCGAGACGTTGATCAACACGTGGATCAGGGGTAGAACTAGAAGGCTTTTGTGGAAAATGGGTCTAAAATGAAAGGTGTTGACAAGAGATTTAAAGGGGAGTCATTTTAAGTCATTTTGAGAGTGGGATTGAGAAAGAGATAGGGATATGAATGAAAATTAGAAAAACAATATGAAAAGAGAAAAGCATATGAAAAGGGTGAAGGTGGGATGGACGGGAAGAAGGTTGTGGAGCTGATATGAAAATGTCACAAAACAAGTTATTGTTTAGGCAGGACAACGTCTGCCGGGTCTGCTAGTTCATAATAATTTAATCTCTTTGATGAGTTTGTAGTATTCCGCATGAAAAAAAGCTTTCTTGTAAAGCTGCTTTTAAGAAATATTATGCATTTGCAAGTGCAAATTTTTCACGAATGCAAACATATCTCGTTCATTATGCGAGGACACAAACCATTTTGCAGCGCTTTTAGTATTTATACAAAGTGCTCCCCGCTCACTTTTGTACCTCGTCTATTTGTAAACATTGTGCAACACTTAGGTAAAAGCTATTACAGGAATCATTGGACCAAAGTGCTGCAATTACGCAGCTTCGATAACATGAGAGAGAAATTAAGCTGGAAAAAACATATTTCTGCAAAAAAAAATTTAGCCTACCTGCAGGCGCATTGTTTTTTTGTATACTTTGTATGCCTATCACTGATCCCCAGGTCGTGCTATCGCCGTCGGTTGCTCACTTGTCAAAGCGTCGTCACTGAGACATTAATGGCGCTTGAAGGCATCCCCGTCATCAAGGCGGCACAACCTGCTAGAGTTGTGGTATAAACAAATGGGTTTTCACTGAAAGCGGCACTTTTAACATAAATGCATTTTTCCCCTTTTCAAAAATGTCATTTCCTTACATCCCTTTTTCCAGCAGTTTAATGTTTCGCTTTTTACTTCCAGTTCATTTTTTCTATTTCTTTTTTTTTCATGTTCTACTTTTTTTTTTTTTTTTTTTTTAGCATATATATTTTTTTACGTGGGCTCACAAATGGACATTTACGAAATTGGCTTTCAACATACAGATGTCGCTGTAACTGTATTTGGCCCTTTCTCTTCTTTACCTTTTCATGTTGAATGCAGCCTTACGGCTATTGGATGATTGTCGTCAATATGCGTATACACACACGCGCACAATGCTCTGTACTCACACACACACACACCCTCTAACATGCAAGGACATTTTCCTTGCATGACTGCATCATTGCACCTGCCTTAAAGCGTTGGCAGGCTTGAGTGGATTTCTTTTTAGCAGCTTTCGTGGGGCGCACGCGGTCTTCTCAACAAATTCCCTCTCTTTGGTGTTTTTCGCTTTACCTTCTTTTATTGTACTTATGTGCTAACCAATCTGAATGAATCTGCTGCCTAGCAGCGATATGTTTGTTTGTGTAAGTGTTCTTCTTCATAAGTGGAATTGTATCTGGCAGTTCGAGTCGTCTGTGGTATTGGCGAAAATTGGTTTTTAGCATGTGAGTTTGTTTGTCACAGCTTCAGCGCATTAAGTTCTTTTATCCACTTTTACAACTGTTCTTGCTTTCATGGGCAATTCTTGTACGCAGAATTATTTTGTGCCTTAATTTTTTTTCACTTGTTTTGAAAATTTATCGGAAGTTTTTATCTTTTAAATGTTAGATGATTACATCGATTCTATTTTGGCTTCCTCAATTTCTTTCTATGCGCCTATTTTCAATTTGGAGTTTGAAAAAAATATAAAATAAATAAATAAAATTAAATAAAAAAAAATAAAAAAATTAAAAATAAAAAAAAATCAAATAAAATAAAACAAAAAAAAGGATTAAAATAAAATAAAATAAAATAATTTAAAATAAAATTAAAATAAAGCAAAATAAAAAATATAAATTAAAAAATTTTAATTAAAAAAAAAATTAAAAGAACTAAAATAAAATATCTATAGATATAAAAATGAAATGGTGATCAGTCGTCACGCTAAAACTCGAAAACGGCTGAACCAAATCACACTGAAAAAAAAATTTACAAGAAACGGCCGTCAAATTAACAGTAAACCCTGTCATTTTTCGTCCAACAGTGTGTAATATCAATTTTGAAAGTGACCCCTATCATTCTTCGAATATACTATCATATTGGCATGAATTATTGTAAATTTGAAAGTGGACTCATATCATTAGTTGATATTTTTCAAAAATCATATGTTTTTACTGCCAATTTTACAATAAATACTGTAATATTTACAGTATTATCATAACCGCTTTGAAAGTGGTTTTGATATGTTACTTTCAATGTGCACTTTCAACCTTTTTATTTCAGTGCACATACTTCCTTTGGGGGTTTTTTTTTGTTATTACCACGCGCATGTTATAAAATCAGAACAAAATATTAGGGGGCGTGGCACCTCCCATACAAACTTTTTTCTTCAAGGTGAATATCTCTAAAATGGTTTAAGGTAGGGACATGGAAATTTTTACAGAGCTATACGATAACAACACCATTCTCACCCTTAAAACTGGGAGTTAACCAAAAAGGGGGCGTGGCACCTCCCATACAAATGTAATACTTCATAGTCCATATCTCTGGAAGTATTTAGGTTAGACCACTGAAATTTGGTAAGGGGTTATATGAGATCGACTCCTACCACCTCCAAAAAAACGGGGGATAACGAAAAAGGGGGCTGCACCTCCCATTCGAATGAAATACTACATAGTCAATATCTCTGGAAGTATTTCTGATAGACCACTCAAACGTGGTAAGAGGTTAGATGAGATCCATCCCTACCACCTCCAAAAAAAACTTGGGATAATGAAAAAGGGCGTGGCACTTCCATACGAATGAAATACTCCATAGTCCATATCTCTGGAAGTATTTAGGTTAGACCACTGAAATTTGGTAAGCGTTTTTATGAGATCGATTCACACCACCTCCAAAAAAAAACTGGGGATAACTAAAAAGGGGGCGTGGCACCTCCCATACGAATGAAATACTTCATAGTCCATATCTATGGAAGTATTTAGGTTAGACCACTGGAATTTCTTGAGGAGTTATCTCCTCCAAAAAAAAAACTGGAGATAACGAAAAAGGGGGCGTGGTTCCTACTATACGAAGGAGATAGGGATATGGATTAAAATATATATAGGGATCGGGTTAGAGAAACATGGAGGGAAATAAATTTTTGGCAGGACAACGTCTGCCGAATCAGCTAGTTTTACAATAAAAAAAAAAATAAAGTGAAATATAAAAATAAAATAAAAGTAAATAAAAAAATATATCTAAAAATAAAAAAAAATTAAAATTTAATAAAATAAAATAAAAACAAGTAGAGAAAAGGCGGTGCCGAAAGCTTTATACCTTTCATGAGTATGAGTCACGTTATTTGAAACATGATGCAATCAATTGTATAGGGCTAAGTGAAAAATTAGGTCAACCCTAGTGTTTTTAAACATCAACATTGCACAAGCGAAAAGTTTCTATCTGTTTAATAACAGGAGTTATAGCCCAAAATCCGTTTATCGGAACTACGGATTGTATGTGGGCTATGTGAAATATTAATTGAGTGTCAATGATTTTCAACATCGATATAATCAGTTTATCGGAACAATCGATTGTATTGGAGCTATATGTGAAATCGGTCCGATCTTGCTGGTTCCGATAAATGATTTCTATATTAGAAAATGTTGACCGCATACCAAATTTCAGTCAAATATCTCAACAACTGAGGGACTAGTTTGCGTTCAAACAGACAGCCGGACAGACGGACATGGCTAAATCAACTCATCTCACCATCCTGATCACTTCGCTATACTTATTGTTGGGTCAATCTTTTCTTCTTCTCATACTTACAAACACCGGACCAAAGTTATAATACCATTTTATCTTCATGAAAGGTATAAAAAAACTAATGGCGGCGATATACCAACAGTTTATCATAACCTCTTACGAGACTTTTGCCGTGTGCTGCTTTGATTTTTTTTTTGCCGACTCCGAAGGGCACTTGCAAAGCAAATGAAAAAAAAATTAAAACAAAATAATTTAAGTAAGTATGAGTTTGTTGTCATTAATTTGAGAATCTTTGAAAATTTGGTGGACTTTTGACCGTTTGTGAATAATTTTTCTTAAATTATTCTGTGTTTTATTATTAATGAACAAGATGGAAAAGCAACAACAATTACAAGCTACCATGATTACGTAATTTCGGCCTTGGTCAAGGGCCTTGTCAAATGGCTATGTGTATAGAAATTTTTCATCACCTAAGTATTGTTGGTCATCGAACGAAGAACCAAGGGAATTAGGAATTTCTAAGCCCGCAGTGTTTACCTCTTACACTAAGCTGCGTCGAAATTATTGCCAGCTTATATCCATCATGTTCACTTAGTATGTATTCATTTTATCAAAGATTCTCAAAATAATTTAAAGTAAAAAAAAATTAAGTAAAATAAAAAAAATATAAGATGAAAAATAAAAAAAATAAAAATTTATTTAAAAGAAGTAATTTAAAGTGAAATAAAATACCAAGGTAAATATACATATCTACATATACATATTTAGGTACAAACCAAAAAAATTTTTACTTAGCAAGTTACAAGTGACAAGCAATTTATTTTAGCAGCAACCTCAAATAAAACTTTATTTCCTTTTTCAAAAAAAAAAAAATGTCTTTCAAAAAAGTTGATTTATTTTTCATCATCAACTAAACTTTCAATCTATGCCTCATCATTAATTTATTTGATTCGTTTTGCATTTCATTTAATTTTCATTAAACACGACAAATTGCGAAATTACATGGATAATTTATTTGCTACCTATCAGTTAAAGTGCAAAGGCTGATAGAGGAATTCACATACACACATATACGTGTTTTTGTATAAGTGGACACCCAGTAGAACTTGCGAGTGTTTTGGTTCATAGTGAGGAATAAAAATTGCTCACAACTCGCTCTTCCTTCAATAAGCTCACTATAGATTCATTATAGAGCAAAATGTAGAGTTTCCAAATGTTGAGTAGGCTTCCTGTTTCAAGACTAGGTTTGCTCCACAGCAAATGCTCTCTACTGGGTAACCTTCGTGCGTACCACAATAACAAAAATAAATAAAAAAAAAAGTAAAATTCGTAGCATCAAAATATTTGTGCACAAATTCATCTGAACTTTGACTCGAACAACAAAAAAAATTCAGTTAAATCGCATCAAGTCACTGCGCCTAAAAGTAAACTACACAGTACGCCTGCTGAAACATTTATTTGTAATTACGGCCATTTTTTATGTTGCATGTATGGCATTGAATTTCTGCCTAAAATCTAAATTATTCAAGCACAAATTGAATTTGCGGCCGATAAGGTACACCAAAAAATATACCCAAAGAAACCACGTTAATGAAAAATTAAGTAACCTCAGTAAACCTATAAGCGAGTATATACGTACTTGTACAATTTGCAATATATAACAACAAACTAAATAACTATGTAGGATGTAAGTAGGTGAACAAAAAGCTGTACAACTGAACACATATGTATATTGGTAAGCTCAATGAGGCTAAAGGAAATACAATAAACACTAATGAATGTATAAATTTTCATTAAAAGTAAATTTCATGCGGTTAGGCCGTAATTTAAGTAGAAAGTTTGGTGCGTTGAATATCAGCAAATTTTGTTTTTGATTTTTTTTTTCTAAATAACTTCGGTTTAATTTGTCGACGAACTAGTAGGGATGGGGATAGAGCTTAAGTTGGCACGCAGGTATAAGTTTTGCAAAAAGTTACCTGCGCCTGTTATTCTGAGCAGCTACTTTTCACACAAGAAATTAATTTCATAAATTTTAGTACTAAACAAAAATTTTTGGGGTATCTTTTTCAAGGATACCCTGAACCTGAAAGAAGAAACCAGCACCTTGATTGTGCCCGCGGGAAGGCTACAGAAAGATAACAGCAAAATTCGGAGTTAACCTGTAATACGTTTTTCTAAAAATCTCTACATTAGCGCCACCTTGTGAGTAACTTTTTTTCGAATAATTTTTAAACGTGCCATATTTCCAAAAATTGTCTTTTATGTATTATCCTGCGCTCGATGTATACTATGATAGTCAGACCCCTTATGGTATATGGAGCTTTTGGATGTGCCTCGCGAGAAAATCTGGTCACAGTACAAAAACCACTTTCCAAAATCCAGCGCTTGGCATGTGTATGTATCACGGGGGCAATGCGCACGTGCTCAACGGCGGCTCTGGATGTGATGCTTGGCCTAATCCCACTGCATATAACTGTTCAGCAAACGGCCCAGCGAATTCTAATGAATATAGCAAGATAGGGCTTCGGGAAAGGAAAAGTAATACAAACCCGTAACATCGAGGAGCTTGGAATTCAGATCCTACACATACAACTTCCTAGGGATGACATCAATAAGATCATCCGTTTTGAAAAGAGATTTAAAATAGAGCTGGGAGATAAAGTAACACGGGACGACTACAAAATCGACAGTCTGCATCAGGACCATTCGATTGTATGGTACATGGAGGTCATTGGAGCAGGTGTATTCGGCCCCAGAACCCACTTGTCAACACCACTGGGATAGTTCCCGAGCATTTTTCAGGACGAGGTCTACGCGATTAGCGTGCGTGCAGAGATAAATCTAAAACGAGGGTATACAAATGAGAGGATTGCCATTCTTAGCGACAACCAAGCTGCACTCAAAGCAATAGCATCAGAGGAGATAAAATCTGCTCTAGTCCTTGAACATGTGGAGCGGCTAAATAGTCTGGCAAATAAGAACACCAACAAGCCGGCCTACATTCCAGTTCACAAAGGGATCGATGACAACGAGAAAGTGGATATTCTGGCTAGGAAGGCGACTGGCGAGAGGTTTATTGGGCCAGAACTTGGGCTAGCAATAGAAAAACAGATCGTCATGGATACGTTACGCCATTATGAGGCACAGCTACGAGATCAGCACTGGTCCCAAACGACCCGGCTGCGACAAGCACAACTACTGCTAGGGGGATATAAAACCAAGCGATGTGAGACCCTTATCAACCTGACCAAGAGCAGCCTTAGGATCAGAACAGGAATATTAACAGGATTAAGGGTCACCAGTATAAAGTAGGTATCTGCTCTAGCAGTCAGTGTTGCTTTTGTGACAATGCTGACAAGACACCAGAGCACATCTTCATTGAATACGATGCCATTGCGCGTAAGACAGAAGATTTTCCGCAAATATAAGCCGGAAATGAGGAATATACACTCCATGAAGCCGAATAAAATCCTTATCTTTATTAGGGAGCTCGGTCTGAATGATGTGTTATAGAGAGAAGAGGACACAATAGACCTACAGGTCGCAGTGCAGTACCGCAATTATTAATTCTAATTCTAATGTATTAAATATCATGATGATTCAAAAGCTCCTGGGAGGCGACTTTGCAAATATTGCGACCAGTGCGCCACCTCTTAGTAATCGCGTTGTCGTCGAAACCTAAACGTTGATAAAAATGGCATAATCCTAGCTTATCGGGAAGTTACATAGTTTATAAAACTGAAAAGTGAAACTCGCAATTCGTAGTGCGAGTCATGCGCCACCTTGTGGGTCTATTTTTTAACTTTTTAATCGATCTATAAATATGATTATAGGTTTTCATAGCCCCGAACTTAGTCCCATAACGCGCCACCTATCGCATTTTTTTCCTTTAGAATTTTCAATATATAGCTTAGCGGGTAGTTGGTTTATAATCGAATCGCCCTTTCGTTTGAAGGAATATCTGGGAATGTTCCGAATACTGAGGTCGGGCTATCTACTCAAGTAAAAGCGACAATCAGATGCCGTCAATCAAGAATCGCACATCAACTTTTTATGGAGCATTAATTTAGATAGGGCCAAAAAAGCCTCGGCTGAACTTTATTTCTTCTACGAAGACATAGGAAAACGCTATGGGCTCTTTAAAAAGAACGTGCATTCGCTGTATGTTATGATAATCTTAGGAGTATGGGTGTGAAAGGAAGGCAAAGATACCGCCTTAACTTGGAGGAGCTTGTGCTACCTCTCGCAAAGTGTCGAGGCTCGCCGACTTTCAAAGCCAAGTCATCTGATTAAATAAAGCTCTTTTATCTAAGGTGACAGAAGTGTTCACAGTGCATGGGGTGAAGAATTACGACTTGATATACCAAATCCGTCGAGTTACAGAGCCTTTGTTCAGCATTCCATATCTGTTCCTCTGCATAGAGATTTCCTCAGATCCAAACAAGTCTTCCAATTTTGCAAATTTTGGAATTTATTTGGAATATGAAGCACCCTTATATAACAATTTGAAAATTCCACGCATATGTCCGTCTCCAATATAGATACTTCATAAGAATATGAGTTTCTAAGGTTACTGACAACCGAAATGGTTTCCTATTCCGCACTGATTTGCAATAATTTAATTTGATATTCGTAGAAGCATACAACAACAATGTTCACAAAAGACACTCCACATATTTTTTTAACAATCGCTACAAGTTCTCGCCATAATTTCTGCAGTGCTTTTTGAGTATGTGTTACTTAAGTGTTGTATTTGTATTTGTCAATATCCCCAAACTACTCATACGTAACGTGTGTTTGGTTGTTATGGGCAATCTCGTTGTTGTCATTCGTTACCTCATATCAACTTGCACTTACACATCTACACATACATATGTACTTAGTTACACTTATCACAACCTTTCCATATGATTTACCATCGTAATTGGGTGTCAAATGTTGCGTATACGCCTGAGTGGTTGTCAGAGTGTGAACGAGCGAAACGACAACGAATATGCAGGTACGAATGGACAAAAGGAGGATCTCGAAATGTGTGTTTATATGTGCAAGTGTGAGTTCACTTTAATAATGACATAAGTGACACTTCTATTCTACAATTGCAATTGCTCATCGACTTTTTTTTCGCTTCTGCAAATTTTCCTTGTACTGGTGGGTGTTTTTATTTGCTAACACAATTTTGTTTTATTCGGATTGGCAAAAAGAGCTACCATACTTATTTTTTCATACCTTTTGTATTGCTGTTCATTACTGTTAGAGGCCGTAACGAAGCTAACAAATATTTCCATTCAACTATCATGTTTTCATTTTGAAAGAAGTAAGTATTCCTGAATATATATATGAACTTCAAGCTTCTGTTATTGCATTGTTGAAGACATTTCAGTTGCTTTCATTTCTCCTAATAAATTGACACATAATTTAGACGCGTGTTGATCGCACAATCAAATCAATTTGTAGTCTAGGATATATTTTTGAAGCACTTGAGCAGTGACAGTTAACAAACCATTAGTGCGCGAACATATGGATATGACAATTCTTTTCAAATAAGCATTTGTTTGCATTCATATGTGCAAATACTTATTTAATTTATAATTAAGTAAGGAAGTCTAAGTTCGGGCGAACCGAACATTAAATATCCAGCGGTAATTTTCAGAACGGGATAACAATGATATAGGCCCTAGGAGGATTTGCCTAAACTTTTTTGATTTTCGAAATTTTCCATGTCGGAAGTGGGCGTGGTCGGGAAGCGATTTCGTCCAATTACATCAGGTATGCGCCCTATTATGCTAGTATACCTTGTACCATTCCATCGTTCTACCGTAATCATTTTAAAAGAGTTGACCGGTGAAATTTTCAAATATGCGTCCCTGAAAAGTAGGCGATGCCACGCCTACTTTTAAAAATTTATCAAAAAATCATAATAGAATGACTGGGGGGTTGATCCTTCCAAATTATGATATTTTAGCCATTTCCGTAACGGAATTATATCAATTTAGGTGACTTTCGAAGCTTTCGATATCGAAAGTGGGCGTGGTTGGAGACCGATTTTATCCAATTTCATCAGGTTTACTCCTAACGATACTAGTATGCTTTGTGCCAAATTTCATCGTTCTACCGTAATCAGTTTAAAAGTTACGACCAGTTGAATTTTCAAAAATGCCTCCCTTAAAAGTGGGCGGGGCTACGCCCACTTTAGGAAATTTAGCAAAAAATCTTTATATAATGACCAGGGGAAGCACCCATAAAATTGTATCACTTTACCCATTTCCGTAACCGAATTATGTCAATTTAGGTGATTTTAGTAATTTTCGATATCCAAAGAGGGCTTGTGGGCTCAAGTATACTCCCAACGACACTAGTGTGCTTTGTGCCAACTTCAATTGTTCTATCGTAATCAGTTTAAAAGTTACGACCAGTCAAATTTTCAAAAATGCCTCCCTTGAAAGGAGGTTGTGCCACGCCCACTATAAAAAATTTATGGAAAAATCATAAGAGAATGACCACTGAGATTCACCGATAAAATTATACCATTTTAGCCATTTCAGCTACCGAGATATGTCAATTTGTGTGTTTTTCGACATTTTCGATATCGATAAAGGGGGCGTGGTTATCATCTGATTTCGCCCATTTTCAATAGCAATCTACCTTGGTCAAAAAGTAACCTGTATATAAAACTTCATGTAAATATCTCAATTTTTACTCAAGTTATCGTGTACACAGACGGACTGACGGACAGACGGACGGACAGACGGGCGGACATGCCTTAATGAACTCCTATTTTCAACTCAAGAACTTTCATATAGGGAAATCATCCCGATTATTTTGTGCCGTTACGTACTACCGTTAGGTGAACAAAATTAGTATACCCTTGTACTAGTACTAGTACTCTGGGTATAAAAGATATGGAAATAATAGCAACAATGGCAAAATAAATTAATATAAAATAATAATAATAAAATAAAATAAAATAAATTAAAATAAAATAAAATAAAATAAAATAAAATAAAATAAAATAAAATAAAATAAAATAAAATAAAATAAAATAAAATAAAATAAAATAAAATAAAATAAAATAAAATAAAATAAAATAAAATAAAATAAAATAAAATAAAATAAAATAAAATAAAATAAAATAAAATAAAATAAAATAAAATAAAATAAAATAAAATAAAATAAAATAAAATAAAATAAAATAAAATAAAATAAAATAAAATAAAATAAAATAAAATAAAATAAAATAAAATAAAATAAAATAAAATAAAATAAAATAAAATAAAATAAAATAAAATAAAATAAAATAAAAAAAAAAAAAATAAAAAAAAATAAAATAAAATAAAATAAAATAAAATAAAATAAAATAAAATAAAATAAAATAAGATAAAATAAAATAAAATAAAATAAAATAAAATAAAATAAAATAAAATAAAATAAAATAAAATAAAATAAAATAAAATAAAATAAAATAAAATAAAATAAAATAAAATAAAATAAAATAAAATAAAATAAAATAAAATAAAATAAAATAAAATAAAATAAAATAAAATAAAATAAAATAAAATAAAATAAAATAAAATAAAATAAAATAAAATAAAATAAAATAAAATAAAATAAAACAAAATAAAGTAAAATAAAATAAAATAAAATAAAATAAAATAAAATAAAATAAAATAAAATAGAATAAAATAAAATAAAATAAAATAAAATAAAACAAAATAAAATAAAATAAAATAAAATAAAATAAAATAAAATAAAATAAAATAAAATAAAATAAAATAAAATAAAATAAAATAAAATAAAATAAAATAAAATAAAATAAAATAAAATAAAATAAAATAAAATAAAATAAAATAAAATAAAATAAAATAAAATAAAATAAAATAAAATAAAATAAAATAAAATAAAATAAAATAAAATAAAATAAAATAAAATAAAATAAAATAAAATAAAATAAAATAAAATAAAATAAAATAAAATAAAATAAAATAAAATAAAATAAAATAAAATAAAATAAAATAAAATAAAATAAAATAAAATAAAATAAAATAAAATAAAATAAAATAAAATAAAATAAAATAAAATAAAATAAAATAAAATAAAATAAAATAAAATAAAATAAAATAAAATAAAATAAAATAAAATAAAATAAAATAAAATAAAATAAAATAAAATAAAATAAAATAAAATAAAATAAAATAAAATAAAATAAAATAAAATAAAATAAAATAAAATGAAATGAAATGAAATGAAATGAAATGAAATGAAATAAAAATAAAATTAAAAAAAAATTAAAATAAAATAAAATAAAATAAAATAAAATAAAATAAAATAAACTAAAATTAAATAAAATAAAAACAAGGGGAAAGGAAGGAAATATATCTACGTATCCAAAAAATGGGACAGCGATAGTTTAGTAAAAACTCAACACCTATGCGATGGCGTAATTTCTTATTTGCAATTTATTTAACTTTTATTAGCACCTGTAAAAACACACACTATAACAACAACCAAGCATACTCCAAATAATACACAACAACTAAAGAAACCATCAATAAACTCAACTTGAAATCCTCATAACTGCTAATCAGTCAGCTGGTTACATACAAACATAGCTGGCTCACCAATAATAAAAACCAAATAAGCATGAGGTATTCAACCAAACGGAAGCTTTTTCAAACGGAAACGGAAGCAATGTGTCGCTTTGGTTATACCAAACTTCACTTTAGCTCGGTTTTCTCGGTTGCTGTGGCTAACACAAACACTTTTACACACACATATGCATACCTCAGTATGCAGCAGCAAACTAAATTCATATAAACATCTAACTCAAATCAGAGATAATTCAATTAAATGGGATGAGTATGTATGGTTTAGTGCCGGTCAGTACGACCACATAAGCACATTCGTAATGCTTACAAAAATGTACTTGCGCTGGTGACGTATATGTTTTAAATGTATTTATGTATGTATGTTTGTGTGTGAAAGCTCAAATAAATCCTTTATACTTTTCATGTGTGATTTTCTCATATAAATTTTAAGTGCTTCCGTTTGTGGTGCCAAAATTTTGCGCAAAACTCTATCCATTGACGGAAACCTTTTTGGGTATTACTTTTGCTAATATCTACATTCATACATTATTCGTGGTACAAAAAATATCTCCTTTTTTGGTAAAGGATGCAGCATTTTATTTAAATTTTTTTTGTTATTGGCTTTGAAACTTGAACGGAGTCTTTTGTTGAGTGCAAGACATACATGCTTCTGGCACAACCAAAATTTTAAATTATTTTCTTTGGAAATTTTTAAAAGATGAATGTGCAGCATCTCGAAGAATTGAAGGAATATTAACCTAAAAACTATATCAGTGAAAATAGTATAATGAGAATATAAGCTACAAAAACATATTTATGTCAAAAACTAAAATTAAAAAATTTTGCGAGAAAAATAAACTTTTAAATACGATTTCCTAAAATTTTTGATTTTGGCCCATTCATGCTCCTGCCAAGAGAGCGACGATATTTGTTTTAACAGTTTCATCAATAAGTCTTGTTTAAATATCAATCTATCGCTAACAAGCAAACGTCGTCGTTGTTTAAATGAATCGAACGTTTAATATGTTTAGGAAACATCAATTTAAACCTCTTACCAAGTAAGTATTGCGTTTAAGTAGGTTAAAGGTGCTTAGAAACTTTCATAAGCTCTCTCTCTGCAAGAAAAAATTAATAACTGTCTTTTATAAGTTTTATTATTTGTTGTACACCAAAATGTCTTAAGTAGGAATTCCATACATACATACTTATTGTACGAGAACCGCCATATGCATGTGAATTATAATATTTATTTAAGAGAACGAAAAATACAAAGTTAATAAAAAGTAATTAAAATGCAAAAAAGTATGAAAGACAATTAACAATTAGGAAATGACTGCTGCTACTTTAGTGATTGCTTTCTAGTATTGTGGCTGCTGCTGATGTCTGCTGTTCGGCTGTTAGTTGCAATCTGCCCAACCTTACTTTCTTTATATGTCTTGGTTGTAGTTAACAGGGGCAGCGTAGATAATTGTGTAGTGATGCCACCATTTTACATGCATATGGTTGTTGATTAATAACAAGCTAAAGTTTTGGAGCCAGAAGAATTTTTCTAAACGGGGTCGCCCCTCGGCAGTAGTTTGGCAAACTCTCCGGGTGTATTTCTGCCATGAGAAGCTTCTCAGCAAAAAATTAATTTGCTTTGCAAGTGCCGTTCAGAGTCGGCAAACAACTGTAGGTCCCGCCAACTTGTAGAAAAACTCAAAAGCAACACACCACATGTTGGAAAGAGAAGCTCGGCTAAAATCTCGTTAGAGGTTATGATAACCTGTTGGTATATCGCCGCCATTAGTATGTAAAGTTTTGGAGCGACTTCCTTTCCAAACTTTTTTATATTCGAAAACTCTGGAAAGTGAGAACCTTGGGAGGTAGGAGCGTGAAACATGTCAATTTGGTGTATGCAATTTTTGAAGTTAACGTCTTAGGCGGCGATATGAAGTTCTGATTGAGGGTAAAACTTAAGAAAATAGCTGATGACTAGAGTCCGGAAAAATAGGTGTAATCAAACGCCTGAAAATATGCTACATTTTGTAAATTGGTTAAAAAAAAATTGGGTAAACTGGGGGAGATTCGTCTTTAAGGCACATTGAATTAATATTAGGAAACTCAAATTTGAAATATAAAAAATTAAAAATTTTGAAAAATGGCAGTGCATTCTAGACAGTTTTCAAAAATGTAAGGTAAAAAAAAGATTAGGAGAGCATTGGTATTTAAAAAAAATGTATGTGATTTGACATCTTGTTATAACATTGCCCTCCGCATCGCCATATAGAGTAACCCCCCAATTATTTGCTCAAATATGGGAATGGCGGCCGACGTGGTGTAGCGGTTAAGTGTTCGGCCATCTACACCAAGTCGTGGCGGTTCGATGCCCGGCAAAAGTAACATCAAAAATTATTTAGAAAAACAATTTTTCTAAACGGGGTCGCCCCTCGGCAGTAGTTTGGCAAACTCTCCGGGTCTATTTCTGCCATGAGAAGCTTCTCAGCAAAAAATTCATTTGCTTTGCAAGTACCGTTCGGAGTCGGCGAAAAACTGTAGGTCCCGCCAACTTGTAAGAAAACTCAAAAAGCAACACACTACAAGTTGGAAAGAGAAGCTCGGCTAAAAATCTCGTTAGAGGTTATGATAACCTGTTGGTATATCGCCGCCATTAGTTTTTTTTTTTTTTTTATGGGAATGGTATACTGTGTTCCGAGTTTTTGCTATGCTTCCTTAAAACTTCAAACAGGTACAAAAAATTACAAAAACTTGAAAAGAGGGCACTAAAAATAATTTAATGATGGATCACAACGACCGAATAAAAGTTATTTGTTAACATCTTAAAAGTTATGGCATAAACCGTTTCACGCAATTAAGTATTTCGGTTTTTGCTAGTTTTTTTTTTTTTGTTAAAAAGCCGATATTGCCTATTTTGGTCTTATAGCTTTCAGGTTTTATGTTTTTTTTTTTTTTTTGTAATTTTCTATGTATTAGAAGAGGCGTGGTTACGAAACGATTTTTATCATTAACCTTTCTAAGCAACTATCTACAACAAAAAACGGTGTGTAAAACATGGGTCGGCAGATTTGTAAATGCAGGTGTATAAGTGAGAACGCTTATACACGCGCTGTGATCGTCCGAACTATATTTTTAACATTCGCTGACCAAACAAGCGACACCCCCACGCGATGTGGTTTCGCCCCTTGCCCCCCGACGACTAAATCATTTGGTAAACAAAGAGCACAACGTGTCTGTGTGACGAATCCAACTTGTTTGACTGATCTTAAGATCTATGGGGCGCCGATGCTTGGTGTAAAACATAGGTCGGCAGATTTGTAAATGCAGGTGTATAAGTGAGAACGCTTATACACGCGCTGTGATCGTCCGAACTATATTTTTAACATTCGCTGACCAAACAAGCGATACCCCCACGCGATGTGGTTTCGCCCCTTGCCCAGCGACGACTAAATCATTTGGTAAACAAAGAGCACAACGTGTCTGTGTGATGAATCCAACTTGTTTGACTGATCTTAAGATCTATGGGGCGCCGATGCTTGGTGTAAAACATAGGTCAGCAGATTTGTAAATGCAGGTGTGTAAGTGAGAACGCTTGATGTTGCGCTGTGTTGGTGCGAACCAATTGAGTTGCGCGTCATTCATATATTTTATTTTTTAATTTAATTCTTCTATACTCATGTGCAGTATCCCTTTATTATTACCAAAACATACCTACATATACATAATTTTTTGTTTAATTATTATTTATAATATACATACATACACAGTTTTTTTTTAATTCATTGATAAAATAAAAATTTTTTTTTTTTTACACATCTAACCCCCCTTATTCTTACTACTCCCGTCAACTTACCAAAAATAGACATAAATTTGTTTTCTTTTTATAAAACATACAATTTTACGTACATATGGGTATATTTTTAACATTCGCTGAGCAAACCAGCGGCACCCACACGCAATGTGGTTTCGCCACTTGCTCAGCGACGACTAAATCATTTGATAATCAAAGAGCGCATCGTGTCTGTGTGAGGAGCGCAACGTGTCTGTGTGATCAACGCAACCTGTTTGAATGATCTTAAGATCTATGGCGCGCTGACCTATGGTGTAAAATTTCACTGCGTTATCTTCATTAAAACGAAAGGTATACCAAAAAAACATTTTCTGACGAACCTTTGGATGGAACCAGATGAGGGAGACATGGGACCTATTTTTGAACGAATTCGGTTGGGGCTATCGACTTTTTCGGTTGACACTTTTAAACAAATTGACGAAGATGCCCCAGTTTACCCTTTTCTTTTCAGTGGCGGGATTACAATTTAATTAAAAAGGGGTGTCGTATTGGTATGGTGGGTAAAGATTTTATTAGAAAAGTTCTTAATTATGTTACACAATACAGTGGTGTGTGTTGAAATTAATCCAGAATAGAAAATGCTTTTATTCTTAAAATATATTTATTTATGTGTTTAACAACTCTTTTTTATTTTCAAACAGGGATTTCGTTTCTTTGACATTGTTACTGGAAAAAAGTATGAAGAACACTCATATGTCTTGCGTTTAGAAAAACAAAACAAAGCTTATTTCTATTGTGTATTTTATATTTTTGAACATAGTCAAGCTTTTTGAAAGTAAAACAAAAGTAGCTCTAAATGGCTGGTTTCCTCGAAAGCGGTGACGCTATATAGCGTCCGTCACATAGCAGTGAAGTACGTTGTCAAAATTACTGCATTGTAAAAGTAATTGAGTGTAAAGTAAGAAGACAGTGAAGTTCACCGTAATGTAATATAGCGTCCGTCATGACGGTGGCAATTTTTCGTTTTTTCTCATCGTCATTGTCATAGCGGTGTCAATTCAATAAAATTCTTCAAATTCGTTTACAAAAACAACAATTAATTGTTTTCGAAACAAATATTTTAAAAATATAGAAGAGAAAATTTCAAATGGATTGAAGTCACCGCTACTTGCATGTAAGTTTACAGAAAAGCGGTGCTGCTATTGACGGTGAGCATAGCTACCGCTATATAGCAAACGTTACATAGCGGCACCGATTTTCGAGGAAACCAAGCCATTATGAAAATAAAATTCTGGAAAAGTAAGTAAATTATGGCATAGTTAATTTTCCGATAACTCAAAATCAAAAGCGAAAAACCGTTTTTACCACGAGAGAAATTTTCAATTTTACAGATATGGAATTATGCCGAGTATCCAATTGGAAAAATCCAAACACTAAAATGTTCATAAGAAATAAAATTAAAGAAAAAAAAACTTTTTTAAAAATAAGCTTTTATTATTGGTTTATAAAATTAACTAAAAAGTAAAAAATAAATTCACTGTAAAGGAATATAACACTTTATAAGTTCATTGTAACGTTTAAAGATAATTTGGCTTCTTCGTCTGCCACAAAATAATTCCATATTGTACATAATTATATATTTCTAACATTAAAACTTTACACCTAAATTATTAAATCTTCCAGTATATATCACATTGCTAATTTTATTAATAATAATAAAAGCGTGTTAAATTTCGATAGCAAGAAAAGAAGGTCCTGAATGTTCTTAATTATACCATCAAATAGAAAAGAAGGTCCTAAATGTTCTTAATTATACCATCAAATAGAAAAGAAGGTCCTTAATGTTCTTAATTATACCATCAAAATTTAACACGCTTTTATTATTAATAAAATTAGGAATGTGATATATACTGGAAGATTTAATAATTTAGGTGTAAAGTTTTAATGTTAGAAATATATAATTATGTACAATATGGAATTATTTTGTGGCAGACGAAGAAGCCAAATTATCTTTAAACGTTACAATGAACTTATAAAGTGTTATATTCCTTTACAGTGAATTTATTTTTTACTTTTTAGTTAATTTTATAAACCAATAATAAAAGCTTATTTTTAAAAAAGTTTTTTTTTCTTTAATTTTATTTTTTACTTTTTAGTTCGACTTGTGCTTAGAACATCTTTTTTCTTGAATTTATTTTAAATATAAAATATTGTTTAAATTAGTTATGCAATCTTTACTTAGTTATTTTAACATTCCTCATCCGATCCATTTCTTTTAATGCATCAACATTACACGGCTTCTTTGAAATCAACTTTGAACAGTCAAGTTCTTCGATTCGAAGACCTTCTAAAGACTTAACACGGCTTAAAGCCACATAAGCTTGACCAGCAGCAGGGCCCTGCAAAAATCGAGAGTACCCTATTTCCTATCCAAAGAATACTCCAATTGGAGCATCAGAGTACTCCAAATGTAATACTTTTTCATATAAAAATTGTGCTCCAATTAACATTGCGATGTCCTAGGACTGGACCACCTACTCCAACCTTCGCTTTGTTTCTGCTACTCCATGGAGTACCTACTGTCAGAGTACTTTGCAATGTACTCCAATGTTGTCACTCCTTGGAGTATATATTGTGGCGAATGTTATCAAGAATCGCTCATCTTCCACCACTAGCGTCACTACCACAACTACAGCTGTTTACATACATGACGTGAGAGCGACAGAGGGAGAGGCAGCTCGCGTGTTTGCGAATGTGGCACAAAGAGGAGATGACGATAGATAAACGCTTCGAGAACACTGTTGCACGAATAAACCAGAAAGGTGTAGACATTTCTAGGTTGTGAAGCTGCTGTCTGCTAGGGTATATAAACCGCGCAAAGACAACGCAAATCAATCAGTTTATTTTCAAGTGTTGTACAGTGAAGTACTGAACAGTAAATTAACCCGCGATATTGTACTACGGTTTTTAGTCCTGAATAAAGCGTACTACTTATTAAACAGAATCGGAGTGTTTTATTTAACGTACAGTGATCGAACTCAGGGAAAATAATCAAGGAATCATCGAATTCGTCACAATTGGTGTCAGAAGCGGTATTGTTAAATAAATACAAGGACATTGAAAAGGATAACAAGGACATTGAAAAGGATAACACGGACATTGAAAAGGATAACTAGGACATTGTAAAGGTAACAAAGGACATTGCAAGGATATGGCAAAGTTTAATGACTTGAAGATCCAACAACTCAAAAACGAGTTGGAGAAACGTGGAATGGTAACAACAGGCAATAAGCCAGAGCTACAATCACGTCTACGCGAGGCTATGGAAGCGGAAGGAATCAACGTTGACGATTATGTTTTTCAGCTTTCGGAAGAGGGAGCGACGAAAATAGAAGAGCAAAAGGATACTCCGGATTCAGTGGCAAACGTGGACACAAGCACGATATTGGCGGTATTGAATCAGATCTGCACCCAACTGGAAAAATACAAAGTTTATATGTCATCTCAGCTGGAAACACAAGATGCAAAAATTGCACAGCTGCAGGATAAAATGGACACTGAAGTAAATGCGCTGAGAAGTCATATCCAGGAGTTGCAGCTAAGTCGTGCAACTGCTTCAAAGGGAATTCCGAAGGTAAAGGCCCCATCCTTTGACGGTTCTGTTCCTTTTCAGGTGTTCAAGCTACAATTTGAGAAGACTGCATCGGTGAATAGCTGGAGCGCTGAGGACAAAGTCGCTGCGCTATTCTTAGCATTGAAAGGACCGGCAGCGGAAATCCTTCAAATTATTCCAGAAGGTGAAAGGAACAGCTATGAGGCATTGATGGGAGCCGTTGAAAGACGTTACGGTAGCGAGCATAGGAGGCAGATATTTCAAATGGAGCTACACAATCGCTTCCAGAAGGCTAATGAGACATTGCAGGAATTTGCATGGGACATTGAGAGGTTAGCTCATTTGGCGAACACAGACGCACCCCTGGAATACATCGAGAGGGTAAAGATCCAAAGATTCATAAATGGAATAATGGATGTAGAGACGAAGCGAGCCGCATATGCAAACCCCAAAAGGACATTCGCAGAGACGGTATCACATGCTTTATTGCAAGAGACAGCCTCGATTTTATGTAAACCAGATAAGAAGGTTCACAATGTGGAAGTAGAACGACCAGAGTGGGTGGACGCAATCTTAGAAGCATTGAACGGAAAGCAACGGAAAAATGAAGCAGCCATTAAATGCTTCAAGTGCGGAAAATCTGGCCATATGGTGCGTCATTGCAACATCGGCTCCAGAGACTTCGGCAATGCTTGTGGACGTAAGGGTAACGCTGGAGGAGATGACCAAGATGAATGCCCCATAGTTTCTGTCTCGCAGTTCGGAGGGAAAGCAAGTAATGTTACTGTTAGAGGTTTCTTGGACGGAAAAGAGCGGTTACTCACTGTGGATACTGGCGCATCTCATTCCATCATTAGAAGTGACTTGGTCCATAAGAGAGCAAGACCATTGCAGGATGCAAAGCTGCGGACCGTAACTGGTGAAAGTAAGCTGGTTCATGGAGAAGTGCGGTGCAAAGTTGTGATTGAGAATGTGACTACATACCACAACTTCTTAGTGGCAGATATTGTGGAGGAAGTCATCATTGGCGTCGACTTCTTGGCTGTGAGAGACATTCACATGAACCTGAGAAATAGAGTTATGACATACAATGGCCAAGAAGTACCTCTGATCTTTGGACACAACATTGGGTATTGCACCAAAGGAGATTCATTAGAGGTGAAGCACAAGGACACTCGAAAGGCAAAGGTACCTCCTCAACCAATGGCTTTGATAGACAAATGCCTGCTTGAGAATATTCGGATAAGTCAACAGGAAGATTCAGATCTGGCATGCGTGATCCGAGGGCTTGAGCGAAACAAACGACCAGCAAGAAAAGAAATGTCAGCGGCGAGTCCAGTTGCCAAGTCATATTGGGCACAATGGAACAATTTACGAATGGTATCCGGTTGTTTGCATCGAATATGGGAGAGTGAGGATGGTCAATGCGCTCGGAAGCTTATAGTTGTTCCAAGGAAGCGGGTGTCTGATGTTCTCAGGGAAATGCATAACGATCCAAGTGGAGGTCATCTAGGAGTCAAGAAGACCTTGGAGAGGATTAAGCAGACATTTTATTGGGTTGGTTACGGTCAGTCGGTAAAGGAGTGGATTGCCAAATGCGATGAGTGCATCAGAGCAAAGGTGCTGAGGTCCACGAGTCATGGTCTAAGGAGGCAGTTCAACTCAGATGCACCGGTTGAGAGGATTACCTTGGATGAAGCTGGTCCATTCCCCGGAAGTATAAGCAAAAACATGAAAACCAGGTACGACAAAGCAATGGAAACAGAAGGGTTTCTGGAAGGAGATTTAGTATTCCTTAACAGGCCACAACGGAGGAAAAGTGTGTCTCCCAAAGTTCAGTGCAACTGGGAAGGACCATACAGAGTTGTGAAACGCATCAACGACGTTGTTTACCGCATACAGGCTGTTGGAATGCTACGGAACAAAATGAAAGTGGTTCCCCTGGAGAGACTAGCAACGTTCGGATCGGGAAATGTGTCTGATCGGGACGATCAGACTTAGGTGGAGGGCAGTGTGGCGAATGTTATCAAGAATCGCTCATCTTCCACCACTAGCGTCACTACCACAACTACAGCTGTTTACATACATGACGTGAGAGCGACAGAGGGAGAGGCAGCTCGCGTGTTTGCGAATGTGGCACAAAGAGGAGATGACGATAGATAAACGCTTCGAGAACACTGTTGCACGAATAAACCAGAAAGGTGTAGACATTTCTAGGTTGTGAAGCTGCTGTCTGCTAGGGTATATAAACCGCGCAAAGACAACGCAAATCAATCAGTTTATTTTCAAGTGTTGTACAGTGAAGTACTGAACAGTGAGTTAACCCGCGATATTGTACTACGGTTTTTAGTAGTAAATAAAGCGTACTATTTATTAAGCAGAATCGGAGTGTTTTATTTAACGTACAGTGATCGAACTCAGGGAAAATAATCAAGGAATCATCGAATTCGTCACAATATTGTCAGAGCGATAGTGTCGTGATTTTCGTCGATAAGGCAGGAGCAATGATCGGCTTTCAAAAAGCTGAAGGTGATCCGATTATGTAGACAAAGGATTACTATTGGAGTACTCCAATATTAGAAAATTGGAACACATAATCCAACGTTTTTTGCAGGGTTATTGCGGCAACAGAGAACGTAGAAAATATTTTGTATAAGTAAATTTTGACGTATGGAAAAAGCACGTGCAAAAGGAAATATTCTGTGAATAAATATTCAGTTGACGTGGTTTTCAGCATTTATATTGCTTTATTTTGGTGTTCTCTTATAGCGGCGTCACAATCAATGTTTGCCGCAGCATTATGTATTGACAGATGAGTTGAACGTGGGTATATAGGTAGAGAACGACACATCGCGCATCACGAGCGACATCTGACATGCAAAAGTTGGCAACTTTCAACTTTGTATGCATGAAAAGCATAAGAAGAAGAATTTTACACTTGGCTCTCATATAGTTGATTGTGCCGCTGTTGCTGTGACGCATAAGTTTGCGTTAAATGCATGTACATGCGAAACTTGGTTGTCACGCGGCTCTTATATTTAAGTGTTTAGATTTGATTACAGACAGCCGTCAGGTGAAACTAAATAAAAGCTTATAAAAAAGTTTTTTTTTCTTTAATTTTATTTCTCATATTACATTAACACTTAAAGGGTCAGTTACATAAAACTTTATTTTGGCTTTACCTCAAACTTTGACTTTGACAGAAAAGTTCAGTATACGTATTTAAACCAAGCATGGCAAATTGGAGACCTCAAAGTTGAAGCGAGGTTGAAATTTGGCAAACTCTCAAATTTTGTTTGCTTTGCTTGCTTTGACAATCAGATGTTGATGACTTTGCTTCAATTAAAGAATAAAATGTTGGAGAAAATAATAATTAATTAATTTTTTCTCTATTAAATTAATAAATTAACTAAAACAATACGAATGCAAAGAAAAAAATAACGAAAACAAATGTATAAAAGAGAAGCGTCAAGGCGTTCATTGTAGCATACCTCTGAAGTTGGACGCAAAGTTTTGAGGTAGACAATGTCAGGCGAGGTTAACAAAGCTTTATGTATTCGACCCTTTAATTCTAGCATTTGAATCACGCAAATGAAAACACAATCAGTAAAATCTAATAAATTAATTAGAACTGCGTTTCAATAATAATTAGCTGTTTCCTTTTTTCTTCAATTTAATAATTCAAAATCAGCAGAGCCAACTTTTTATGCATAATTGCTCAAAAGAGTGAAGGAATTAGCCGAATGTTTTATTCTTCAGCGCCATCTGCATATCAATATACATATAATGCTTAGTGCCATCTGCATATCAATATACATGTAATGCTTAGTGCCATCTGCATATCAAAAGACAATGCTCATAAGAGTAAAGGAATTCACCGCGGGTAAGTAAAGGTACTTTTGGAATACACCACGCGCCGAATTCCAATCTTCTTTCTATGGCAATAGGGAAAAACGACTAAACTTGGTAAAGGAATTCACCGCGGGTAAGTAAAGGTACTTTTGGAATACACCACGCGCCGAATTCCAATCTTCTTTCTATGGCAATAGGGAAAAACGACTAAACTTGGGTGATGATTGGATTTTTGCAAATAAAGCAATATTTTAGATTTTTTTTTTGTATAATGCATTGTCAGTAAAACCTGATAGATGGTGAAAATTTCAAAACCCCAGCTCAACGGGGAGTTAGTTCAAAATCGAAGGCAAAATCTCTGTAAATTAAATTTTTCAAATATCTCTACCCATGCGCCGCCTATCGGAATTATTTTTTTATTATAGTGCATTGGGGTATAAAACTAAACGATGATGAAAATTTCAAGATCCTACCTCAACGGGAAGTTCGTTGAAAAACGAATTAATCGACACTGAAAACAGACCTTCGTAATTCTCAAATAAAGCGACTCACGCGCCACCTAGAGGGTCCAATTTTTTTTAACATTTAGAAATTAATTAAGTAACACACACGTAAAATATCAGCCAAATCGGTCCATAAATACGATTTTGAGTTTTTATTACCGCTATCTCAGCCCCACCTAGCGGAATTTTTTTTACAAAAATATTTCTTTTCATGGTAGTAATACATGTTACGAATTTCAGCTAAATCGGACCATAAATGCGAATTTTGAAAATATAGCGACCCGCGCGCCACCTATCGAAATTTTTTTTTTATAATATTGCATTGTCATCGGGGTTATACATGGGTGCAGAATTTCAGATCAATCGGACACCGGGAAGTGTATCAAATTTAGCTTGCAAGATTTGTTAACAGACAGCCGTCAGGTGAAACTAAATAAAAGCTTATAAAAAATAGGAAAGTTCAAATCAATTTATTTTAAATAAAAACTGCAAATGTTGAAAGTCAGACCACTATAAGTTAAAAATCTGTATTTTATATTTCATTTGCTAATATGCACTTCCTCATTTTTATTCAAATATATTTGGTTTGAAACTGTAATTGCTTTTCGCGCGAAGATTTTGTCTCAGATTTAAGCGAGTCACTACAAATTTTTAAAATTTTTCATTATTCCTTATCATTATTTTATATTTTTATTATATATATTTATTCCAGCATTCTTTGTAATTTTTCACGTGCACCCCATAAAGAACATAATTAATTTATTTTTCTGGCATCCTAGTAAGCAAAAAATCCATTGTAGCCGACTTTCAGGTGTATGTTGCAGACTTTCACCACGATGTTTAGCTGTGCAAATCAAATAGGTGGTGAAATCATAGGACCTAGTTAACATTGCACAAGTTCTAATAGTTAGGCCGAGCAGAATTCATGGATGTAGCCACTTATGGCGGCTTACAGGGTTGCCACCTGTCTCAATTTTGTTTTCATTAGAGCTAGATATGCCAATATGGGTATCAAATGAAAGGTATTTTCGACCGTATTCCAAATAAGATAATTTCAAGCAATGTTGCCACTTTATTTATTTATTTTTTTGTATATCTCGGGAACTGCTTAACCAATATGGATAAAATTTGGCATATAGACAATTTGATTAATTCTAAGATTATATACATCGGTGCTGCAACTTAGGGCGGTTTACACGGTTGCAAACGCAAGTCAGGAATATTGGGTGCGGCATATAGTGGGTCCGACGACTCAAATATGTCAAAATAACGTGATCAAAATTTTTATTAATAACAAGATAGTTTTTTTACCAGTTAGTTGTCAGTGATGGACATAATTCAATAACGTTATTGTCCTACAAAAATTGTGCGACATGAAGCCAGTCCCCTCCCTCTCAAAAACTGAAATTTCAAGATATCTTGAAAACTATTAAAATTTAAAATCAAATGATTGCATATTCGGAATCAGCAGAAAATTCAACATGGAAATCTATCTATCAAATATCGAGGACATGGAAATTTTTAAAAAATTACTGGGTAGTAATAGGTAATTTTTGATTGAGGACTTTCAACGATATCTCAGAAACTAGATCTTCCACAGAAAAATAGATGTGATATCTCCCATATTTTGATTGAATCAACAGATATTTTGGTTTAAATAACTATATTTTGGTTGATATGACTGTCACTGTAAATTTTATCCATCATCAGCTCAATTTTCTCTGTGTGTAGGTTGATCGAAATTTCTTGAACAGTGTAGTTGTTATTATTATTGGTTAGTTTTCTTAAAGTATTTATGGCCTATTATTATTATTTTCAATATGCCATTTTTTTCATCCAGAGTCGCAAAAAGCTTATTGTTGATTCTACTACCATTTGGCACTGCTATGCGATTGGTAGAAAAACACTTTTTCATTTTCAATTTTAATTTTCTATTTTTTTAAGCCATTTGTAGATGCTATTAGTACTTTTGCTATTGTAATGCATTTTGTATTATTATTGTTGTTTGAACATTTAAAGATAATAAATTGTAAGAAGCTTAACATTTGTTTGCTCATTCGCGTGTAAATTTATGCAACCTTGAACCAAGTAAGCGCTATGCAAAATGTGGGTATGTGGGTGTGCGATCGCAAACGAGAGCTTTTGTAAAGTTTTGCCATAATATTTACAATGTGTCTTAGATTGGAACAGTGGGAGCAAAGCAAATTGGGTTTGAGAAGCGAATTGGGTTGCTCAAAAGTAAGCACGCACGAAATGGAAATGAAACGAAAGTGGAACGAGATTGATTTGGTTATGGAACACATGCAAAATGGAAAATGAGACTAGAAACACCTCCCTGGGGGTTAAGGATTTAGTATATGCCTAAGGTGGGTATGCCTGTCATAAGAGGCGACTAAAATCCACTTCGACTTAAGATACGGAGTCAACGAAATCCTTCCCAAGATAGTCGGACTAGTACCAAAAGGTGCTATTCACTCGGAAATTGACTGTCAACATCAGTACAACCCTGTCTGGTCCGTCATGTAACTTTCTATAAGTATATCTTCTGACTAGACAGGACGAAGTATTGTTACAACAACAACAACTAGAAACAAAAATATGAGAGAAACATTAATATATTTACATACAGTTAGGAAAATTATACAAAAGATTTAAAAGTCTTCTGAGGCAAACACTTTGAGAGCCATTTTCTTAACTAAACTTTCAAACTTTCCTCACCTATTAAAATATTTATAACAAAAAAGTAGTAAATAGGAACAAAAAAGTGCATATGTACGTGGATAAAAGAAAACGAAACGAACATTCTCGATACTGTAATGACAGTAACCCAATATTTTCTGCCACCACTGTTACTATGCTAAATAGTCATAAAAGGTTAGTGCTCATGCACAAAAACCTGTGGCATGTGCCCAGCGGAAATAGAAATGATAGGAACACAATTTGTATTTCTCAATAGAAATAATGTGCTGCTTAGAACTTTCTGAAAACTTCGTAAACAAATGAAGAAAGAAAAAAACCGCGTGTAGCCAGTACACGTGAAACAAATTAACTTATTAAATTAAGAAATAACGAAATATGAATAAGGTGTATTCGAGAATGGTTTAGATTCACAATTCTAACTTCCGGGAAGTGGACCACGGAACCAATCAATTCGAAAATATCTTATAAAAGGTGCGTTTTCCTTCAAATTCGTTACGTGGGTAGAATTATGCCTAAATTAACAGGGGCCGATACGAATGAAATAGACAGGAAAAGGGGCGTGATAGAAAGAAAGAGGGGAATGAAGAGAGAAAGGGAGGGAGATAGTTTGAAGGCGAAGAAAGATAGGAAGGAGAGTTGTAAAAGGGGTTGTAAATTGTGGTTAGGTGGCAACCCTAAGCAGCAACCTTGCGTGAAATTGCCATATTTTGAATACGGCCGAGGATACCTTTTATTTGATACCCATAGTGGTATATCTAGCTCTATATTAGGAATAGGTGGCAACCCTGTAAACCGCCCTGAGTAGCAGCACTCATGTTTATAATCTTAGAATAAATCAAACTGTCTAGGTGACAAATTTTATCCAAATCGGTGAATCACTCCGCGAGATATACGAACAAATAAATAAATTGCAACCCTACTACTTATTATCATATTTGGAATACAGTCGAAAATACCTATCCTTTGATACCCATATTGGCATAACGAGCTCTATATAAAAAAAACAAATAGGATAGGTGGCAACCCTGTAAACCGTACAAAGTGGCAACACCCATGAATTCTGCTCGGCCTAACTATTAAAATTTTGTGCAATGTTTGCTAGATCCTAGAATTTCACCACCTATTTGATTTGCACAGCTAAACATCGTGGTCAAAATCGCCTAAGCCTGAAAGTCGGCTACAATTTCTATTTCCGTTGCATAATTTCCGTTGCATCATCAGTCATTTTCTCAAATTTTACTTTCAGTTAAAACTTTATATCGCCGCCTAAGAAGTTAACTTCAGAAAAGATAAGAAGGTGGCATTTAAATCTAAGTAAGAGAAATTAAAAAGAATTGGTGAAGGTGGATTTCTAATGAAGTACCTAATAAAAAAATAATAAAGACTTTAGAAATTCAAGTGAGCTAAGGTATGTTTAAAAGAAAAGTATTGAGCGAAAAACAACCAAAAATGGAGGAAAGGTGGATAATTGCAAGGACTGTCATTATGTAAATAAAGTTAAATGCGTTGCTAAACGCAATAGAAAACAAAACAAGAGAAAAAACAAGCAACAAAAACAACTCAAAAAATGTTGTCGCAAAACAAAAATTAATTGAGCAAGCGTGGAGAGCGTTAGAGGGGCGGATCTATACAAAAAAGGACAAAACAAAGTAGGATGACACAATGAAGCAAAGTGTAGATTGGTTGCTCTTGATAATGTGTTAAAATAATAATTAATTATCAAATAACAGGAAAGGTGAAAAAAGAAAAACCTTTGAAAATATCTGAACAACAATGGCAACATAGCAACAACAACAAAAGAGTGCAGCGAATTGAAGTGGAAAAACAAAAAATTGTAGACGTATGCAAATTGAAAATTGTTTATTTAAATTGAACGACTTTTGAAAGGTGCGAATAACGATAAAAGACTGTAAAACACAAAGAAGAGCAGCCAAAGAAATAAAACAAAGACTTAGTAAGGAGAGGGAAATATTAGAAAAGGGACTATGACTACGCAATAAACGTTACGAAAACAAAGTAACGGAAATAAAATCAGAGCGCGAAAGCAATTTTAATCTATCTTATTAAAAACGTAAATCAATAAGAATACGTAAGTTAAAAGAAAATGTAACTAAGTAAGAAAATGCAACGAGAACGCAAAAAAATAAGAATACGTAATGAGAATGTAAGGTAATAGAATAGTAAGAAAAGTTGACGAGTAATAGAAAACTAATGATAACATAAAGTAAAAATAAAACGTAACGAGAACGTGAAGTTTAAAGAACACGTAACTAGAACGTAAAGTGATAAAAAAATGTAACGAGTATGTAAAGTAAAAGTAAAAAATGATAACATACAGTAATAAAAAAATGTACCGTTAACATAAAGCAAAAAGAAAACGTAACGAGAGCGTACAGTAATAAAGAAATGTAACGAGAATGTGACCAAAACACTCACGTAAAAAATGTTTGTGCACTTCAAGGTGCTATTGTATATATAAACTAAAGTAAATATTATTTTAACACCAAAAAGGAGTCGAAGTAAAAAAAAAAATATAAAAAAAAAATATTTACACCCCACTTACTCGCGTTACCTCACCACACTGCCATATTGCCTTGACCGCGAGTCGAACTAACAAGTATTAGCTGCTGAACGGAGCTGTCTACCATTAGACTATCGCCTACTTATTCTTGGCAACGTAAAATTGTAGCTTTGTTCTGAATGGTGTCGCTACAGCTTTTATAGATTTACACCACACTTTTTCCCTTTACGCCATTTTAGTGTAGCAAAAGAACGTTGACACTAAATTAGTGTTAGCTTTACACCAAAAAAGTGTAGACCTTGCACTTTGTTTTGCGTGCTGTTATAATATTCCAAAAACTGAACTCGATGGAGAGAGTAAGAGAATGAAAAGAATAAAAAACTATTACGTAAAATATATCGAAAACGTAACGAAAAATAAAATAAAATGGGAAAACCGAAAATATTAGCGAAAGACAACAAAAACGTAGACAAGTGGTCCCCGAATGAAAGCAAGGATTAAGCGTGATGTTTCAAAAACGTAATGTAACAATCTAAAAACTTGAAAGATGAAATCCTCAATATAATTTTACAAACACTAAAGCACTAATCAAAAAAAATTAAAAAACGTAAGTTTTTACTATTACGTAGAAAAAATATAGAGAAAACGTAACAGCACAAGAAAATTAGAAACAATAATATTTTTTACGTTAAAAAGCAAAAGCACTAATCAAGAAAAGAGGAAACCGTAAGAATCAGCAATCATGGACGCCGCGGCTTGGATAGGCCAACACACTATCGGACAGCATATTTTTATTCTTAGCGCCAGCCAAGCGGCCATCAAATCCCTTGACTCTTACTCGTTCAACTCTGAACTGACGCTCAGCTGTCGTCGATCTCTACAAGAGATGGCCCAACAGAACCGCGTGAACCTTACATGGATCCCGGGACATAGGGACATTGAGGGAAAAGCAGGTTCTTCGGGATAAAGAGCGCTTATGTATGTCGTTTGCCACATGCAAGCTTATGCTGAAGGAGTACACACTCCGTAAGAAAGACTAGGTGTGCCCTACCGACGATGCTGTAGGAGTTGCAAAGATGACGAGGAGGAGGAAACGGTGAAGCACCTCATCTGCAACTGCTCGGCTTTAAATGGCGGGAGAATGCGCTTTTTGGTTCGACGAGGAGTAACGGTGTCGGTTTAGGAGCGTCAGTCGCGGGATTCTGTTATGTGGAAATCCCTATAATACAGGGATTTTCCATATGGCAGGGTGCCGCAACTGACTTTCCTAGTGTTGGTGGTATCACAACGGGCCTTTTAACACGGGCCTAGGTGTGCCTCTGCGGCAGCCACTTGAACCTAATTATATAATGTTACAAAAACTAAAGCATCAATCAAGAAAATTAGAAAACCAATGATATAAAATTGGTTTACGTAACAAAAATATAGCTACTGAAGATAATAAATGCAAGAAAATAATAAACGTAAAACACTTATTACAAGCTTAAAGAAAATAAAAATTTGGAATCAGCGTAAAATATACGTTACAAAAACGTAACATAAGCATATAAAAATAACGATTCATTTGGTTTTAAGAAGATGAGCTAACTGTGTTTCATATACTATTTGTATAATTTTCGCTAAGTCATCACACGCCAAAAAGGTGACACCATAAAAACTGTCCAAGCGTGTGACCAACAGCAAAAAGGCCAACGGTGTGCACCAAAATGAAAAAAGGCCAAAAGTAGACTAAAATTAAAATTTTTATCATTTAATCATGATTATATTTGAAGTTTATGCAATGCTTCTTTTGTTTTTGTGTAACTTGGCGAAACAATTGGATTTTACATAAAATGCGTTGGTAACGCTTTTCTGATAAATGAGCTATCGCTTATTTGCGTATGCTGTGAATAACAACAGATGTGAAAATTTGTTTTCTTTTACACGCGCTTGCTTTGTCAACACTGTTTAGAGGGTTTCAAAGCTAAATAGGTGAAAACTAACAAGCTGTTGAGTTGATGGTTTTACAATAATTGAGATAATGTTAAAGGTATTTTTTTAAGATCACATTATATATGTATAAGGCGCGTATTTATGTTTAGAACAAAGAAAGGAAATTTGTGTAGTCATGAGGAAAAGAGGATTGAGGTAAAGAATTTTATATTATAAAAAAAAAGAAGAGGAGAAGTGTTTGCAGCACTTTGAGGTATATTTTTTCGATCTGTTAACGCAATGGAACTGAAGCAGTGACGTCCGACGTTATGTATGTTACCTTTAGGTTACACTTAGTTCGTTACCGTTACGTTTTTTGAACTTTGCTTTTACCATTTTATTTTTTGGTGTTACGTTTTTCTTAATTACTCTTAACGTTATGGTATAGTTACAGATTTAAATACTTCAAGCATTTGCGTAACGTTCTTTTTAAATAATTATTTTTTAATGATTATTTAAACGTAAGCAGAATATAACGTTTGTGTTACGTTAAGTTATGTTTAATATTTTCATTATCGTTATGTTTATGTTTATTTTTTTTATTTTAGTGTTTTCCATGGACTGAAACCGGAACCGTAACCGATTACAACCGACTAGTTTTTCATAACCGAAACCGAAACCGTAACCGTTATTTTGAACTGAAAAAGAACGAAACCGAAAACGTTTCAAAAGCCGGAACCGGTTCCAAACGGTTTTGATATGTTTTAGTGTCTTACTTCTTTGAGGCCCGGTTTTTCAGTGCAGTTAAGCGGTCAATTTGTATGGGATAAACTCCAGTCAACTTTGTCTGTGGTTTAAACCTGCACTGAAAAACCGGGACCCGAATCGTGATCGTACAACTCCTCACGTAAAATTTAGTATTTCGGATTACGACTTACGTGAACGTACAACTTCTATCGTAGTTTCGGATTTTTACATACGTGACCGAGTGACTGAAGGTATTCAAAACTTTGTGAATTGAAAATAAATTACGTTTCGTTTGCTATCATATCTAACAATCCCATTTTGCTTATACGACTGATGTATCACGGAATTTTCTCTCGTCTGGTTTTCGATTCGTGATCGTATGTAACGATTCGACCCCGGGCCTTAGTGTGCACATAAGTATTTTCTTTTATAAAAAGGTATCCTGAAAAATGTTCATGGAAGATTATCGAGCAAGGTTAAAAAATACACGTTTTGACATCAGTGTCGAAATTCTGAAACAGGAAATTTGACTACAGTTGAATGAAGCCATCGAAAAAAATTTAAGAGATCCGATAAAAAAAAATTATTATTATTTTAAAGGTACATACTTTAGTTTTTTGTGTTGGTGTTATTATTTGGAAACCGAAACCAGAACGAAACCGAAATAAATGTTGAGGAACGAAACCGTAACCGAAACCAAAACATGTAACAAACCGAAACCGGAACGTTGTTTTAATCGGTTTCATACCTTGGTGTTTCCTCTTTTTTCTTTCGTTATAACTTTTCCTTATATATTATTAACGTTAATATCTGGTTAAGTTTGTGTTACGTACATTTTTACAGTTTCTCAAATTCCAAGTATTTGATTTACGTTCTTATTTAGTTTGCGTTACGTCTATTTTGTTAACGTTCTGGTAGAGTATTTGTTTTACGTGCTGGTAGAGTACTGTCTTATTACGATAAATCCGCATTACGTGCCCAACAGATGTTCAACACATTATTTTACCTTTATCGTAATGTTTTTGTTAGGTTTATCGATGCTTCTGTTACTTTATTTTTACATACCGTTTTTCGTAGTATATGTAAGTTTTAAGGTATACTAGCATGTTGCTTTAATTCTACTTTCATTTGTTTGTTATTCTACTTAACTATTTTTTATTTGCGTCCTGTTACGTTTTATTTACATTTGTGTTACATTTCCTTCCCTAACTTTTTGATATCTCTACGTTACCTTTACTAATTTGCGTTACGTTGTTATAAATTTTTATTCCGAACTCCATTTAGTCGTTATGCCCAACATGGAGGACCGTTTAACGTACACATCGTACTTACAATTGCTATTACAGCGCAATAAATTGAAAAAATGTATGTTTTACGGTTATTTTGTGATATTTTGCGGTTTGTTACATTTGATATCGTAATACAATTTCAGCTATTTCATAGGGCATTTGAGGGTTCTAATGCAAATTTAAGCAAGTTAGTATGCGCTTACATTTATAGCATACGTAATTCAATTGAAAATTGGAATATTAAACGCTGCAAAAAATGCTCGCAAATTAGAGGCAAAAATCATCACAACACAAAACAGCACAACCAATAAAATATGACAACAACAAAAATATGAACACAAATTTGCAAAACAAATCGAAACTACGATATGCAGTAAGCAAATCCTATCAGCAAGTCTTTATAATAGTATTACATAACAACAAAACAAAAGCAAGCTGATGACAACGATATGAAGCATGAGCGCATAACAATTGTTGGTAGGCACAGCAGCATTAATTGGCAACAACAATTTTTTCCCCCTATAAGTATACTGAATATCAATAGGAGGAGCATGGCCTGCGGACAATAGCAATAATGACATGATGGCGAAACCACAATTTGTTAGCATTCAAATTTTGTATGAATGTATGTATGCGCGTGTTTTGTGCACTCGATAGGCCAACCAATAACAATATTTATAATTATTTCAGCGTAAAGCAAGCCGCATGCCACAACGCCTTCGCCCGCCACGCCCCTCCCCTAACCACAGCTTTTTGTTGCATCATCGCAGCAGCAGCTAACCGCAGGCCACAGCATTGTCAGAATTGAATATTTAGAAAATTTTTGTTACTACTGCTGCTGCTGCTGCTGCTAGCGCTGAAGTTGCAAGAATCGATTACTCACAACGCAAAAATGTTTTAATTTATTAACGACTTCGCTGTTTGTATGTATATATTAGTTACATAAAGTAATAAACAAGCGAACAAACAAAATTTGTCTGTTGTGCGAATGTTTTTTGTTGTTGCTGTGGTGAGTTGGGCGGTTAAATTGTATGTTTCTGTTGTAGTTGTCTTTGTTGAAAATTCATGCTTCAATGCCATTTGCAAGCATTATAATAAATAAGTACATATCGTCGCTCCCAACGAAGACTAACACGGTTGAGTTTTCTGCGTCGAAGACTAACACTCTTCGTTCTCTGCGTGGAAGACTAACACACTTCAGTTTTCTGCGTCGAAGACTAACACTCTTCGTTCTCTGCGTGGAAGACTAACACACTTCAGTTTTCTGCGTCGAAGACTAACACTCTTCGTTCTCTGCGTGGAAGACTAACACACTTCAGTTTTCTGCGTCGAAGACTAACACTCTTCGTTCTCTGCGTCGAAGACTAATACACTTCAGTTTTCTGCGTGGAAGACTAACAGACTTCAGTTTTCGCCGTCGGAAACTAACACACTTCGTTCTCTGCGTGGAAGACTAACTCACTTCAGCTTTCTGCGTCGAAGACTAACACACTTCAGTTTTCTGCGTCGAAAACTAACACACTTCGTTCTCTGCGTCGAAGACTAATACACTTCAGTTTTCTGCGTGGATGACTAACAGACTTCAGTTTTCGCCGTCGGAAACTAACACACTTCGTTCTTTACGTGGAAGACTAACACACTTCAGTTTTCTGCGTCGAAGACTAACACTCTTCGTTCTCTGCGTGGAAGACTAACACACTTCAGTTTTCTGCGTCGAAGACTAACACTCTTCGTTCTCTGCGTGGAAGACTAACACACTTCAGTTTTCTGCGTCGAAAACTAACACAATTCGTTCTCTGCGTCGAAGACTAATACACTTCAGTTTTCTGCGTGGAAGACTAACAGACTTCAGTTTTCACCGTCGGAAACTAACACACTTCGTTCTCTGCGTGGAAGACTAACTCACTTCAGCTTTCTGCGTCGAAGACTAACACACTTCAGTTTTCTGCGTCGAAAACTAACACACTTCGTTCTCTGCGTCGAAGACTAATACACTTCAGTTTTCTGCGTCGAAAACTAACACATTTCGGTTTTCTGCGTCGAAAACTAACACACTTCTTTCTCTGCGTCGAAGACTAATACACTTCAGTTTTCTGCGTGGAGGACTAACACACTTCACGGTGGTAGCAGCCAACGCTGAGCGATTAACATCTATCGCTACAGACAGCAGGACATATCGGGCAGTTAATCGGAACAACTCGTCGTTGATAGGCAACCTGCCGGGATGGGACAAACCTCTAAGCACAGATCGTTGTGCGACCACTACAGTCGGGTATAGCTGTTTCAAAATAAACATTCCCAGCAGAGAAGACTGGGAGAGGACGTATTGGTGTCCCGAAACAAATGGTTGCACTTCCATATACACCGACGGCTCTAAGTTGGACGGCAGAGTTGGAGGAGGGGTTTATTCAAGGGATTTGGACCTTGACCTCTCCTTCAGACTACCTGATAATTGTAGCGTCTTCCAGGCGAAAGTCTCGGCAATCCTGGACGCCGCGGCCTGGATAAGCAAAGGTGTTGTCGGAGAAGATATCTTTATTTTCAGCGATAGCCAAGCGGCCATCAAATCCCTTGGCTCAAACACGTTAAACTCTGAACTGACGCTCAGCTGTCGCCGATCTCTTCAGGGGATGTCCCAACGGAACCGCGTAAACCTCATATGGGTCTCGGGACATAGGGACATTGAGGGAAGCTGTAAGGCAGACGAGCTTGCCAGGCAGGGCACGACCAAGGAGGTTCTTCAGGATAAAGAGCGCTTAGGTATGCCGTTTGCCACATGCAAACTAATGCTGAAGGAGCACACACTCCGTCAAGCCAACGAAAGATGGCTGCAATCACCAGGGTGCCGGATATCGAAACAAACCTGGCCAAAATGGGATCTTAGAAGGTCTACACGCATTTATGCCCTAACTAGGAGGGAAATCTCCATATTGAAAGGGGTATTAACTGGTCACTACCTCATTGGTAGGCATGCAAAAAGCTAGGTGTGCCTTACCGACGATGCTGCAAGAGTTGCAAAGATGATGAGGAGGAGGAAACAGTGGAGCACCTCATCTGTAACTGCCCGGATTTAAGCGGCGCGAGAACGCGCTTTTTGGAGTTCCCTTCCTGGATACCCTAAGCCAGATCGCGGAAACTGGACATAAAGGACTTGATGGCCTTCATAAAGTCATCTAAGTGGTTCGAGGAGGAGTAACGGTGTCGGTTTAGGAGTGTCAGTCCCGGGATTCTGCTACAGGGAAAATCCCAGCAACTCAGGGATTTTCCATATGGCGGGGGTCCCGAGACTGACTTTCCTTGTGTTGGTGGTATCAACAACGGGCCTTTTCAAAATTGGCCTAAGTGAGCCTCT
>CAXKVI010000002.1:124226280-124228780 GCA_964058755.1 Campiglossa producta | reverse complement strand
TTAACACGAAGTGAAGTTAATCAACAAGAACTTCATGTTAAAATAACATGATCGATAGTGTTGAAAAATAATAACCTGAAAAATTGTTAAAAAGTGTTGATTTTACATGAAAATTTTTCTGTGTGCACTAAAAATGCTCTCCCTCCTACTTTTGACTTTAATTTGCTTGTTGCTCTTGTTTGTTTGATTGTTTATCTATTCAGCCATGCGTTTACTCTTATTGCTCGGTAAAATATGTTTGCAAATGTGTTTTTCATCATGTATTTAATAGTAGTTCCGTGTGTCCTTTTATATTTTTGCCCAGCCAACCTTGCTTACTCAGCGTCACACATACATATCTACATATTTTGCTCACTCATTTTTATTCAGCTCATCAACAGTTGTGTTTTTTTTGACTGCGTTTAATATTTTCGCACAAAAGTTCATCATTTGTTCAAGTGAGCTAATGTTTTCCTCTGGTATCAGGGTCGTGTTAATAAGGGATGGCAGATAGATAAAGGCCTCAGAGAAGATGATCTATTTGTTAATCTACAACGATTTTTCTCTAGTTTATAAGCTGAGATTTATTCGTTGAAGTCTGCTGTAATTTACATGTTCTGTGGTTCTCACTGGAAAAGGCTTTTTGATTAACAAACATTATTCAAATTTTTACACTCTTCTGTTCCACCCGTTGGCGAAGCGTGGTTATGAATTTGTTATAATTCCTCTTTTTGTGTGGCGCTCTGTGTTGTGTGGCTGCGAATTTCTTACGTATGTCCTCATTTTTCATTTCTGTCATTTATGATGTTGCTTCTTTTGTCGATGTCTGCAGTTGATAAGCCTTTCTTTCATACTTAATTAGCAAAAAATTTTGAAATGTGAATAGAGTCTTCACTTTTCAATTGGAATATAAAGAAACTAAAACTAGATTACTCTGCACACCGTTTCTTAAAAAATACTATTGCTTGTTTGTAAAGCCCAGAGTCCTTCAAAATATTGTCTAATTTTCCTCTCTCCATATCTCTAGTTCGATCCCTACCACTACTCCCATATATTGCCTTATCTCTTAGCGCCACCTATCGAGTAAAGTAAACCATTTATACATGTTAGAACAATGATGTTCTTTCTCTGCTCATGCTGAAACATTTATTACCAAATAGACCATCGCTTATAAAAGCAGCATAACTAAGCTCTCAAAAGCGTCTTCTAAACTAAAAAATAAAAATAAATTTGAAATGTGCGAATAATTTTTTATAACCTAGTCAAATTTGAATAGTCGAGAACAAAGTGACTATAAATAGTTAATAATCTGAAATAATAGTGGCATAGTGCCGTAAAAATATGAAAAGTGCTTTAAATGGAGTGCCACAAAGGCATAATATTAGATAGTAAAAAAATATTATGCATGTGTTATGTCTGAGTCTGTGGATAAAAATTAAGGGCTCTATGGAGAGACAGCAATTTGTATAAAAAACTAAGATAATAAAAACAAAATATGCTTAAACATCATGCATTGTATACTCATAAAGACAGCATCGCACAAAAATTTAAACGTGTCTGAGCCTTAGTATGGATAACCTACTTTTTATACCCAGCGTACTAGTACTAGTACAAGGGTCTATTAATTTTGTTCACATAACGGTAGTACGTAACGGCACAAAATAACCGAGATAGATATAGAGTTCCATATATGAAAGTTCTTAGGTTGAAATGAGGAGTTGATTAAGGCATGTCCGTCCGTCTATCCGTCCGTCCGTCTGTCCGTCTGTGTACACGATAACTTGAGTAAAAATTGAGATATTTGCATCAAATTTTGTATACTGGTTACTTCCTGGCCAAGGTAGGTTGCTATTGAAAATGGGCGAAATCAGATGATAACCACGCCCATTTTTTCGAAAATTTCGAAAATCACACAAATTAACATATCTCGGCAGCTGAAATGGCTAAAATGATATAATTTTATAGGTGATTCTCTTATGATTTTTCCATAATTTTTTTATAGTGGGCGTGGCATCGCCCACTTTTAAGGGAGGCATTTTTGAAAATACTTTTAAGGGAGGCATTTTTGAAAATTTGACTTGTCGTAACTCTTAAACTGATTACGATAGAACGATGAAATTTGGTACAAAGCATACTAGTATCGTTGGGAGTATACTTGCTGAAATTGGACAAAATCGCCTCCAATCACGCCCACTTTCGATATCGAAAATTTCTAAAATCACCTAAATTGACATAATTCGGAAATGGGTAAAATGATATGATCATTATATAATGATTATTTGAAAAATTTTCTAAAGTGGGCGTGGCCCCGCCCACTTTTAAGGGTGGTATTTTTGAAAATTCGATTGGTCGTAACTTTTAAACTGATTAGGGTAGAACGATGAAATTTGGGACAAAGCATACTAGTATCGTTGGGAGTATACCTGATGAAACTGGAAAAAATCGCTCTCAAACCACGCCCACTTTCGATATCGAAAATCTCATAAATTGACATAATTCGGTAACGGAAATGGCGAAAATG